>CM052142.1:1118788-1334074 GCA_028454255.1 Halictus ligatus | reverse complement strand
CAAACGTTTCCCTAAGCTTTTATTGATGATTATTTGTGCATACCTTGATACTTATGTGTATTATATGAGTCGGGATATACCGTGAGATCTACAAAATGATGGCGGAGATAAAAAGGGTATTAACAAAAAGATATCAACGATGTTGTCACCTACTGGTACTCGCAATATATCTAACTGTAATTGGATACAATTTGTTAGAAATATAAGTCTAAAATATAAAATAAAAATATTTAGGAAAGATTTCATTTACAAAATAATCAAATTCTTAAATGAAAAAAAAGGTATGTCTATTCAACTCCTCAATGTGTCGTTATATATTACATTCAATAGTGCACAATAGGTATTTTACAGATACAATAATTTGTATAATTGGTATAATTTGAGAAGCCAAAGAAAAAATACGAAAATCAACAGTGACAAAACTACGGTTGCGGTTTCGTTTTCAAACTATTAAAAATTTAAGTTGGCCAAAAGCAGCGTGTCCTGATTCAGGTGCACCGGTATCGATACATCATCATAATACAAAGAAACTTTTAATTTTTAACATCTGTAAAATGAAACTGAAACTTCAATTTCCTCATTCTTGATTTTCGCCTTATTTTAATACGCAAAATCACCTCATAAAATATGTGTTATTCAGTGTCAAACAGTCTGTACGATCGTGTGCAGTAAAAGGATATAGCCTATGTGTATATGTAGATAGGAATATGGAATATTTTCGAAATTTTATTTCTATAGATTACTTCATGATTTTTATCAGTAAATCTTTCATTTATATCATATGACTCTTTTATGTACTGCGCGCTATTCCAATTAGTCAAATCTGTTTCGATCAAATTTTGATTAATATTTGTATTGGTACTCTGCGAGAAAAAGATCGTCATTTTTCTGCCAAGACCATACTTGGAGCAAAACGGGAAAAGAAAATTTCATTTAAACTTCTAAATTATATAATTTTAAGTTTCATGTATTTTTAACAATTTCATTCCTTTTTCCCTCCTACAGCAAGGTTTACTCCGATTTTGCCTGATATTTGTTCTTAGAACAAGGTTAGTTCCGCTCTTAGTGCGAAAAATTGTCTTAACTAATTGCAAGAAACAGGAGCTATATAGACATTCCTCCTCATAATAGTATAATAGTATGTTCAAAATCTTTTAATATTTTCACTGTTTTCTGTTTTACCTAACTATTTTGGTCATAAATGCATAAAATTCGGTGTTTAATTATTAAATAGGATAGTAGGATTAAGTAAAGAACCTAGTGTTTTTTTTCGGTATATTAAAAAAATTGAACCCAAGCGTTCAATTCTATCACAGAGTTGTCAACTGTAGCGTAATTGTATTTCAACTTGAAACTTAATACATATCGAATGAAACGAATCAGTCCTGTTCAGTGTCGCCAGATCAAGACTTGTGTTCCTACTCTAACTTCCCCTTTTACCGCGCTATTCCCCACGCTTCCTCCGCAGCCCTGTCACGTGACACGTTATGTATCTGCCGTGCATACGGTTGTCCCCTCAATTCGTGCTCCCTCTCCTCATCTGGCGACACTAGTCCTGTAATGGAGAGGAAACAAAATTTTGTAAAACATAGAAAAAGCGAAAACATCGCAACATGTGGATTACCAGACATTAATAAATAAATACTCGATAAATAATATTATTTGTGTGTAACTTAATTCATAAACACTGAAATGAAATTGTGAAAGTTTGCTCATAATTAAGGAAATGCAATTCGTCCGAATGACGATTTGCAAATGAGTTAGTTAACGGTGTGTAATTAAATATTAACACAACTATAGTTAATAAAACGATTTACTTGTGATACATGCACGACAGAGACGACACGTGTCACGTGACCGAGCCGTCGCGGAAACGTAGGGGAATAGCGTCGTAGAAGAAGAAGGTAAAGTGGGGAGATAAGTCCTAAACTGGAGAATCTGAGGCGAAATAGGGTTTTGACATAGGGTATAATATCGATTATATTTGTGTACATATACTCATTGTCAGTTATGCATTTTAGTTTCATTATGTACATATAGATATGTATTTATTGTGTGACTATTGCATATCAGGCCCATGAATCACACGGTCCAACATCAATTATACATTTTGATGATCAATAGACGCTCTTACCGACTTCGATGCGCACAATACAAATCCGAAAGTCATTTATCTTCATCAACTTCAGTTTTTGAGAAGTATAATTTTGTCAACAACATTAAATTTTTAACTTGAAAAAATGTTTTCCCCGCTAACTATCTATCTATCTACAATAAATTTCTCTGTTCTCAGCCTTGGAACGTTTTAGTTACCGCAATTTATAGTACAATTAATCTTCAACCGAATTTGTTAATATTATTCATGTTTCTTAATTGTATAATTTGTATAGAATGATAAAAGGAACATGAATATAACGACAATATAATAAGATGAAAAGCAATACAGAAATTATAATTCACGACAAATTTAGACTTCACTTTTTTCGATTGAAATTCTATAGAACTACTTTATCGCTAACTCAAAACTCTGGTAGAACGATTTCTGATAACGTTACCGTACATGAAGATTTCCTTGTTATATTTAGAACTATCAAGTATTGTAGACTGGAAATCAAAATACATCCTATCAAATTATTATAAGATAAAGTATAGAAATCTCTGATAAGTAACACAATTATACAGAAATGTTAAAAGTAAGAACGTGTAGGTAGTCAAAGATGTTTTTCAGAAAACGACAGTTTTTTTATAGATTAGGCTAGAATATTTAGTATAGTTTTCATTTGATACACTACTGAAAATATCTGAAATGTTTAAATTTAAAGAATAAGGAAAGACACATTTTACGCTGTTAAGATTTGGAAATTATCGATCCGTTAAAGGTGGTGGTACTATATACCTATAATGGATGAACGAGAGTCTTACCTATATAGAGTGGACTATAACATCTGTGCGTGTAGATACAAGTGCGTGCTATTCTCTTGGGCGCACGTCTGCCCTTCACTGTGACAAGTATGATTGCCGGCATGATTGCCAATACTATTGCGCATTTCTGTATTTTTAATCTTTTCCCTTTAATACTAAACGCATTGTTAATAAATGTTATTCATGTAAAAAAACAAAAACTATTATTATTCTTAAATGTATATAAAAACGAAAATGATAATTAATCTATGTATGTATATTATATAAAATTATTTAAGTTATACACATAACATACATCAAGATGAAAATTATATTTTATTCTTTGCATTCAATACACATACTTTTCATTCGTGAATTATTCAAATTTATTCTCGATTTATTCAATAATCTTTCCAATATGTTACTAATAATAAGTATTATTCTTATGGAAGTTACAATGTTGTTTTATTGTAATGACAACGTATTTAACAAAATTGTATTCTTGCTTTCTTCAGTGAATTTTGTTTCTTTTTAATAACTATTTTAATTTATTTGTTACTAAGGAATACATACATGAACTTTTCTACCAAATTCTAAGTGGTCAGAAACACTGGATTTATGCAATATACAGCCAATGCTTTAAAATTATATATATATAATATGGTATAGCATACAATTACTAAAAAATTCAGAAAAACTTAATATATGATAAATTTGTGAGTAAAGTCGATGTAGATACTTTTACGTGTTTATGAAATGAAGAAAGAAATAATTAGTTATGTGTATGAGTGTGAAAGCATACATAAACTTATAAAAAAAGTGATCTGTACAATTGTAATTTATGTGAGAAGTACTTTTATCCGGTGTTCAATTGTTCAAACTGTATTATATATAATTTACGCTTGTGAACACCATCAAACAAGTTCCATTAAAAATTTGTACTTATGTACAAATATCAACGTGTCCTACAACTTTCCAATATATTAGAAATAATTATGGATATCCCACCAAAAGTTATACGTACATATAATATAATAAATATGTACGTAAGCATATTAAATGTGTTCGTTGCATAATTTTCAATATAAGATGATCTTAAACTATAAACTTGTTACATGTATCACACGAATTTGTTAAATTTATTTTTTCTTCAATATGTTCATTGTATACCATACTCCATGAAACTTATCTAGTATGTACTGTGTTAATTAATAATTATAATTAAACCATCATCTAATAATACACTATGTTGAAAATGTAAAATATATATTGACCACGAAATAAATGATATGTATGTTCAAAATTTTCTAGGAACTACTATATTGACCTAATTGAATTTTGTCATTTGCGTATTAATTTCACATAATATAGAACACTGCATCAGATAATGGAAGTTTCTTCAATTACTAATACTAAATTTGTCTTCTGCCGAATACATTGGTTGATCAAAGTGTTATTTAACTTTTATTATTTCAATCCGTTTGTTTTATTCTAGATAGATTCTATTTCTATTGTATATCTCTATTCTATTTCACCCATTTATTTGGAAGTCAATAGAAATTAAACAAAGACATCACACTAACAAAGTAAATATTTGCAAAAGTAGGTAGATATATGTGTACACGTGCATACAAGAGCTAAGAAAAGAAACAGTGGATTTTTTAGCAAATATTTTTAAGGAAAAACCATTGCGTCGCAGAGGCAAACTTCCAGAAATTATGATATTAAAGAAAATAACTGATGTTCATAAAAATTATGAAGACCAAGTAGCAGTTATTTATAATCAGAAGAGAGTATTCCACAAGACAAAATACTTGCATAGCAAGTAAAGTAATATTTCAGTATATGTTTGAAGGAGTATTTACTTCAATGAATAATTGTTTTGTGTTACACCAGCTTTACTTTCTCCATCCTTAAAGAAGTTAAGGACAAATAATATTTTCTTCTGCTTAGTAATATCATAATTAATATTTATTACTATTGGTGGTTCCACTGAATAATTTATATAAGGCAAGAGTTAATATTTTACACTAAAACACAATAATTACAATGAATAATAAAAAAAAAATGATTAAGTTGTGTGAATCAACAACTGTTTTCTTAAATTTGTGTATAACAGTTAGCTAAATCAAAAAAATTGTAGTCAAAGTGTATTACATGAAATATTTTGCAAATTAAACAAGCAGAGGGGAATAGGAAATTAGCCGTGCAGATTCCCAGAAATGTAAATACATATGTATTGAAATATCCTAATGCGTAATATGGACGCTTAAGTTGCGTCAAATTTATTTCATAGAAGGAAAAGTAGTTTACCTATGCCACAGACTTAAGATTAGTACAGACATTGCATGCAATGCATTTTTCTGTTTATGGGTCTGAATTACCGACTCTATAGAAAATGCTATATATATATATACATATACATATATATATACTTGGAGCCACGTAAGAAGGAACCTGGAGAAGGATGAATTTAGGATGATTTTACTGTGCATATGACACCAACGGGACTCGTTCATTGGCTAATCCTCTACTCGCGCTCCTACGACCGCGCATCTCTACTGCGTCGAAACGCTAGTTGTTGGCAGAGAGTATTCTTTCTGTGTTGTGTTGGGATTTAGGGATTTTGGCACTTCAGGTGCCCGTGAAGCGCTGAAGCACTCTGCTCGTGGAAGCCGCGTGGATAATAAACTTCTGATAAAAACATAATTTTAAAATGAATGTAAACTTTATTATCTGAGCTCTTAGATGTGGACTCTCTGATTCCGGAATAAAATCTGACTTGTCGTGGAGTTTGAATCTCCTTTCAGCTTTTTCATTCGTGTCTTCCTTTCCTTAACCAATAGGAAAATCAAGATCTTTCAGCTGAACGTTGATTCGTCGGATGACCCCTCTTTCGGTTGCATCTTGATGGTGTTTGGTACCGGAGGCGCCTTGGTAGTACGCGCACGTGGGTAGAGGCACAGACGAGTTACAGGAGTAGACCAATCACCCAATGTATTTTTCTGTCTCACGCTCGGGGAGCTCTAGAACCCTCGTACCATTTCGTGTCACATCCTGCCGTATCATCCAGAACTAATATTGTGGAACCAATATTCTACGATGGCGCTGTTGATGATAGAATTTTAAATCTCATGTCGAGAATTCTAGTTCAGACACCGCGCGGATGCTAGGCCTATATGATGAATGAAACAAAAGAATGTCGTTTCCTTTTAATTCCATTACGCCTGTTACGCGAGTGCATCGAAGGAGACGTAATGTAATATTAATAAATACGTAACGTCTTCGGTTAAGAATATTTTGATCCCGGATGGAATTCCGCATCGAATGATTTTTTTTTTCGTTAAACACTTTTTTCTTGTTCTTTCTACGACATCAGTCTTCTTATCCGTGCAATTACAATTACAAGGTTTTTGAGAGGAAAGTGTGGAAGGGAGTAGAAAAGGCTTGTTGTGGAAAGGATCACGTGGAAGAGAGAAAGTCTAAGGGTCTGTTTGGTCCTGATGATTCAAGGGTTTTGGCTGACGTATCTATGGCATGATTATCATGATGTGTTCGTGTTTAACTAGGGCCTAGGGTTATCGAGTATACAGCAATATACCATTAAACACGATTCTTTTTAATTTTTTTAGTTTAAATTTCATTTTGGTATCTTTTTTAGTTCTAAAGTTATAACAAAATGTGCGCCTCGCCGAACCGGGAATCGAATGTGTAGCGCATTCCAGACAGAGTTGGGCACTATTTAGATAACAAATTATTGAACTAACGATTCGAATAAAAGATATTTTATCTTTATTCTTTATTTGAAGGTTCGAATAAAAAAGTATCTTTGTCGGATAAAGAGAATTTTTTCTATTCGAAGAGGATTTATTTGAACTTGGAATCATTTTTTCATCTTTTATCTGTATCTTTTATTCAAAGGCTTCGAATAAATGTTCGAATAACTTTTGCCAGATCCAATAATCGGCGACGAGGTCCGACGAGTGCCGAACTTCAAAGGCCCAGCGACTAATTAACGGCATACAATGTAAGCAGATGGAGAATCGTGGACGAATGGAAGTTTAAACTTTTAGATTTTTCAATATACCTCCATAAAATTGCGAAGAGTGAATTTAGGGGCTTTTCCTGATGAAAATGTGTCCAAACTCGAGTGTAATCGAACAATTTTAATGATACATAATGTTACGATAAAAATTACAATCTTGTTGAAGATAGTCCAAATGATATCGTGTTTGGACTCATTTTCATCGGGATTATCTCTATAACTTATACGTATTAAAAATACTATTTGCATAAAAAATATAAAAGCTTAAATTGCCAATAATACTCGATTCTCTATCAACATTAAGTATCAGTAAAAATTGTTCGATTACACTGGAATTTGGACTCATTTTCACCAGGAAAAGCCCCTCAATTCACTCGTCACAATTTTAAGAAGGTATATTGAAAAACCGATCTCGGACCAAAAGATTCTCAACCGGAAACGTTACGGCCTGCGCCAACCGAAACTGTTGAGAGTCACAGTGATATATTGGAATGTAACGCAAATAAAATATTTTATATGTTTCCTGAATATAAAAATGTTCAATATAACATAATACATCTACAAAACGGTCAGAAGGCATCGAAACAATTGATTTTGTTTTTTTTTAACGACGATGCAATTTATAAAAAATTGTGAAAAAAATTAAGAAAAATTGTTTCAATAATATCTAACTACTGAATTTTTATAAAACTTGAAGGAAGGTTTTGGTGTTCAGTAGAAAGGGAGTAGAATGCCAAACTTTACTTTTTACTTTCTTGCCGGTCAATAATTTGTTCAACGGTAACTGAATGTCTGCGGCGTTCGGAATAAATCTTCTATAAAAGTTAATCATCCCTAAGAATCTGCGAAGTTGTTTTACTATTGTTGGTTTTGAAAATTCTACTATTGCTTTTACTTTCTCTGCCAGTGGTTTTGTGCCATCTTTATTTACCGTATATCCCAAAAATTTCACCTCTTTCGCAGCAAAAACACATTTGCTCGGGTTAATCGATATACCGTATTCTTCTAGTCTTGAGAAAAGTTGCTCTAGGTGGTTTTTATGTTCGGACTCGTTTTCTGATGCTACTAATATATCGTCGAGGTAAGCAAAACAAAAATCTAAACCTCTTAAAACAGTGTCTATGAACCTTTGAAACGTTTGAGCAGCGTTTCTCAAGCTGAAAGGCATTACCGTATATTCGTATAACCCGAGTGGTGTTGTAATAGCGGTTTTCGGGATATACTCTTTAGACATCGGAATTTGATGATACGCTCTGACTAAATCTATTGTAGTAAATACTGTTTTCCCCGATAATGACTTTGTGAAATCTTCAATATGCAGAATTGGATAACGATCCGGGATCGTTCTCGCATTCAGAGCTCGATAATCACCGCAGGGTCCCCAACCGCTATCCTTCTTGGGAACCATGTGGAGAGCCGAAGCCCACTGACTCTTAGAAGGGCGGATGTGATCTTGGCTTAATAGTTGCTCGAACTCTGCCCGCGCAATTTCATACATTTTGGTCGTAAGTCGGCGCGTTTTACAAAATGACGGTGTACCGGGATTTGTCGTTACATGGTGTACTACATCGTGTTTTTTCTCACCAGAAGTCGGAAAAGGTCTCGTGATCTCTGGAAATCGTGCTAGCATCGCATGGTAGGGTGAATTATCCGCGATGCACTTGACTGATGCGGTGTCATCTGCGGCGATCCTCCCGTACGTCTGCAATGATGTCGTCTGATCTGCGAGTCTTCTGTTGCGTAGGTCTACGAGCAATCCGTAGTGGATGAGGAAATCCGCTTCAATTATTGGTTCCTCCACATCGGCAATTACGAATCTCCACGGGAAGGCTCGTCGCAGTCCAAGATCCAAGTCGAACACTCGCGTACCGTATGTGCTTATGATCGAACCGTTTGCCGCGAACAATTCGTACTTAGATTTTTCGGATCGGCCTTTGACTCGCGTACGAGGAAATACGCAAAGATCCGACCCGGTATCTATAAGGAATTCTTCTTTTGTGACCTTATCGATCACAAATAAGCGGCTAGTCCTCATGCCGTCACTGCCCACCGCGCTCAGTACCGGTTTCCCTCGTTTCCCGAGGTGGCATACGAGCACGGTTCTCGGCATTTATTCGATCGAGCACCAAACGTCTGATGATACCAGCAGTGGCTTTTGTCTCTCATAGGTCGATTCCTGCTCCTTGGTCCACTTCTCCGATTGCCGTTCGAAATGGATCGCGATCGACGACGGTGCCATGCTGAACTTGTTCTGCGTGGTCTGGAGCGAGAGGTTAACTCCTCTATCTTCAGCTCCATCCTCTCAAGCCTCTGGATAAGCAGCTCCGTGACTCGATCGGATGTGTTTACTGCTGCGACCTGCGGCTGTCCTGCACCTTCCGCATGGATCTGGTCTGCGATCTCTGCTAATTTGGTCAGCGAGTGGTCCGGCTGAGCTGTTACTATTGCTCTCGTCATATTCGGCAGTCTTCAGGCCACAGTGTCCGTAAGAATTCGTCCGAGACTGTCGTACCGGCTAAATTCTTCATGTGTCGCAAGAATTGCGACGGCGTGTGGTCTCCAATTTCCTCCTGCTCTAGGAGTTGACGAATCCGTTTACCTTGTGACGCTGTTAATCGTTTGATCAATTCCGTCTTCAAGGTTTCGTATTTGTTTGTCTTGGGTGGATTTTTTAAAATGTCCTATACGTCTACTGCATACTTGGGCTCTAATTGCGATATTACATAATAAAATCGCGTCGAATCCGCAGTTATACTGTTTAAAATAAACTGTGCTTCTATTTGGCCAAACCAAATCGTCGGCTGATCTGGCCAGAACGGCGGTATCTTAATCGCGACGCGACTCACGCTGGGTGTTGCGTTTTGGTCTGCTCCTTCCATGATTTCTGCTTAATATAACTTACGCACGAGAACAAAGAAAGACACAAACAATTTCACTTATTTACTTGCGAACGAAGGAGTCACCACTTGAAGGAAGGTTTTGGTGTTCAGTAGAAAGGGAGTAGAATGCCAGACGGACTTTCTACCACGTTTATTCAGAAGATCTGACCGTTTCACGACGAGTGAGAGCAGACCTAAATCTGTCTACTCTTTTATACATTTTGTCTTTACACCCCCACTCTGGTGAATCGCACTGTAACGGAATTTCCCTCGGCCGCACACCCCCAACACGTAGCGTGCACCGTCAGGTAACGGGCCCTTTGCCTTCGCGGGGTTCCCGAACCATCGACTTGGGCCGTTAGAAATTCGGGGTTTTTATGACTCCTTGCGAGGGCTATTGAGGCTGTCGCTAATAAAATCTAATTGCAACCTTAGGAGGCGTCTTGATGACTCTACCTGACAGTTTCCTAAAAAATAGCTTTCATTGTCGCCTGAGTCCTAAAAACCTCTCCAGCATCTGCCTTGCACGTGCCAACTTTATTATATGCAGCTGGCCGCTACAAACTGGTATCTATGAAACTTCAATTCGAAATGTGCACTTTCTCCAAATGATTGGACATCCAACTATCCAATTTTCTTAAACATGTTTGCATAATCTGGAAAATCTATAAAAAATACACATTAATAATCACGATGAGACATAAATAACATAATAACATAAACGTGGTCAACTGAAAACTTCGATATAAAATCGGCTTTCGGATTTGTTTAAAAATCGATTACGCAGTCAAACTTTGATATTGGGTAGAATATTCATGAATTCTTTCGTAATTTTTTGTTAAGCATAGTACGACTAAAAATTAATTTGGTTTGGAGGCACTTTTGACCATCTTATCCGGCTTTGTCTTAAAAATCAACAAAAAAAAATTATTTTAAAAATATAGAACATATTTCAGTATAAGGCATTAAACCCGATCTTTAAAAAAGATTTCTAGTCTAAATTTCGCATTGACATCTGTTTTAGTTTAAAAGTTGTAGCAAAATGTGCGCTTCGCCGAACATAACGTGAATTCGGTGGAACGCGTCGAGCAGTCGAGCAGGCAGCTCACACGGACAGAATAGAGGTACGCTTGTGTGTAGTGCGCGAGCAGTAGAAGCAACGTAAGTAGACGACGGTATTCTGGCATCACGGCTGAACAAGTTTGATCGAGCTCGATGAACGCAGCAGTGTTCGTATGTGTCGTACTGTTGCGTTCGTCGTTTATTTTCTCATTACAAACGTGAAAGAAAATAATACAACTACATTCTGAGTCGGTAACGAAATAGATTGGCATTTCGCAAAAAACGATGAACTACATACTTATTGATTAATTAATTCTTAACTCTTTCGAATTTCACAATTAATATTAATTGATATTTTACATGATTCTTTAAAGCTAAAATTTATGTTGTTTAAATGAAATATACATGAAAATATATAGTAAATTTCAATTTAATTTTTTTTCAAGTTCAGTTACAAAATATTGATATTTTGTATGATTCTTTAAAGCTAAAATTTATGTTGTTTAAATGAAATATACATGAAAATATATAGTCAATTTCAATTATATATTATTCAAAATAGATGCGTATTAATAGTGTTAAAAAATTGTAAAAATGTGAATAATAATAATACGTATGGAGAAATGTTATTGACTTTCAAGATTTATGAAAATTGTATTTCTATAATTTGGAAACGTGGTGTCCATATTTATTAATTTTGTATTCATAAAGATAATTGTAAATATATAACATAATGACATCAAATAAAAAAATATAATTTGAACCTATAGTCATAACATTAGATATGTAGATTACTCGTCAATCATTTGTATTTTACCAGATTTGATCATTTTTATGGATCTAGTTCCAACATTTATTGTTCGTCAGCGTAGAGGGCGTAAGAAAACCAGTTGTTTATATGTGAGACACGAAACCCCATATGGTGATTGGTCTACTCCTATACCTCGTCTGTGATGGCAGTCTTTAACAGTATCTCAGCGGTGCCCATATGGTGATTGGTCTACTCCTATACCTCACCTGTGGTTCTGTTTCAGGAAAGACTGTTCGGTTCTGTGCCATGCTAAAGCGGCGATGTCACGAAAGGTGGGAACGCCGAAACTCCGGGCGTGAGCACTCTCCTATCCTCTCTGTTATCGAAGGCGTAGTTGCCAAATCACATCCGAGACTATTCGTCGCATAGTTGCCAATTTACTGTTAATACAGTGTAATGCACAGCGTGTAATTTGGTTATTTTCCAAGTTACAGTCGCAATTCTGGAAAAGTAAACGAAACGAGCTATTACATGATTAATTCAACCTGAATATTTCATCCCTGTTTAAATACGATGCTTTCCGTTTCCATACTCATTTTAAAATTCAATAAATGCTTCTTCAATTTATATAAATAAACTTTTATTTATTGATAGTAAACAAAATAATAATTGTTGTTGAAAATTGAAATACTTATTTAGAGCTATTTTTATCCTGAAATTGATTCATATGAACTGTTGTTGGCTTCTTTGAACCTTCTGCTACCAAATACAATTTTCAAAAAGACAAAAATATTCAAAAGATTGTCAACAAATAATAATGACAGTTGTTATGCGGGGGTTCCATATTCGTTACAAGTTGCGGCATGTCTGTTATTATATGTTAACATTACATATACAATTATTAGTTCTTTTTCCAAATATTTTCATAAGTTGTGCAAGAATTTATTAATTATAAACAATAAATCTGTATAAAATTCTGTTTATTGCTGATCTGACTTATTGTTAAATCGTAAAAGCATATAGGAGTTCAGATTTAGTTGATCTCTTACCATTATTGTTATCAGTTTTGAAGCAATTCTTTATCAATAATAACAATATCGATAATAATTACCGATAATAACAGACATGCCGCAACTTGTACGAATATGGAAACTCGCATGACAACTGCCATTAAAATTTTTGTTGACAATCTTTTGAATATTTTTCCGTCTTTTTGAAAATTGTGTTCGATGGCAGAAGGTTCAAATATAAATAATATATTTTATAACGTAAAATTAATTTTAAGGTCTGTCGTCCGTTTATTCCAATTCTACTTTTCCGTATTTAATTTTGTTTCAGCAACTGACCGCGGGTCGATGGATGCCTGAACCCGGAACCGCCTAGCGCTCAGCGCGGAGTGAGAGACGAGCGTCCAAGGAAGAGACACAGAGGAACCAAGGATAAACCGAGTCACGATGTTCACCTTTACTTCGCCTTTATTCTAGCTTCGGGCGATTAAAGTACACAATACAAAACTTAAATTAACGCAACAATTGAAACAAGAAGAAAACGACGCCGTCGTGAGAATTGAACTTGGAAAAGGTAACGCAGTCACGCTCGGACGATTGACTTGTGGTGGCGAAGACAGTTGTTCGGAAACTGTGTAAGTCGCATGCTCTGGAGAACGTGCCCGGGATACAAATATGATTTCGCATCCTGCTGATTGGTAGAGTTGTTGGAGATTCAAACGAAGGAGTTACCCGTTTACCGTTGAGGCTCGTGTTTGCTTGTGGTTTTTGCAAAACAGTTGGAGCGAGGTCGCACGAGAAACCCCTTCGTTTGAATCCCGAACAAATTTTCATTAAATGTATATACTTGTTCCGTTTTGCAACGGAATTTCCAGAGTTCTCTTTTAGTGTAAGACAATGTCCATTCTTCAAACGGGCGCGGACAGATCGTGCGCCCGTTTAAACTAGATCTTCTTACCTAAGAAATTAGAGTCCCGAAATCCTGGTCGTCGAATTATCTAGCAATAAAACAATCAGTGCACTTCCGCACAATGGGGTATTGGGCTCCAGAGTTGGGGAAAATATTTATCTAAATAAAAATTTCAAATAACGAATAAAAGATAAAAAATTTTTATTAGTTAGTACATTTTTCATCTTTTATCTGTATCTATTATTCGAAGGCTTCGAATAAATCTGCGAATAACTTTTGCCAGCCCGAATAAACGACGACGACGACGAAGAAGAAGAGGGAGGGTGTGAAATATGGGGAAATGAAGAAGAAGTACAGGACGTTGTGTGAGGAGAAAAAGAAAGAGGAGAGAGGTAGATGAGAAAGGGAATTAGAGGGGATAAAAACGGAGAAGCAGGTGTGGCAGGTAGTGAACAGGGGAAGGAGGAAGAGAACTTGGGTGGCTGAAGGAATAAAAATGAATGAATGGAATGAGTACTTCAGGGGGTTACTGGGTGGGCTGGAATGGAGGGTGAGGATGGGTGGGGAAAGTAGAAGGAGGTATGGCAGGGAAAGGGATATAGAAAAATGGGAGGTAATGAGGGTGGTAAAGGGGCTGAAGAAGAAAAAGCAGCGGGAGGGGATGGGATAAGGAATGAGCTTTGTAAGTATGGAGGGAGCGAGGTGGAAATTTGGTTGTGGAGGGTGTGTAATAGGGTGTGGAGGGGGAGGGCCGGGTTGAAGAATGATCGGAGGGCATAGTGGTACCAATTGCGAAGAAGAGGACAGCAGGAAGGTGGAAAATTACAGGGGGTTTACGCTATTACAAACGGTAGTAGGTGTACGCAGCAATTCTGGCGGAGAGGTTGAGGGAGGAGGTAGAGGGGAAGGGACTGCTGCTCTCGAGCCAGACGGGGTTCAGGAAGGGTGCTTGGATAACATCTATGTGCTAAACTACCTACTGAACAGACAGGTGAGGAGGAAGGACAGGAAGATGGAGATTTTCTTCGTAGATCTGAAGGCAGCATTTGATTTAGTAGATAGGGAAGTACTGGTAGGGGCAATGAGAAAAAGGGGGGTAAGGGAAGGGTTGGTCGAGAGGTGCGAGGGATTTCTGAAGGAGGCGAAGAGTAAGGTTAGAGTGGGGGGAAGAGGAGCGGGAAAGTTTTTGGACGGTAAGGGGGTGACAGGGGTGCCCGTTAAGTCCGCTATTGTTCACGCTGCTGTTGACGGACATGGACGAGATGCTGGAGTACGGGGATTAGGGGGGAATAAAGTTAGGGGGAAGGAAAATTTACACACTGGCGTACGCGGACGACGTGGCAATGGTCGCGGAGGAGGAGGAGGGGATGAGGGGAATGATTAGGTGTAGAAGGGGGAGGGGTAGGAGGAAAAAGATAACCTGGAGATGGAAGGGCAAGGTACTGGAGGAAGTGATCGAGTTTAGATATCTGGGGTATGTTATCACGAGGGATGGGGATCAGAGGAAGCACGTGGAAGATAACATTAGGAAGGGGGCGGCGGTAATGGGGCAGGTGTGGTGGATTGAGAAGAGAAGGTTCGGGAACGACTTCGGTTCGGGGAAGGAGGATCTGGTTGTTCGACAAGCTAGTATGGTCGGTGGTTAGTTATGGGGTGGAAATTTGGGGATGGAAGGAGTGGGAAGGGCTGGAAAGAATGCAGGATAGGTTCCTGAGGTGGGGCTAGGGGTAGAGAGGTGCACGCCTGGGTATATGGTAAGGTAAGATCTGCAGAGGGAGCTGGTGAGGGGGAGAGCAGGGTTAAGGGAATGGGGTTACCAAAAGAAACTGAGGGAGGGAAAAGGGGGAGCTGGCAAAACTGTGCTGGGAGTAGGTTAGGGGAAGGGGAAAAAGGGGAGGGAAGGTAGCTGGGTGGGAGAAGGAGAGACGGGGTTTCTGGGAAGAGAGGGGTTGAACAGCGGAGGAGGCGGAAGAAATGATGAGGAGAGGATATATATAGTGAGTGGGGAGATAGTGAAAAGGGAGAAGGAGAAACAGCAGGGAGAGAGATGGGAAAAGATAGGACGAGCAAGGTACAACAAGTGGTATGGGAGAGTGAAGGGAGAGGGGGTACCAGGATATTTGAGGAAAGGGTGGGGGGGGGCAGATGGCAAAGGGTAGCCAGGTACAGGATGGGTAATGGGATGAGAGGCGGCAAGTGGAAGAGGATAAGAAAATTAGTAGGATATGTGGGTGGGAGTTGGAAACGTCAGAACTTTTGGGAAACGTGTATGGGGGAGGATGAAGGAAGAGGTTGGGTGGGGATGGCGGGGGAAGTGTTAGGGGAGGAATGGTTGAGGAAGGTGGACGAATGGAGAGAGAATATGAGTGGAAGATGCATGGGAGAAGTGGAATGAGGAATGAAAACCTTAAGAAAGGAGCGAAAGAGGAGCAACCGGAAGAGGGGATCCAGGAGGTTAGGTAAGGAGGTGCGTGTGTGTATGTGTGTGTGTGTGGATGAGAGAAAAGACGAGTACTCTTGGTTATATTTTCTTTTTGTATTTGTAATAAGTTTTTAAATATATAATTTCTTTTTGTTACAGAATATAATATATTGTATGTTAGGATATTGTATTTTTGGCGAAAGTATTTTATTTTATATGGTTATTTTTATATTTTCTGTTATTTCTGTTTTATTATTTAGTTTAGTTAAATGAAAATCAACAAGATCTCTCTCTCTCTCTCTCTCTCTCTCTCTGTCTTGCGTACGTATATAGATGTTAGCGGTTTTGCGTGTTGCGAGGTAAAGTAAGTTGTAAGCTAGGTTAAGGTTAGGTTAAGAGCGGGGAAAGGAAGGAGTTGTTATTTGAATTGTAACTCTGATGGGAACAATAAATGAATACATACGTATCAATGAAAATTGTTCCATCACACTCGAATTTGAACTTTTTTTAATCAGGAAAATCCCATCAATTCACTCGTTTACAGTAAAATCTCGTTGTATGTCAGTCTCGCCGTTCCTTTTACTGACACTAATACGAAATCGGACGTTCTAGCAGAACGTCCCATTTGAAATACACAGGGCATGCTGGAAACCTAAGAGTCATATCCGTCTTCAAGTCATAAGAAACCTATGACCACTTAGCGCTAGTGACAAGAAGACTGCGAAAATGTCCGTCTCCGATACAATGTTGCACGGAGAAGCGGACAGCGAATCCGAGAGCCGTCGTCGCCGAGGAGTGTGTCACACATTGTCCACTATATCGGTGTGAGACCAGAAGACCACTACTAACCCAATTACAAACCTCTTTATTTCTCGTAATTTTTTCATGAAACGTTCATCAACATATTCGTGGCATTTTTCTGATTAAAATGAAACCAAATATGATATAATTCCGATGATATTTATGTTGGGACGCAACGCAATGTAAGACCCACGAAAGTGTATCTCGAAGTTGACACCGAGTCCCAATCACTTCGACCACCCGAAGAGGCAATAAATTAGCATAAGAGTCGAAGACTCTTGAGACCCAAAAAAGAAATGTATGTAATTAAGCATAGTAAGCAAAGACATACTTGAGTGGTACCAACGTCGACTACGCATAGCGACGGCTCTGGCGAGTCGAGAAAAGGCTGCAATGGCCGTCTGGCGCGAATGCGTCGCGCACACGATGTCAAGTACATAAAAATATAATTGACTATATGAGTATGTAGAGGAGAGTTCCCTCTATCTCCTGACTCAAATTTGAACTTTCTCGCGTGTTTAGTTTTTGCGTAACACGTCGTTTGGTATAAAAATCCGGCATTTTTACAAAAACCAAAATTTTTTGAAGACGTTGCATGATGGAGCAATTCTGCTTTCAGAATTGGTTTTAGGATAACAAAGTGTATAAGAATCACCCAACAGGTATTGCAAAACTTAAAAAAAGTTTAATTTTGTTGGACAGTGTAATTAGGAGAATGAAATGTGATCCTCGGATATGGTAAGTGCTCCAACCAAAGTTACCAGCTGAATTAAATAATGACCGTGGAATATCAGTGCATCTGGAAAACATAAGAAGAGTGTTATGATCAGAGGGCTATAATAGAAGAATAGCTCGAAAAAAACCGTATATTAATGCGAACAACAGGATGAAGAGACTGAATTTTGAAAAAAACTATATTTCAAAGAAAATACAGTGGGATGAAGTAATTTTTGCAGACGAGTCCAAATTTAATATTTATGGAAGCGATGGAAGAATTAGATTATGGCGGAAATCGAAAGAAGAATTAAATCCGAGACTTTTGCAGCCGACTGTGATACACAGTGGTGGGTCTGTGATGGTGTGGAGCAGTAATTCGGCCCATGGAGTAGGCAAATTGGTTTTTATCGACGACATCCTCGATAAAAATACGTATCTGCACATTTTTCAAAACAATTATAATAAAAAGTGCTGATAATATGGGACTTCAAAGTGGGATAAAATTTTATCAGAATAACGACCCAAAGCACAAATCGTGTATTGTGCAAGAGTTCTTATTACACACTTGCAAGAATGTCATCCACCGATCATCACAATCGCCAGATTTGAATCCCATTGAAAATTTATGGGATGAATTAGATCGCCGAATTCGAACAACATCCATAAACTATAAGGAGGAACTAAAAAGACGTCTGCAAGAAGAATGGCTACGTATTGAGCAAGATTATTTAAAAAGAATAATTTGTAATATGCCAACGCGATTAAGGCACGTCATAAAACATATGAGATATCCAACAAAATATTAATTTATAAAAACAAGATTTATGTATAGCGTTATCAACTTTTGATAGTCTCCGAATATTTTCGTGACATGAAAATAAGCGTTCTTTCCACTTTTCTTTTATTATTTATGTAATCATTTATCGTAAATAAATATCTCTTATGTTTTTGGTAACTACACACTGCATAGTAACATACGTGAAACCTCCTTTGTTTTTATTGCATTTTATGAAGTACTGACTATAATAGTCAAAACTATAGTGGTGTCCGAATATTTTTGTGACCGACTGTAAGTATTTCCGTCCACGATCTCTATCCCTGCTAGCCATAGCGGTTCTTTAAAAAACACATTTCTATGTACAAAATTTTGTCTGTTACAAAAATGAATAAAATCGCGTGCCAAAAAATATTTACTGCAAGATAGGATAAACTACATATTTCATTAGTTTGTATATAGTTGAAACATTTCTCTGTTCTTGCTCACTTTATCGAAATTTTAACATTTGGGGCGAAATTAATTTAATAATAACGAATTTTTATTCTCAACTTATTATATGTATTGGATTTCATTTGTATGACTGCCATACGTTTTATTTGGGACGCGATTTCAGTTAGAGTTGACTTTGCAACGAGACGCGTATTACGTCTCGTTGCGAGTCTGCGATCGCGGACCAGGCCTACGCCAATCACCGCCGCGAATCAACCACGAACCAATCCGCTAGTTAGGCCCGAGCACAGGCCAATCGGCGAGCGCCGAAGATTTGCGAACGTCTCGCGAGGTCCGCGCTCGGGTTGTAAAGATCGCGCCGAAACTCGCCGAAACCGGACCCCCGCAAACTGCAAGGGTAATCACCCAGCAAAATACAGCCAATGCCCTGCCCTCCTAGCCTTCCTTCGCAAAAAAGACTCCAGAAACTTACATAACACCCATCACTCACACAAACAGTCCATCGCACCTTCCCCCCTCCTCCCCCAACCAACCCCCCTACCCCTCCCATCAACCAACCACAACAAACCCCCTACGCCTCCCCGCCAACCTCAACATACGCACAGGTAGCTAGCTTAAAACCAACCTCCCCGGATCTTAACGCCTCGGGAGAACATAACACCATCCTAAATATCCTCGACCTAATTTAGAAGCTCAGATAAAGTCAAGGCAATTATCTATATAGTCTAAACCTTAGACCAAAAATGTACTCCCTCAAAATACTGCTCTGGAACGCATGCAGCCTCAAACACAAAATCCACAAACTAGATATCTACCTACACACTCGTGAAATAGACATTGCCCTAATTACCGAAACCTGGCTACAACCAAGGGATCACCCACACATCCCAGACTACACCATCATCCGTAACGACAGAAGTTCAAACGGAGAAGGGGTTGCAATATTTCTCCACAAAAACACCTCCTTTGAAAACACAGTCCTGGTCAAGATAAAATCTAATCCTCCCGTCATAATAGGTTCACTATACTCAGCCCCAAACAAAAAACTCAACCCACAGGACCTCACCGCTCTCCTACCTAACAACTCCCACTTCGTACTAGGTGGAGACCTCAACGCGAATCACCAACTCTGGAACAACTCCCGCCGAAACCAAAAAGGCCTCACCCTCAAAAACTACTTAGAAAACTCACGCACCTACATAATCCACCCCCAATTCCCGACTCATCTCCAACCTCGATGCAGACCATCAACAATTGACTTTTTTCTCACCAACCTCCCCTTCCACTCCAAATTCTACACCACCCCCGATCTTCCCTCTAACCACCTCCCAGTTACACTTGAACTCAACCTCAAATCACCTTCCTCCATGGGGGAAGCCGGGGTTATGTGGGACTACTTTTAAGGGCTACCCACTAAAACGTCACGCCCACCTAAGCTACAGGGGAGGTGCTTGGACCACGCGAGTACTCAACAGGACACCTCCCCCGAGGGAGGGGGTTAGCCTCCTCCATTGCCTACGCTATAAGACCCCGGGCGAAGGGACCCTCCCAGTGTCCCCATCCCTGGAGCCTTCGGATTGAGCTTCCTGAGCCCCAGCTCGGTCCGCCGACAGCTCCCGGAGTCTTCCTGCTCCGTTCGGTGCCGGTATCCCGGAGAAACCAGCCCTGGCCGAGGCAAGAAGACGCCGCCACCGGAGAAAGGGACGTCAGAGATCCGACCCTTCCTGCCCCATCCCCCCACGAATCTCTCTCCCCTCATGGGGGGTCCGGTACCTCCCCCCCCCCCACCGGGAAATTAACCCGGTGGGTGCCGTTCCTACACGGGGGCTCGGATCAGTCACACCCCGGGCCCCCAAATCCACCGCCCTCAATGGCGGGGGCACATCAGGGCGCGGCGAATCTCCCCGCGCCGATCCCACTCCGCCCCCCACTCCCGGGAGCACAAGTTGACACGGGGGAGACTCCCGCGCCTTCCCATCCCTCACCACGCCCCTGGAGGGGACCACACGTCGGCGCGGGGGTCGTCACCGCGCCCAGATCCTCCTCGCGGAGCCTGGGTCCCTCTTCCGTGCCCGCTCGGCGGCCTCCTTCTGGGACATCACGGCCTCGGCGAAGGAGGCCACCACCATCCACGACCTCACGCTGGCGACCATGTGGTCGACCACGATCAGCAGGGAGAGGTCCCACCCGCCCACTGCGACTCTAAGGACACGGCGCGGCTCGGCCCAGGCCGGACACTCCTGTAAGCTGTGCCGCGCTGTGTCCACATCGTCGTCGCAGTGGTAGCACTGCGTGGTCGGCTCCCGCCCTATCTTATGCAGGTACTCTCCGAAACAACCGTGACCGGAGAGCACCTGCGTGAGGCGGAAGGACAACCTTCCCCGCCTCCTGCACCATGTATTAAGTATGGGCAGGAGAGGCCCAACAATCGGTCGCGCGGAGGATGCCAGGAGCATCCCCCACTCCGCGAATACGTACGCCCGGGCCTGGCGTTTCTGAGCCTCGAGCTCCTCCTCCGCAGAGCGATGCCACACGGGGGCCCCATGAAGGGCAATTGACCGCACCATCTCCATATAGAGGTGGCGGACATTCGACACCGGCCCCCCGATATTAGGCAGCAGCCGCGCAAGGGCGAATGCTGTCCTCTCTAATCGGGGGGGGCGAGGAGCTAGAAGTGCTCCACGAAACGCCAGCGGCCGTCGATGACCAGGCCCAGGTACCTCATGCTGGGCCCGATATCAACGGAGGTCTCAGCGACACGAATCCGAAGGTCTGGACCTCGGGGCGGCCGCCACGACCGAGACGATCCATACAGCCAGATCGCCTCGGTCTTTGCGGCGGCCATGGTCAGCCCCATCCTCCGGATTCGCCCGACCACGCTGTCCAGGGCAGCCTCTGCCAGGTGCCTGGTTCTCCTCCAATCCTCCTCCTCGGCATAAACCAGGCTGTCATCTGCATAACAGAGGACACCCGTGTCCGGGGGGAGGACAACCCGCAGCACCGCGTCGAAAACCAGGTTCCATAAGAACGGCCCAAGGACCGACCCCTGCGGAACCCCGCGGTGCATTTCCCTCGTATGCACGACCTTGTACCGGCCGGTAAACACCACCTCTCTGCCGCGGAGGTAGCGGCCGACCACCTCCCGGAGATAGGGGGGCACCTGGAAGTATTCCATCGCCCCCGCTATCTCCTTCCAAGGCAGGGAGTTGAATGCGTTGGAGATGTCCAACGACACTGCAATCAACACCCTGCCCCGAGCGACAGCCTGTTCACGGAGGAAGAGCAGACGCTCCAACGCGTCTATTGTGGAGCGCCCCCTCCTGAACCCATATTGGCTGTCGCTGAGGTCGGGACCATCCCGCGACAGGTGAACAGCAATTATGCAGCAATTATTTTTTCGAACAGCTTGCCCGCCTCGCCGAGTAAACATACCGGCTGGTATGTAGAGGGAGACCTTCCACCTACCTTAAGAAAACCCCAACCACTGATTGGGAAAAATACAGAACCCTATGCAACAACCTTTCAATTCAACCCTTCCTCCCTTTCCCTACACACATTGACAATCACATACATCTCCTCACTAAAACCATCAACTACGCGTACAGAAAAGCCACCACCTTGGAAACAGAAAATCTGGACTCCAAAATTCACTCCTCCACTCTCACCTCACTAATCCATAAAAGAAACAAAGCTCGCAGAAAATAACAAAAAGGAAAAGATATCCAGCCTCCAAAACTCCCTCTGGACTAAAAACTTAAAACACTAAAAACCCAAGACAACTCTCACTGACATACCTACAAAACTCTTAAACCAAAAAATCCCAGAATCCCACCACTAATAGATCACCAAAAACAAGAACACACTACCGAATCCCAAAAAGCCGAACTCCTAGCAAACTCCTTTAAACAAATTCACGACAACGCGAACTCCCTCCATTCAAACATACAAACCCTGACCACCAAAAACAAAAAAATCCACCACCACCCCCCAACACCCACTATTACCCCCTCCTACCCTCTCTCCCCCACCATGATCAGAGACCTCATCCTCAAACTACCCAACAAAACCCCTGGAATAGACCAAATCATATTCATTAAACTCAAGAACCTTCCTAAGAAAATAATAGTCCAACTCTATTACATCTAAAACAATCCTTTATCACCAACTACTTCCCAACCACCTGGAAAACCGCCAAAATCATCCCCATCAAAAAACCGAACAAAAACAAATCTAACCCGTCCAGCTATAGACCGATAAGCCTCTTAAGCATCCTAGGTAAAATTCTAGAAAAAATAATCCTCATATAAATCTCCGACCACCTCCAAATCAACAACATCCTAATAGACGAACAATTCAGCTTCAGACAAAAACACTCCACCATCCAACAAATCCACAGAGTTACCGAACACATTACACTAGAATACAACAAAAACCGCTCCACAGGTACGATCCTCCTCGACCTCCAAAAAGCTTTTGACTCCGTCTGACATCAAGGCCTAACCCACAAACTAAAACCGAATAAACCTATCCCCCCCCCCCCTCCAACCTAATCTCAATCATCCACAGCTACCTCACAGACAGAACCCTAACGGTCTCAATAAATGGCACCCTGTCCCAAGCCAAAACCATAAAAGCCGGAGTCCCTCAAGGCTCTATCCTAGGACCCGTCCTCTTTAACGTATATATTAACGACATATCCAAACACCCCAAAACCCACCTAGCCATATACGCTGACGACACAGCCATATACTCCCCCTACTGGCAACCTGCTCAAGTCGGAAAAAACCTACAACACCACCTAAACATCATCTCTCAATACTTTCAGGACTGGAAACTCCAATTAAACGAATCTAAAACACAAGCAATCATCTTCCACTCCTCCCGCAAAAAAACCAACCCCCGCTCCAATCAAACTCAACCAAATCCTAATCCCCTGCGTCAAACAAACAAACCCGGTCAAGAAACCCCGACGCACATCCTACACGAAGTACTTCAAATCTCTCCCATCTCACAATACATCACCGCATCCCTTCACACAGCCTTCCACCCGGCTACCCGAACCCACTCATAGCCAACATAGAAAATTACAACCCACACAATCTCTACCTCAAAACACGTAGATACAGCACCACTTCCAGAATGATCCACCACATTCTCCCCCCCCCCCCAATAAACCTTCACCCCAACCCCCATCCCCTCCACATCCCATCCATGTGTACAGGTTTTTGAAAGTTTATCCTAGTATCCACTCACGAAGGTCATATAGACCCCTCTCCATCCAATAAGCAGCCCATAACACCCCACCCCCTCACGTCAAATACAGGTTAAAGGGAATCTTCTCCCCAAATACTATACAACCCCGTATCCAAGTGAAAAACAACAAAAAAAAGCCGAAACCGGAGTTGACCTGGAGCAGCTCTCGGGGTAACATGCCCGAGCTCTGGATTTCTTGCAGTAGCGTGGGAACGTACGCGCTACGGTATACTACCGAGCAAGTACGAGGAAGCGCCGGGATTGGTCGCGCGAGTACGTGGGTTTATGTCCCGTATAAGGAAAGCCAAGACCGCGAGCCAGCCCAGAGGTGGCAGTCACCCGTCGGCAGTGCTTTTCAGCATACCATCGTCGCGATACCCCGGCTCTTTCTCCCCACTCCTCGATACCCGTCCTCGAATCCTGAAAGTACCATCTTTCGATCCGCGACCGTGCTTCGCGTCTCGTGCGCTTAGTCGTCGATCGACCGCAGCAGAGTTCGAAGCACGCCCTACGGTTTACCACCGAGAGCGAGCGACGACGCCGGTGTTGAGCCGCACGTTCCTGGGTTTACGTCCGTTACACGACGAACTCCGCTCGCCCTGCGCCCCTTGGGCCACAGGGGACTGTTCCGTAGCACCGCCGCTCGACTCCGAGCGGCGCTCCGTAAATCCGTCGTCCACCGCGGGACGATGCTCGTATCTAATTCGGATCACATTTACACTAATTTCTCGTTAATGTAATTGTAATGGGAAGTCACTTGCATCGTTCACTACACACGTAAATATCATCGGAATTATATTGAAGCTTCGAATATAAAAAAGTATTTTTATTCGTTGGATAAATTCTCATGTAATAAAATTATTTATTCGACACTTTTCCAATAAAGATGCTTTTTTTTTATTCGAACCTCCAAATAACAAATAAAGATAAAGTATCTTTTATTCGAATTTTTATTTAAATAATTTTTTATCCCAAATAATGTCCAACTCTGCAAGGGGCGCTAGCAGCGTGAAAGATTTACTTAATATTTAATTTAATTTAATTATTACAAAGAGTTTATCATGAACAAAGAGTATGCACTTGGAACTGTTACAGAAATATGTAATGTCACCCTTTCAATGCAGTATCGAATGCGGTTTATGACACGAGCGACTGGCATCCGCTTCTTTTGAGTTTAGTGCACACTGCATGTTTAGCCTTCCTTTAATTAGTTTTGGAGTGTTACGTCCCGCGGGTCGCGAACGTGTTGTTAAAAAGGGGTTGCGGACTCCAACGCGGAATAAAGACGTAAACTGTTAAATCGTACTGACTTTTCGATCCACGCGGAGCGTACGTCCGTCGTATGACTCGGGGGTTCGCGCGTCAAGGTTAACGGCCCCTACTTACGCTGCTCGTTTCTGACCCTATTGTTGGCGCTGCGCGTTGACCTCAACGTACAGCTGTTTTCTCGGGTCTCGTTCAGGTATTTTGGAGATGGCGTGGTCGGCAGGCGGAAGAGTGACAGGGGCTAATTTATAGTCCCGGTTGTCTACAACGGCAGGTCCGTTTATCGGGACCGGAACCCTGGCTTCCTCCCGGGTTGCACGCGGCTGCGATGGGGGCGATCCTGGGACAATCCTTACCTGCGCGAGATGTACGGTCTCGCGGATGATTAGCGGAATCGAGCGGACACCAATGCACGGACTAAACCGATAATTAGAGACGTCTGCCTCGTATTCGCGGGCAAGGCGTCTAAGCTGGTATTTTCTTCTGGCGCGACGCGGCATGGAGTGCGTTCAGTTAACAATCAACGAGATGGGCGAGCAGCAGACCCCCCGGGGTAGTGGCCCGGCGGGGGGGGGGGGGGGGGCGATCCGTCCCTCCCCGATTGTGGGGGAGGATTCGGGGGGGGATGGGGAAAGGAAGGGCCGGGGAGTGCCGGATCGCGCCTCCAACGGCCCTTCCTTCCGGTGGCGGCGTCTTCTTGGACGTCTTCTTCTTCTTCTTCCCTAGCCGGAGCTGGTTCCTTCGGGACACCGGCTCCGAGCGGGGCACGAAGACTCCGGGAGCTGTGGGTGGACCGAGCTGGGACTCGGGAAGCCCAATCCGAAGGCTCCAGGGATGGGGACACCGGGCGGGCTCCTCCGCCCGGGTCTTATAGCGTAGGCAGTGGGGGAGGCTAACCCCTCCACCGGGGTGTCATGATAGCTGGGGGGTGTCCTGTTGAGTACTCGCGTGATCCCGGCACCTCCCGTGTAGCTTAGGTGGGCGTGAGGTTTTAGTGGGTAGCCCTTCGGGGTAGCCCCAAATAACCCCGGCTTCCCCCAGGGAGTCGGGGTATGCGCAAAGCATTTCATGCGAGAATCTTCCGTTTACGTGCCGAGACTGCCTGGTGGGCTCGGGCGCACGTGTAACGGGAGGATTCGATTCCTAGTACGCGAGATTCCGTTTCTGCGTCGAGACTGCCTGGTGGGCTCAGACGCACAGCGAGGGAAGTTATAGTAATAATTAAAATAACGATTAGTCGCAATGCACTTCACTCGCGTCGGACTGGATTGAGAATAGCGAGACTCGGTTAATGGTTAATACTGAATTTATTAGTAAAAGAGTAATAATACAAATACTTAAATGAACTAGACTAAGATATAGTAACGATATAATATATGGAAAGAGACTTGGAAATGGTAAACGCTCTAAATGGGATGAGTTCGGAATCCCGAGGTGCCAGCGCGACTCCCCGCGATCGAGATCGAGGTCGATTTTTCTAGGGGCTGCACGGACCTCCTTCGCTCGGGGTACGCGTGGTTGGGGAGCGTGGCGCAACCGGCTATCGCAGTGGGGCTCGCTAGTACCCGATGAAGTAATGCCAAGCGTCTTGGCGCGCTCACGGATGGAAATGATGGACTTAGAATATCTACGGGTGACGGTACATAATGATATTAATACTATGGCTTACACAACTATGAGATTATATGTGGGAGTATTATGTATGTGTATGTACAGTAATAGCTTATAACTAACTTATCTTCTATCTTAACCTATGATGCGTCGCGGGTGACGTCATCAACAACCCGTCGGTCGTCCGACGTGACAGGAGGCAGGCCTCTGGATGTTGTGGATGCATTCGCTTGTACGGTCTGGCTTGCGATTCAATAGGTATTGTTAGCGTACCATAAAGCTTCAGATGTGAGACAGAACACAGGTAAAGGACTGAAATGTACAAACACTTTTGTTTTTTCAATGATGTAGGAGGCAGCCGCGCACGAGCATGTGAGTGAGAGCGTTGACGGTGTTGTGATCGTTGCGTAGAACAACAACGGTAGCAACCGCGAGAACAAGCGGCGGACTTTAGGATATTTACCGTGACGACCAAATTGTTTAAGAAAATCTGGAACGTTCGATGAAGACCGGCGAACTTTAGACTATTTACCGTGACGACCAAATTGTTTAAGAAACTCTAGGACGTTCGATGGAGATCGATATAAAAATACGCGTCCGTGCCGCGGGGGGAGATTCGCAAAAGAACCATTAAATGGCAAAGACAAACGTTACGATATGATCCGATTAATGATTACGGTAACGGTAACGATTTTGTATATTTCTCGGCGCGCGAAGTATTTACATAATTCTCTGTACTGTGATTGACATCGTGCTTATTTTTAATAAAAGTAGTTATTTAAACATACTGCTCTTACAATGATTGTCGAAAAATTGTTCTTCTTTAAATATGGATAGTACTATGGTAATGAGTTGTAAAAGAGTGTTAAACAGAGTTGCAATGCTGTCTATAAAAAATGAGCAGAACGGTGAAATAAAGAGTAAACTAGAATGTTTTCGAGTAAAATTATTTAAAAATAGTTTTAATGTGTTTTTAAAGTTATCTAGTAAAAATCTTATGGTGCTGAGGTGGAAAAAATATTTATTCATGAAAGAAAAATTTTTTAAATTAATAATAACAGTAGCTAAATATATGAATAAATTTAAGATAGTGTTGATGACAATAGCTCATTATTAAATTAATATTCAGGATGGTCGCTTTTAAACTTCGATATTAAATCTGTATTCGTTCGAATTTTTCCGGGTTTTCCATTTTTTACAACTAGAGTTTGCAGCTACAAAATTGGAAAAAAATAAAATACGTACCCAGTAAGCAAAATGCTTTGAATCTGCTACCAAAATTTGACTCGGAATTGCCATTCATTTGTTTCCGCATTACCATCAGTATTCCAGTGCAAAGTCTGCCATACCAAATTCGAGCCAAACTTTGGCTTCGATCAGCCTTTGTTATAGAGGGCAGGTCCGTCGCAATAAGAACGGACGTAACCTTGTTCTGAAAGTAAATATCGGGAAAAATCGGAATAAACGATGAGAGGGAAAGTTGAATTAAATTTACAAATGTATTTATTTTAATCTTAATTTATTTTTGACATCCATCTGTTTCCGCATGTGAGTAGGAATTTGGCGGCAAATTCTGGTGCCAAAATCATACCAAATGAGGACCAAATTCTGCTTCGAGCAGGGTTTCGTACCAAATACATAACTCTTTTGCTACATAACTCCTTTGTCGAGTGGGCACTTTGCTAACTGGGTATCATTACAATTAATATTATTCTTAATTTATATTAATTAGAGATTGTGTACACAAGATTTACATGTTAGTTACATGTTTCATATAAAACAATTAAGCTGTGCGTCCTAATTCTGGTTAAAAAAATAATGTGCGTTCAACACTATATCGGGAACGCCGATACACCGGGCGTGAGCACTTCCCTATCCTCTCTGGTATATCTTCTTGTAGGGTGGTAAAGGATATTTTATTCAAGTTTTTAAAGCCCTGTTCACGAATGTGCTGCGTAAACACCACAATGCGTCGCGAAAGACAAAGCGTCATAAAAAATGTATTATAAAAGTTAAAATATGTGTATAAATGTATTATACTCCGATTTGTCCCGATATTTACTTTCAGAACAAGGTTAGGTTCCTTCTTAGTGCGACCGACCTGCCCTCTATAACGAAGCTGAACGAAGCCAAGGTTTAGCTTCAATTTGGCATGGAATTTTGGCTGAAGACTTTGCACTCAAATACCGAGCCTAACGCGCAAACATATGGATAGGAATTTTGAGACAAATTTTGGTGCCAAATTCAAAGCAAATTGTTTACTGGGATAGAATTGCTTTGCATTTGGAGTCATATTTTGCTGTATTTTCGTGCGTCGAAGTACATTTTTCCCCCTTCATGGAGTCATACTCGTCGATGGCTGGATTCTTAATAATGTTGTCTCTGCTTCAGCTTCTTTGTCACGTTCACTGGTGCCTCGGTAGCTTCGTTACCTCACCGTACGCCAGTGTCGTCATACCAGTGGAATTGAGGGGAATTGAGGGGAATACCATTTTTTGTCTTTACCAGATTAGTCACGTGATATTGTAACACATGCACGATAGGAACGAAACATGTCACGTGACCTGGCCGTGGCATACAGTGGTTCGAAACCGTGAAAAACACAAACTAAATTCATAACGTTGTTATTTATACGCTATTTTTTATGAACAGAACGTATTTAGGGGTTTCTTGGGTCGTAGAATCTGATTTTAGAGTAATTTTGTTTACTACGATAAGTAACAATAATTATAAACTGCCTGTATACAGGGCTAAACTTTGTCAGTATATTCCTAAATAAGAAATAAGCCTAAATAAGAAAAAAATGGTATATAGATATAGGTTGTTTAACGCTATATGAAAAAGTTATCAACAAAAGTAGGGGAATCTTACGCCACTTGACCTTTATGTATGGAGAACTTTAAAGGAGAAAGTTTATTCTCATGCCCATTTTTATACGTTCTAACACAATTACACGCTTAACACAATGTTAATCCAATGTTGCAATGACACAACAAATCCGAACTTAAAAGACCGAAACACAACGTTTGTGAACGTTAGATATTTCTGTCAAAATTCACGTCCTGACAAGGAGTACTTCTCAAAGCGTTCGGAGAGCGAATGGCCTTATAATTAGTGTCTTGGCTGATGGTTAGAAATGTTTTAAAAGAGACTTTTCCTTCCGAGAGAAATATTTTAAACCTTTAAAAATGGAAAAATGTGTAGCATGGACTATCTTAAGCACAAGGAGTAAGTCTCAGTAAAATTTATACATATAAAGTCAACCAACGTCCCACGTACAGCTTATGAATAACCCAAATTACGATCATCTAGTGCACGTTCAGTACCCGGTATTCATTAAGTGTATGGTGCGCATTATACCTAACCAGGTAAAGGGACGGAAACCATGTAAAATACCAATTGAATTGTAGACGTTCCCTTAGTAATGATCTACATATTTATGTGTTATTAACGAAGGAGTCTTAATCCTCGAAGCCAGTAAATGCTTCCATTTGTATTGTATACTAAGGATAGCTATTGTAAAAGGATGTAAAGTAAATCTGTAAATAATGTCCTTACCGGTTAGTTTTTCATATAGTTCTCGAATACCAAAAAAAAGGGATTCAGGAAACGATATTGTTTAAAGAGTTAAAATTATTGTTATTGCTTTCATTTTTTATATACGTATAGCTAAAAGGTTGCTCTTTGACACTACGTGAATAGATTTTAACTATTTCCAATCGATCACAAAATATAGTTAGGCCAACTACACCAATTTCAGCTGGACATACAGTCATCAAACCTTATTGAATTATGTGCATTTTGAAAATTTCTCCATGTTTAAAATGAGAAATTAAATTTTTTAAAAATGTTTCCAAGTGTAATTTAATTCTTTATTTTGTTTGGAAAGAAGTTTCTCGCTATTTCGTAAAGTTTTGACATATTTTCTAGGTGAGACTTTTCTTATGCGGTCTCTCTCCACCGCAAAAATTTCTTCAATATGTTAATTAATTTCAATATGTTAAAAATTTCTTCAATATGTTAATTAAATTTCTTCAATAAGCTCTGCTAAGCAATTCTGAGTGACTTAGAGCCACCTACATGCATGTTAAAGCTTACTTCAGGCATTTAAGAATTTATAGTTAAAACCTCAAAGAATGTCAACGATATACAAAATTCGACTTCAGTTTGTGTTTTTACGGTTTCGAACTACTGTGTGACAGAAGCATGGAATGAGGGAATTCCCTAACTCAGAAATGGGGGAGTGGTGTCGCAAAAGGGGTAAAGTGGATGCTCTGATGAGGACACTACTAAGGTAGGTGCTACAAATTAAAGAACTAGTATTCATAACGTTTAAATAAAAATGTATTGATAAAAATACTGTTTAAATTATTATAAATACTACCATTTTTTGATCTACAAATATAATAATGAAAAAAATGTAGGCTGAAATACAGTGAATCCGCGTTATATGTCAGCAGCTCGAGTGTTGTCGTCGTTGGAGCACTATTCTTTGATGAAATACTGAACTTAATACTATGTATAATCAGTCCTATGAATTATCGTGAAAGTCACAGTGCGGAAATGCTGTTGATGAGCCCCTACTATTTTTTGATGCAGTGCCGAACATAGAAAAGGACAGCGAAGCTCGAGAAATTATTTTTTTTTATTATTTTTTCATGGGACATTCAGCAACATATTCGGGGAATTTGATTAAAATGCAACCAAATATGATAATTCCGATGATATTTACTTGTGTAATAAACGATTCGAGTTTTTCACGCAAAAAAGGATAGTGTATGGGAAAGGAAGAGATATGGAGAGTCGAAACGTTCGGGAAATATGAAAGACTCGCGTGAGTTCAGGCCTTTAAATCATAACTTACACTTTTCTTATCATTAATTATTTTTTATGAGACTGTCTCCAATATATTTCTGGAAATTTTTTGATTAAAAGGGTACCAAACACTGTATCATTCGGTTCATATTTACATTAATTTTCCGGTAATATAATTATAATGGGAAGTAACTTTTATCGTTCATTACTAGACTGCGAATTTTATGCATTTATGACAAAAATGAGTAGGTGTAACTCAAAACAGCAAAAAGATTACAAGTGTTTAACAATGACGATATGCCATTCTTAACGTATAAAAACGATTATTGAGCAAAATAAATTTTTACTTAGTTACTTTTTAGTTAGTCGCCAGAACTGCGCAACTGACTCGTAACGAGAATTCACTGTATGTTCTTCACGTGCCTAACGCAGAGGTTATAGAAAGACAGTGATATTTCTTTTATATGCAATTTTTGTAGAATTCACTTGTATAAAAATAATAATTATTAAAAGCACCAAACTAAACGGCGGTAGTGAATGATAAATTTAATTATGGAACTCACTTAAAATAATTAATTTTTGGACTCATTTTTGGGTACTATGTAAATATAGTTTATTGTTACTTAAAAAATAAATATATTTTTTAACTATAATGAATTTTACAGAATATTACATATCTATAAATTTCTAATTCGTTCAGCTTGCATTTATAAAATCTAAACACTTCCAATGTGAATCAACAAATGATTATAAACATAATATTAATTATGCTTAACATGATTAATTGTATAAAACAATAATTCTTATCTTTATTTTATATACCATTTTTATGTCACAACCGTGCGGCATTGAGCTATGTAGAGATTTTTGGAAAATGTACGCCAAATCCTGCCGAGATTCCCAGAACCGACAGCGAAAGCATTAGCTTAACCAATTGAAGTTATAGCTAAAGTTTTCATTGCTTCATAAAAAGTAGAGACTAATTAAATTTCAGTAATTCAGTTTAAAAAAATTTCAGCTTCGACTTAGGATGAAATATGTTACACGAAGTAATTTTGCTGAAGATTGACAAGAGAATCTATAATTTTGGCTAATACGTTCATGCTTCATGTACATAGATTGTGTTATTGTGTAGTACGTATGTACGTATTGTATATGAAAGGGTACACGCGATTAGTAATATGAATAAATAAACAAGCTAAATGAAAACCGCACGAGCTTATTGGACAACCGAATATGTATTTAACGATGAAATAAAAGTACACGTGAGATCGATATTATATTTATATTTATAAAATTATTCATCATTAGAAAGCACATATGATCTATCTATATGACGTAATTCACTACGCACACACGCGTACAAGCGTGCCTACGAGCGCACGCACGCACAAAGAGAAAAACACGCGGAGCCGCACGCACACCGTCGAACCATTCATACACTCTCATCCGCTCATGCAGGCGTAAGCACACACATACACACACGCGCGGGCATACATACACATGTACGTACGCGCACACACGCGCGCGATTTTGAGAAAAGGGGAGAGGAGTGAGGGAGAAAGGGAGGGGTGGGGATAGAACGAGAAAACAAGAGGGAAGATAAGAGGAAAGAAGATTGGTGAATGGCGAATGGAGTACAAAGAGAAAGTAAAGAAGAAAAGGTAAAAGGGCGAGAGAATCAGAGGAGTCAGAGTAACGTGAGCGCGCGCTCATGTGCGCATGTGCACGTCACGTATATCCGTGTGTGAACGGCGACGCGCGACACAACAAACGAGTATACGTGTCCTATGTATGCACGTGTACATATTCAGAGTACCTCACGAATGTGTTTTACAGGTTTTATCGTTTTTTTTTACGCAACTTTGTAACTGCTCAAATTGGAAGAAAGTGCGACAGAGATTTCATTTAACCAGGCCAGTTTCATCACAGTATAATTAAAAAATCGCATCGTGTCACTCGCGAGAAAAATATCGTGTAATTATATACGGTTCTTTTTCTTCCCCTTTCCCTCTCAATTTACAATTTTCTTCTCTTTCATTTTTCTCCGACCGCACACGTCCAGCATTCTCCGGTACCTTCCCGCGACTCGTATTGAACCCCAAACTCCGCTCTAAAAGAAATATTTCTATCTTTAAGAAATATTAACTTCACTCGTTAATCAAGATTAATTACTACGCTCGTAGTTTGCTCATAAGATTGTCTGAACTTATCAAGAAAACAAAAAGTAAAAATAAAAGAAAAATAACAAGTTCATCATCTATCTTATCTAACGAAAAGGATTACCGATCACGACGATCGTGTTTGCGATTTGATCGACAACGATCTGTCAGAACATTCTGACGCTTCAGCGATTCTGACGCACTTAAAAAGAAGAAGGAAACAAAAATGTTACGCAATAATAACAGGAGAACAGAAAATTAAAAGAACAAAACACCGGGGAGGGAAAGGAAAATCATGAAATATCGTAATAACTACGATTTTGAATCGAGAAAAAGAAGGGACCTCGCACAAGCAGGGATCGTGTCGTAAAAAAACTAACAATAAAAATAGGGGACGTTTTCTATGCGAAAGGGACAAAGCTTGACACGTTTCGACGCGGATTTCAGTCGTAACGGAGCTGACGAACTCGCGTTCCGTTTGATTACATTGTTCCTTTCTCTCTTTTGTCTACCTCGTGGCAATTTCTTCCAACTTCCTCCGTCGTCTTTTTACTTTTATTCACGTATTTTTTTCTTTACTCTCTCATTTAATAAGTGGTAAACATCCTGGAAAAATAAGACACTTGCGTGAGATTTCTTTCATATGCATGTATATATACATATATACACACCATTTCTTTTGTATCGCGCGGCGTGTGTATATACATATAAACCTGATTAGACATATTTCTTTCTTCCTCTATTATCGTTTTTGCTTTCGCCACTTACTTTTTCTTTCGTAATTCTGTTTTGTTCACGATTCGATCAACATAACAACAGATGTTATTTAGAAGTAATTTCATATTTTTTTCTCTTTTTTATCTTTTCTTTCTTTAATGTGCATCTCTAAGCCCAAAAGGAGAATTACCGAGCTATGCAAAATAGAAGATTGATCTCCATCTTATTTTTTTATCATTTCTTTATCCTCACACGTATACATATATAAATATACGTAAATCTATATACCGATTATATACAAATAATCAGACGAATTAGTCATATATAACGCGCTATATAAATTCCTATACATATATATACATACACATTTATACAATATATATATATATATGTATATAAAGGTACTCTTACTATTGAATAGAAATATGCATATTCCAAGTGTTCAATAATATCAATATCGATATAATAATAATAATAATTATTATTATAATAATAAAATAATAATATTAATAATAATAATCCTTATATTATAATAATATAGTAATTGCAACAAGAATATTGGTAATAGTGATAATGATGATGTCAATAATAATAATAAAATAAAATAAAATAATTATAATAATAATAATAATAATAATAATAGTTATAATCATATTAACAACAACAAGTATTCTTTGTCACATTTTGGTTGCAGATTCTTACAATCACAAATATATTATTCATAAATGTAATAGTCAAAAAGGATGTTAAATTAAGAGAATACGTGGATAGTGCTCTATTTTGTTTTCATCATCTTTCCTCTCGTTAATCGTCCCTCTTGTGTACAATAATTAAACCTATAAATAGTTCTATGTTCAACAGCCAGTGGTATAGTAAAGTATACCTTTGAGGTACCTACGTAGTTTCTTTCTTTCAGTGATACCAAATACAACACTGACGGACCACGTGATCACGCTCCGGCCAACAGAAACTGAACCCCGCAGTCGTCAGTCCACATCGCGTCGTCGGCGGTATATATACATATGTATATATACATGTATATATATGTATATATACACGAATATATATGTATGTAAATAAACATATGCATATATTTATATTTTTATATATTTATACTCGAATATCGTTCGAAGCTGGGATATCCCGACAAAGGCTTTCTTCCTTCTATATATATACACACACATACAATATTATCACTCTATATGTATATATATAAAAGAAGACAGAGCGTGGCGCTATGCGGCCGCATGCTCCCACGCAATCATCGCTTTCCTTCTCTCGTTTCATGTTTCTTCGAATCGTAGCGCTCAGCCCATCACGATATCCACTCCAATTCATCTTTTTCTGTTTCACTCGACGTACAATTCGCAATCCATGATTGCGTCAACTCCGAGACGATGCGACGATATCACTCTACTAGCGAGCGAATACTCTCGTCATAGCCGAACGGGAAACGGAAACTTTTGGTCCTTCGAATTCGAGTAAGATAAAAGTCGTTGGTGGTGGTGGTGGTGGTGGTGGTGGTCCTACGTTTCGTCGCATGCGCGAGTACTGCCCACTGTGCTTCCCACCATTCACCTATCAGCACGCGGAAGGTTCGAGAGTGCGGGGGGCGCAGCGGCCTACAACTTTCTCGCATTGTATTTGGTGATACGTATCTGAATACTGACTTCGTGTGTTGTAGCGTTACATATAATACAATAGTATTCATTACGTATAAGGTGTAACATGGGTGTAATTGTTTTGTGTGACTATGTGTCCGTGTATGCGTGTGTGATCGATACTCCATCTCTTTCTACCCTCTTTTCTTCTTCCTTCCTTGTTTTCGCTCGCGACGTTCATCCGGCCTTCTCGTTTCCCGTTATCGTTTATATTCAAACGTATATTACATAGATCCCGTTACCATGCATGGTATTATTGGCCTGCAGTCACTCGGACAACAACTTCTGTAACAGCGATGACTGGTTCACCTTTGGATCACCTCGAGCCACTTCCTCCATAGAAGTCTGAAAAAATTCGAGCTATTAGAGCGATAAAATCAGTCTATTTGCTTGATCGAACACGACCACTCTTTCTCGATCGAGAGACGTCGGTCAATTTAGGATATAGGCTAAACTTTAATGCAAGAAACCAGAAATTTTTCGCTTTTTAAATGTAATCCTGTAGATTTTGGCGAGAAAATGCACAAAATCCAAGTTTTAATCCCAGGAGATCAGTAGTTCAAAAGTTATGCGTGTGTAAAGATGTGCGATTTTCAGCATTCTTGACAGGTAAGGGTGCCGCCATATTGGTATGTACTCGTATATCGTCCAATAAGCGAAGCCGCGAGGAGGCTGATCGGAGTTAGGTTCGTGCGAGTGGCCGATGGGCCCGACCTTACAAATCTGTGGTATCGACATCACCGGCTGCTTGTGCTGGCATCTAGCGACTCCTCTCTGAGTACATACCAATATGTCGGCGCCCTTACCTGTCAAAAACGCACATCCAGCGAACAAAATTGCACATCCTTACACACGCATAACTTTTGAACTACTAATCTCCTAAGATTAAAACTTGGACTTTCTGCAATTTCTCGCCAAAGTCTACAGGATTACATAAAAAAAGTTAATGGTTTCCTAAGATAAAGTTTACCCAGGATGTAGGGTAAGAAAGACAGAAATTATGAGCGGCGGAGTATCAACAGTTTTGAAATTCTTCTGCTCTATTATGTAATCAAATTTGTTTTAGTTACCGAGTGCAACGGAAACAATTTTCATCGTGAAAATGTATTTTGTCTTGTTTCATGATCATTTAACACCGTATTGCGCACAACTTCGTTCTATCAATACATACGTACATATGTATATTAACGCAAAATAACGAAACAGTTGAACATATGCAGTATTTTCTAAAATCTAATCTTTAATTAACGAATGTCACAGTAATGTACTTCAAATGAATCTAGCAATTTCTGAAATGAATGAACTAAATTTTTATCCGTTGGATTTATCTCGTACAATTTCATATGTTCTTAGTGTACGCAATATGAATTTATATAAATATCTCGATTCAATGAATGACCAGCAACATGATTTGACATACAGTGGCTCACACTGAAAATCGTCTACTCATTGCCATTGTAGTTCTAATTGTGTTTGCAGGGAGAAACTTATAGATGTGAAACATATATAACCTGTGTACTACATTTTACGAACATTATTCCATGAATATATATTACGGTGGACCTTAGCCATATTTCACAAAATAATAAAATATTTTGCAAGATTTATTTGACCTCACCCCCGCCCTCAAATTGTGACACTTGTTGAGAAAATAATCTGGAAAAAATTTGGGGTTGATTGCATCATGGGAATTTTGAATTTTTTAAATCTTGACATAAATATACGTTATTATATATCGTTGAATTTGTCTTTTTTTTCTCACTGTAAGGATACATAAATAGAATAAACAGTTGATAATAAAAAAACATCCATGACTTTGAATACTTGAAAAATGACCTTGAAAAACCTTTTTTCTGTCACTATATTCAAACAAAAGTTGTAGTATATAGGGAAGTAAACATACTGACGAGGAAAAATTTTTTTTCAAAGATGTTTTTCTATTAAAACTGTTTATGTTATTATGTATCTTTAAAGAGAGAACATTTTTAAATGTGATGCGTTCCGAGTACCCATGATCCAATCGATCTTAAATTTTTTCCAGATCATTTTTCCAACAAGTGTTACAATTCTAGATGGTGAGACTAAGAAAATTTTTTCTTGGACAAAGAATATTTTTGTTACGTATAAACAATTTTTATTTGTATTTAGTGGATTGTATGAAAGCGGATAGCGATAGTAGTGACAATGAAAGGAGGACGAAAAGGAGAGGAAAGAGAAGAAAGAAAGGAGAAAAAGAAAGAGGTTTTGAAAATAGAATGAGAGGAAGAAGAAAAATGAAAAATGTAGGAGTCAAACGGAGGAAGTAGGGGTGACAGGGGAAGGAGTAGGGGAGAGATTAGGAGATTTAGAAATGAAGATCAAGGGAATTCTGGAGGAAATAGAAAGCACTCAGGTCAAGAAAGAGAAGAAAATGAGAGGTAGGTGGGATAAGGAATGTAAAGCGAGAGGGAGTTAGAAGGACATGAAGGAAATGGAACGCAGGGAAAGAAGAAAGAGAAGAGTATAAAAAAAGAAGAATGAATGAAGAAGAAAGAGCAGGAAAAAGATAGGATATTAAATGAAGTGGGAAAGCGAATACGGACTGGAAGGTTTGGGAATTCATGAGAAAAATGAGGAGGAGGGGAAAGGGAATAGAAATGGGGTTAAAAAAAAATGAAAGAATGAAAGGAATATTTTATGGAATTACTAAGGCGAGTGGAAAAGAGAATAATAGGAGGTGGAATAAGAAGGAAAAACGAAGAGTGATAAGAATGAAAGGAGGGAAAGCTCGCAGGAGAGGTTGGAATAGTGAATGAGATACTGAAAGAAGGTGGTGGAAAGAAGTTGAAGAGGGAAGCATGGGAAATATGTAATAGGGTATGGAAAGGAGAAGGATAGCCGGAAGAGTGGAAGGTTGGGGTAATAGTACCGATAAGAAAGAAAGGAAATGGAAGGTCGGTAGAGCGTTATAGAGGAGTCACATTGCTAAATAGAATGTACAAGATCTATAGTATGGTACTCGAGGAGAGATTGGAAAGAGAGGTTGAAGAGAACAATGTACAAGATACATGTTTTAACCTAGCTAATAGATAGAGAGTTGGTGAAGAAGAAAGGAAAAATAATAGGATGTTTTGTGGATTTAATGGCGGCGGTTGATAGTATAAACAAAAAATGTATGGATAGAGCCAAGGAAAAGGAGTAAGTGAAGGGCCGAAGGGAAGATTAGAGGAAGTGTATGGAGAGACAACAGCAATGGGGCATAGGGTCTCCTATCGGGCGACGCAGGTGATCACGACTGCAACACACTCTGGAGAAGTATCCGGTGTGGGAGGAAGAGCGCCGTGCACAACCTCTCGCCCCGGTTGTCATCGAGGCGATTAGTGGGGGTCGAGGGGGCGTTATGCTTCGGAAGTAGGCGAAGGAACGGGATCCAGAGCTCTGACGCGGGCGGGGGCACCTTTTATCTCGAGGCGAGGGACCAGAGGACCCGGATGTCCATTGGCGACCCAATGAGGGGGCGGGGGACGACACCGCGTCGTCTGTTGCGCGGTGTCTTCGGATAGAGTAGCTACGAGAAGGGCGGTGTCCCCCTCTAGGGTGGTATGCCAAGGCGAGGGCTTACCAGATTGAAATGCGCGGGACGCTCATTTGAATGAGTCACTGAATGCTCCCCGACGGACGGGGAGGAGTTAATGGGTATACTCGGTTACTGTTCACACCTGCCGGGGACACCCACATGACCAGCCCCCCCTCCCCCGTTCGGGGTATCCGTAACGAGATTATCGCTTCGAAACAAAAAAAAATGGAGAGACAACAGCGAGAGTAAAAATAGGAAGAGAGATGGGAGAGAAATTTTTGATAGGATGGGAGTTGAGACAAGGACGAAAGCTTTAAGTGCGAAGCTATTTATTCTACTTATGGCAGACCTCGAAGAAAGGATGAGGGAGAGGGAAAAAGGCGAAGTAGAAATAAGAGGGACGAAGATATATGTATACATCGCAGTATACGGACAATCTGGTACTATTAGCGAGGGATGAGAATGGAATGACGTGAATGAGGGAAGAGCTTAGAAATTCTATAAGAGAGAAGTGAATACAAATGAATTGGAAAAAGACAAAGATGATGATGTTTGGTCGAAGAAGGCAGGAGAAAAAAATGGAGAAGGGACGGTAGAGGAAGTAGAAGAAATTAAATATCTAGGGTGCATATTGAAAAAGAATGGGAGACAAGAAAGATAGACCGAAGGCAGAATAAGAAAGGCGGGAAATGTAATGGGGAATGTGTGGGGTATAGGAAAAAGTGTTTTAAAAATAATTACAAAAGAAGGGAATGGTTTTTCAATGCCCTAATATTACCAACTATGGGAGCAGAGTAGCGTAGACTAGGAAAGGAAATGAAGGGAGGAAGGGACTGGGAAGAAGAATATGGTAGACGATACAAAAATGTGGAGACGAAGCAGAAACGTGGGAGTACGTGCAGGAAAGGTTCAGAGAAGAAGAAGGAATGGAAGAGAGGATACAGGGGAAGATAAAAAAATATTTACTGAAGACGAAGATGGAAACGGATGGATGGCAAAGTTAGATAGAGAGAGAAAGAAACAAAAGGATGGAAAGTGTAAATGAAAGGGAAAGAAAGGAAGAATGAAAGGACGAGAGGGTGGGAGTGACAAACTGAGAGAGACGATGAGCAAAAAAATAAGGAAAGATTTGTAAAGGGAGCGTGAACCTTTTATAATCCGTACGGGAACAAATATACACACACACATACATACATGTAAAAGCGGACAGGTGAGTGAGAGTAGTGGACGATTATCGGTCTGAGCCACTGTAGTTGTGTAACAACTTATAGACCAATTTGTAGAACAGCCATTAAGAAAAAAATTTTATTGTTCTTGACAAAATGACCATTGCGTTAAGCAGACAATAAGATATTTACCAAAAATATAGAAAATCCACTATTGAATTATACATCTTTTCTTTAATGTAATCTTTGTAGCAGGAATTAATCGGTTGCTGATAGAATATTGTAAAAAATGAAACAAAATTAATGATTAGTGCAGTTATTGTGCAGAGTAAAGAACATAAATAAAACAAACGAAATTAACGAAATCTGTCTTGCTGCTTCGCTTTGAAACCGATATTAGAGTGCCAAAGTGAATAATTCAACGTTGACGAAATTATTTCTCGTTTTTGTAATATACCTATGTATGAAAAAGGAAATAAAGGCAGTACACTCACGACTGGTGGGAAGGATTTCTTTGAAACGCACATTACAAATAAGAAAACGATGAACGAAGTAGAATAAATAATTATTGATAAGTAATGGTTCCACTCACGATTCCAATTTTTCAATTTCTGCGACTCCACATTTATATTCTATCTGTTTATAAATAATTCTATTCCACTACATGTTGCAATACAAGATGTCTCACCTAACTCGAGCATCTAAAATATCTCGCTTGTTTTTTATGATAGAAGAAAATTTCAGAGGAAACCGTTAGTTGGTTCAGAGGGGAAAATATTATGATAGGCAGAAAAATTTGTTCAAGTGTATATTTTTCGAGATTTCAAGGTCATCGAAGTTTTTTTAAATGGAATGATATATTTTTATTATTGCTATAGGATAGCCACGGTCAAGACGAATCCAACGACCTATAACATTATGACTTTCACCTGACTTTGAGTTTGTTATCACCAACGATATCAAACCATACATTTACACTCCATGAACGCTGGTGTACAATTTGACAAAGCCATTTCGGATTTTCAGTGCACCAATAATGCATATTATGTGTGTTCAGTTGCCCATGGTTAGACAAAGTGGCTTCGTTAGTAAAGAGAACATCATAAGAGAAATGTTCATTTCTTTGTATTTGCTGCAATGCCCATGTACAAATAGCAACACAATTCTCAACGTCGTTGCCATGAAACTCCTGATGTAAAGAAATATAGTATGAATGAAATTTATGACGTTGCAATATTCAATACATACTTGCTTGGAAATGCCTACAGAATCTATAGTAAATACAAAAGTTTAGTAGGAGGCTTTGATCGTTTTCTTTTCAATCATTTTATACTCCCTGTTTTACAAAACAATTGAACTACGCGGTCAAAAATTTTTCAAGAAGGATGATTTCTCTCAGGGTATCTTTCTGCCTACAGTTGAGATGCCTGTACCGAGTTATTTTTAGTTTCATTGTAAACTAAAATCGTTTCTATCTTTTCTGCATCACTATACATCGTCGTTTCAGAAAAGTAATATTATCTTTCAAACTTGAAAGGAGAAGCATTTGTATCAGTGTTTACAATTTATTGTAACCGTGTTTATAGTCAATAATCAGGGTTCTAGAACATTTCTTGAAACCCTAAGGGGATCATGTCATCGTTATTTCACTATTTACATCAACTAACCTACTTTTATGAATTTTTTATACTGAAGGTCACATGAAGGTAATAATATTACAGGTAGTTCGATTCATATTGACCTCGGCTATCATATAGCAACCATAAAAATATATCATTCCATAAAAAAATTTTGATAACCTTGAAATCTCAAAAAATATAAACTTGAACAAATTTTTTTACCTATTATAACATTTGCACCTCTGAATCAACTAATATTTTCCTCTGAAATTTTCTTGTATCATAAAAAACAAGCAAGATATTTTAGATGGTCGAGTTAGGTGAGATACGCTGTATAAAAAATCAATACCGGCTCCATAATAGAACTGACGCAGTTTTGTTTGTTGCAGTTGATCGAATAAGCACTCAGTAATTAAAAATTAAGAAATGGCGTAATATAACATTTAACGATGGTCCATTTATTAAAAAAAAAATTAATAAGATAACCAATTTTATTTAACTTCCAATAATTTACCAATTACTGACACTTGAACAGTATTATACATTTTCAAACGTATAACAAAATGACACATTGAGTTTCATTTTTCAAATGTATGAACACTTTATTGTACATTCAATAAAGAGTAACATGTTAATTTGTAAATACTCCACTTTATACTCATTAGAAGGTATAAAGAAAAAAGAATAGAGAAAGGTATTAACGAATTCTCGATCATGTTGATTAAAATTATTTTGACAAAGACGCATCTACGTAGGAGAACGCGTAGCTAATAAGTCTAACAGAAAATTTTATGAAAGCCATATACTTCTATGCATCTAATAATCTAATACATCCCATAGACCACTAACCTAGTGAGGTTTAAAAAGAGAAAAAGGCTTTACTATCGTGGATGGTCAATAACCACACGACAAGCAACGAATGTGGAGAACAACAGCGCTTTTGGTTTCTTTACTTGTTCATATTGATTAAAGCAGTTATATTGCAGAACGCTAAGAAGCAACGTCGAAGATCAATAAATATGTAGGGATCACTAGCCATGAACCTCGAATTATGCAAATGCCATCAATACACTGTTTACTCGATATATGTCCAAGAAATGGGTCTGACCAGGGACATATATCGGATAGGAGACACCATTCTTTCATCCACGCCGAATGTAGAATGGAGAAGCTCGAGAAACCTCAGTCGCCGAGGAGTATAACATAATACAGATCGGGTATATTGGATATATTATATTTCGTATAATTTTTATTAGAAAAATGCCACGAATATGTTGGTGAAAGTTCCATAAAAAATTATATGAAAAACAAAGATGTTTCGTTATTGGATCAGTAGTGGTCCTCTGGTCTCACACCGATATACCCAACCTGTATTATTTTAAACTCCTCGGCGACCGAGGTCTTTCGAGCTTCATGGCCTCTTACGGGGTGTACCCCGCGGCAGTAGGGATAGTTCTGAGAGTTTTATCTGTTAGGCTTTTGGTACATACATAGAGTAACCACTGTATTTCCTTCACAATTGTACAGTAAGGAGCAATACTGATTACACGCTAGTTGAAACAGCATAACTTTTTTCAAATTAGTCCAAATGACTTTAGTGTTTTTGAGAAGTTAAAAGGATTAGTTTATTGGACGAGATGTAAAAAATTTTTGAAAACAATTTGAATTGTTCGGAATCGTGAAAGAAATAGTAAAAGTTGGTTTGTTTCAGCTTCTTTATCTGAGCCTGTATTGAATGTTTAAAGAATGTGTTTGATTCGGTCGGAAAATTTCACTGATATTGGTTACTTCGTTTACGAGTTCTAAACTATTAAAAGCGCGATTTTAAGTTGAATATCGCGAACAATGGCAATTTTCCCACTTTTAATCGTATATGACTCGTAAACGAAGTAACCAACATAGGTGAAATTTTCAGCTTACAATTAGATATAATTTATTCGAGACAATGAACCACATTTCTTAAATTTTCAATAGTCTCAGATAAAAAGTTGAAAAAACCAACTTTTACTATTTCTTACGCGGTTCCGAACGATTCAAATTTTATACTTTAAACTTCTCAGAAACACTGAAATCATTTGGTCTAATTTGAAAAAGTTATGTTGTTTCAAATAGTGTGGAATCAGTTATGCCCCTTACTGTGTATGTATTCCCTTCTTATATGCTTGTTCTGTCGACCTTTAATCCCATTATTATTTCCACCTTTCAGATGGTGAGAGGAAAAGAGAAATAACAACCACTAGTAAATTATGAAACCTTTAGTGTAATAGAAATTTTATCAGATCCGATTGAGGGTTTTTAATTAATTTTAATTGAAAACGTATGCACTATGAGAATATAAAAAGCGCAGTCCAAAAAGATAATTACATGGATTTATCTATGAAACTTTATACAGTCATAGAATATGCAGATTGTGAAGTACAAGAAAAAATAACTTTGAAGAAAAATAACAAAAATTCTTTGTTTGAAGAACAGTTTAAAACTTGGATTAGAGTGAATTACAAATCTCGACAGTATATCTCGACATATGCTACACACTAACGAAATAAAAGAGTAAATTGAAACAAGTGCCGTGTATAAGTGTCATAAAATAAATTAAATAAAACTTATAAGTTTAAATTGAATAATTTGTAATGTTCATAGTAAAATATGAATTATCCTTTTAGATTAATTTGTAAGTATAAATTATAAATAAAGTATTTGTAAATTGCTAGAATATATATTCCAAAGGAATATGAAATAGTTAACGTAGTACGAAATTTTGTCATGTAACAACAATTTGTGTCTTCATTACGTTTACAGATACACGAGATAACAAATAAACATCTGTTTACGCTCTGCATTAAGTCATTAAGTATACATTTATATGCATTTCTGCGATTATGAATAGTGAAAGAACATCTAATGCAATAAACATATGATATACTCTTCGCAATGAAGCCTACACTAAAAATCGTTTTTATTGCGAGGTTCGCTCTTCTTAATGAAATCTAATAAGACATTACCTTGTAAAGTGTACATAAAAATAGTTGTAATTTCATCATGAAGGTGGAACGATAGATACCTTAATCAAATAAAATTGAATAAACATAATCACATAGTTATATAAAAAATTATAGTGAATTAAATTTCCAGTGAACGTATTAATTGTTTTTAACAATACATTCTTGAAAAACTGTTAATATCATAAATTTTAGCTAGATTGTTTGTGCCACCGTAAAATTGATATTCTTTTTATTGTTTTTATTGTTCATTTTATTGTTCACGTATTATGTTTGAGAGTATTAAAATGATGTTTAGACTATTGTGTTTAAACTATTCTTCAAGACACTTCATATTCGTTGACGAAAAATTAAGCGCGCGGATTTGGCTTCATGCAACGACAGCAATCAGCTCCGAAAAGAAAGGTTGAGAGTAGCGCGTCAAAATATAATATTAGTTCACTGTGAAAAAGCATTACAATATTACAATCGTTACACGATGCAACAAGATGGCAGATTGATTCCTAATTTTTACTAGGAATGAACTGAAGCTTGTGGCACCACCACCCTACAACTAAAAACAGACACAATATGCCTTTGCGCCGTTTCGGTTTCAAATCGAAATATAGTATAAACAAACAAATTTTAACCTTCCAAGTCCTGACCACGGCTAAAAAATGTTAGGAATGACTCTACCTAACAAGGAACACTATCCAAGTGTAACACACTGGTTTTAATGAAATTTTCGTATGATACAGTGTGTTGAAAAATATTTGACACGTTTTTTTTATCTACAATGATCCATATCTAGGGATCGAAAATAGCCCTCAAAGTCGAGGGTAATTACCGTTTTTTTTTTGTTTAAATGTCTCGGGAAGTAGAGGGTGTAAAGCAAGTTTATATAAAAATGGATAAATAATGAATAAGAAAAACTGCAAAAAATTGTTTAAACAAATAACTTTTCCTGAAATTTTCTTGTGTATCTAAATTCGTCGATCGAAATCACACAATTAAAAAGAAATTCTATTCTGTTACACCCTCTAGTTCCCTCGACTTAAGGGATGTTTCACCCCCTAGATATGGCTCGTGGGAGATAAAGAAAAATGTGGGTAAAATGTTTTTCAACAAACTATATCATACTAAAATATCATTCAAACCGGCGTGTTACACTTAGTAGTGTCCTTTGCAAGACATTACCTCTTTAAAGTTTTTGAGAAGCTGTGAAATAATACCAATGCTGACAAGAAACAGTATTCAGTTGATGATAAAATTGCACAAAATTTTTTATGTAAATCAAAAGTATATGTCAGCGAACTCGAAGAAATATAAATTACAAAAGGTGTTCTGACCTTGGGATATCAATAAAGGTGGAAGTAAAGAAACGATGTAAGTAAAGGAGAATGACACGGCAATCTCTTCAAAATAAATTATGTTTATTTTACAAAAATTAATTAGAATAAATGAAAGATATTAAATTGATAATATTTAGAAAAATAGGTGATCATTAGACTGCGGATATAGATATTTATTCCATGTCTTAATAATTCTAATGGGTTAAAACTAACACAACAATACTAACAAATTCGTTAAATAATTTTTCTTTTTTATATTCTACTTAACCAATTTTTTAAATAAATGTATGAAATCTAGAGTCTAATGATAATAAATAATGATGGCAATACGATCGTAACTATAGGTAATTTTCTTCATTCCTCGTATCTTTGTTAACACTAAGTTTACGGAGCACTAAAACTGACTATTTTGCACTACTTTATAAAAATAACAAGAACGTGCCACTCACATTTTTAGCAATATTTTTAAGATAATATATACCTAAAGAAATAAATTTGCTAAATCAGTTCTCATGTATGCATCCTTAGAATCTTAATAATTCTAAATTAAAAATAGTAGAACCCGTCATTTTGACGGGTCCCATAAACCTAGTGTTAAACTCGTAAGTTCAGATCAGTTTTTGGTAGCATTTCTAATTTACATTTTCCTGAACTCTGTGATATACAGGGTATCTCACGTAAGTGCAACCCCAGAATATCTTCTTGAATTTTGACAAAGTACAACATTTTTTATGTGTAATTTGAATGGTATCAAGTGGTCAGTAATCCGCAGAGGATGTTTTTTTAAATGTTGTTTTATCTCGTGGTTTTCAAAATTATCGACGTTTTTTTAAATATAATAACTACATATATTTTTATGTTGTATCACGTAGCTCATAAAAAATACATTCAAATATGTACTGTGACATGACCTTTCAAATGACCTTGAACTTAAAAACTTTACACACTTAAAAAGCACTTTTAAAAAACAGCCTCTACGGGATACTGATCAGTTGATACCATTCAAATCACACATAAAAAATGTTTTACTTCATCAAACTGAAGTAGATATTCTGGAGGTCGCACTTACGTGAGGCACGCTGTATACTTTCCACGTGCATAAAAAATGCTGTGTGAATTTATCATGAATTCAATAGTGTTCCTTGTTAGAGATGCTTACTGTTGCATCTTTAAAGGCATTGTGTGTGACATTGAGTATCCTCAATTATCATAAAATTCGAACTTCTTTTATGTATTCTGTACAAGGAAAATAAATGATAAAAAGAAATTAATTGAAATTATTTGAATTTTATACTTTCTACAATTACTGTTATTGCTGAAAAACAATGCCTTTGTGGATGTAAAAAATATTTCTATTTCAATATATATGTCATTTGAGCTACAATCGCGATTGAAATATAACGACAACGTAACGCACTTTCTACAGGGTCAATGTGGTAGCTTGTATTTAAATAAAGAATTTTGGAAAGCATATTTAATTTCAATGAAAAAAAATATTGGTAACTGTGTACCCCTATACTTTTTATTATAATTTCCATTGCAACCTTTATTGTTAGAGTTGGAAGTAACTATTTGACGTATTATAAGTAATTTAGTAACATTTAAGTTTTCGTATAGCTTAATGTAACATTTCTCTAAAGTTATTTTTGGGGTCGATAAAAGACTATTAAAAGTATCTAATGCCGTTGAATGTGTTAGAAACGTATTATTAATCAAATTTTAATCTGTCTCTTTAACGCTTCCATTAATTTTCACAAGAATCTTTCACAAAATTCTGTCATTTAAATATACTTTTATAACTAATTTTGTTTTCGTGAATCAAGATATACCTACAGGAAGATCTTAGTTTTACAGAAAATAGGACCAACTTCTTTTATCTATATAGATATTCTAAGTTACCTAGAAAATGAAAAGATTAATAGAAACACAAAGTACATTCAAAGCTTTTAAGAAAAAATGTGCTTCTATTGTCAATGAATTAGTTCTGCGCGTATACAACAACAAGAAATGCGAGGTTATTTATAGTTATCATAGTCGAAGAGTATAAAAATTAATTTTGATTGTGCACATGGTAGCACAATAGTGTAAAGAACAACAGAATATCCACACGTTCGGTTACATGTTTTTAAAAGATTGAAATCGAGTTTCTTTATCGATGAAAATGATATTAGTAATATTTGACAATGTTACAAAAAGAGAATATAAATACTGCGTGTTTAACTTTGCAATATGTCACTGAGTGTAAAACTTGGTTAAAATGTTCGCACAAATTTACGTGATTGCTTTAAATGCTTATTTCATTACAGCTTAGTTCATTATAGTGTCTTTTGTGAACGAAAGAAATTTTGATGTAATTTTAAAATATACACATGTATATCATATTATATGAAATGATATATAATAAATCTATTTCCATAAACATCAGTAATTTAATTACACATTTAACAGAGCCGAACAAAAAAAAAAAAATAACAATTTTGCTATAATACTACAAAAAAAAAAATTAAGTAAAAGACTGAAGTTCTGAAAATCGGTTAAATCAGATTGAGCTAAAATTTTACACATAGCCTCATTTTGCATTGAAAACATGTTTTCCAAATGGATTTTTGGCGAGTCGAAAAAAATGTATCATATTAGTATCATGTTCTACCTTACCGACACATTTTCTACTTTACCGGCATAACACTTGTACTGCGTGCCGTTTCTGAACTTCTTATTGCTGTGCGCGGGTTGGATCAGATTTGGGTTAGATTTCGATATAATTATGTTTCATTTTTATTGTTTTATAAACGTGGTTGAGCGTGGCAGTAGATATCGCTTGGAAATGTATCCAGACAATAAAAGAGATGCGAACACATTGATTGGATTGATCCAAAAACATGTTGAAATTGGTACGAAAATGTTTTTAATGCAAAATGAGGCTATGTGCAAAATTTCAGCTCAATCCGACTTGATCGATTTTCGAAACTTTCGCCGAAATAGTTATAGAGAATTAATATGCATAAAGACGCATTGATAAGAAAGAACGAAACTACCAATTTACTACTAGCATTGCATGACAGTTACCCATACCTGATCTACGGCAACTAAATGTACGCATAATGGAAAGATGAAAACCCTAGAGAAAAAACCACCGAACAAGTCTGACTTTATATCCTTTGTGTGCGTCAACGAACAGTATAAAGCTATTCGATATGTGAAGATGTGGACAAAGTCAAGACTGTACCTAACAATGCTGAGCCGGTGCAAAATTACTCTTAATATAAAGTTGTGAGATATGTATATATACATATATATGTATACATATACATATATATAAATATACATATAAACAATATAAATAATGTCCAAGTGATACATGCAAAAAGAGCGCTAAAATACCCCCTACAAGTTTTACGCTCAGTGCGTAGAGAAAAAAAAATCATTAACATTTCGTGCACAATAAGTTTTGAAGCCAAGCGAAGAAGGGTAGACATAGCATAAAAAATCAAAATAAAAAAAAATAAAAAAATATAAGATATTATATATGTATGTAAATATATATATATATATAATATATAAATATATATATATACATATATATGTGTATGTATATTTATATATGTGTATATATATATATATAAATATACATACATACATACATATTTATACATATATATGTATATATGTATATATGTATATATATACACATACACACACACGTAAAAATAATTGTCGGAAGGGTCTTACCCTGGAGGACGAGGGGGCACTTCCGGCACTCCCAATGGCCCAGCTCTTTGCAGGGCCATCGCTAACCACAGCCTCACCTAGTTAGGACATCGTAACAGTAGTCGTTACCACCAATCTTTATTATAAATAATGCCTTTTCTTACAAGAAGCACAGATGTTCGTGTCATAAAAGAAAAGCACATCTTTTCCGTGTACATTAGCGGACACACAGAAGTATCTTTCTGTCTTGTTTTATTTCTCGTACGACAAACTAATTATATCGTCTATTTCTATTCCTATTTCGATTTCTAGAATTCGTCTGTAGGGCTCACTAGATTGTGAAAAATGCAATCGATCTATCCCATCTTGTGATTGAATACAGTATTCTCTCCCTACAATAGCGCTTTGTCGACCTCTTTATAATCGCTTCATCATCTCCACTATATAGGGTGTCTTGTTTGATAGTACCTCCTCCATTTATTTTGGATTTTTCAAGGTCTTTCATACGTGTTTAGAGAAATTAAGGAAATGTTAAGGAGTTCATTTGGAATAAAGGATCTCCGACACGAATTCTTACGTATTTTAATCAATGAGGAACCAATTTCTCCTTGATTCAACTTTGAATCAGTCGAGAAATGATTAGTTTATTAAACTCCACTTAGAATGTATAAAAAATAATTAAAAAGACCTTTATTTTTAACGGAGTTTATTCAAGAGCTTTAATAAATAATAGGTATATACAGGTTGTCTTCGAATGTATGCAAAAATAAGTCGAAAAACCAAAACACTCTCCGTCTAAAATGTTGTTTTCAAGAAAAATCAGTTTTACGAAACAGTTTTCAGTAAGCAACACTCTTATCCTTATTAGCCCCTTGAGCTATGATTTTTTTACGGTTTCAGTTGTTATAATGTCTCGGTTGTTCAAAACCTTTTACAAGAAAAATAAAATGAACAGTAGAACTTCATTTATATGAACCTGTCGGGAAACAAGTTGGTTCGTATAATCAGGTGGTTCATATAATAGGAGTACACATGTCTCCACCTATAGTCGCCATGTGAAGACTTGTTCCCCCACTCTAATTTCCCCATCTATAGCGCCCCTCCCCCGCGGCCCGGTCACGTGACGCGTTCCGTCTCTGTCGTGACTGTGTCGCAATGTCACGTGACTAAGCCGGTACTGGCAGAGAGAGGGTAACTTTTTCCCCTCAATCTGTGCTCCCTCCCCTCATCTAGCGAATATGCTCCCACTACGGACTACGAGTTTTCGTTTATTTAATAGGAGTTCACTTTCATATAAATAAAAAGATTTCGCTCAGCTAGACTTCAGTTACTAAGTCCAGGACCTGTTAAAATTTAGTTGATATAAATGGAGCTCATATAAACGGTGTTCTACTACATATGTATTGTATGTCTATTGTATTCTCTAATGGTTATATACTGATAACAACAAAATCAAATTTTACTTCGATTTAAAAGAAATGACTTATGTGAACGTTTAATAGATTATGTTGGAATGCTTCATATGAGTATGATTCGATATTGCAGTGCAAGGGGTTAATGAAACCATTTTCAAATATGGACACTGTGGAAATAAGGTAACACTAATCAACAAAATAAAACTTTTTTTCACAAAGATCATTTATATACCTCTTATAGACTTTTGTCCAGACTTCCACCTTTCAGAATCGGCTTTTAAGGTTTGGAAAACATTTTTCGTTTTCGAGATAGAAGGCGAAATAAGTACGCATGTAACGAGGTTCGATCAGTGGTACTCATTGACGGGTAGCAGCGGCCGCGGCGCGGTGCACAAAGTTGAGTAAAAGTTATTTCGATTAATAACGAATAAATCGAAACGCCTTCGTAAATGTATTGAAGTAAAATGAGGAAGTTTTGAAGTATATGTTGTAATTGTTTTGTTAAATGTTGTTGTTACTAGCCTAATAAGTGTTATTGATTTGTCAGTGATTCGAATTACCAGTCTGATAAGTGTTATTGATTTGTCAGTGATTCGAATTACCAGTCTGATAAGTGTTATTGGTTTGTCAGTGATTCGAATTACCAGTCTGATAAGTGTTATTGATTTGTCAGTGATTTGAATGTGATTTCTAAAAAATTTCGGGAACTTTTGCCGCGACCTGTTCAATAAACCGAATCGATAACATATTTTTTTCAAACTTCAGACTTATTTTTGCATGTAGAATCATCACCCAATCACTGGTGCCATAATACTGAAAACATTCCGTATATTAGGAGAGTGCGAAAACTTGAAAATGTCAAAAACTCGAAAAAATATCAATTCTCTAGGATTTCAAGTACCCAAAACATATCTTCAAATTAATTTTGTTGAATATGATGATGTGGTTTCGCATCTTATACTTTTGAGACATTTCAAAATCTCGCAATTTAAAATTAAAGTCTAACAGATATGTCGTATTTCAATGACATATATATGTATTTCAAAATTACCATGTGAAAAAGCTGACTTTTAAACATGAAATTATAACAATATTAGCAACATTGAAAAAGCACTGTTTTCGAAAATCTCATACTACCAAAAAGTATTATTAGCACATGTCTAATGATGTGAAATTAATTTTTATGTTTTATTTTAAAATGGAAGGAAAAGAAAATATGCTTCGTGATCTCAAAATTCTTAAGAATCCCAATATTTTCAAGTCTAGACATACCTGTAGGATCCGTACCGAAATGACATGACATTTTCGGATTACATTGCATACCTCTAGTAAATATACTCGGTGTACAAAAGATTTACTAGCTCATTATCATTTCTTAGATGGTCATTTACTAACGCTTTACTTACCAGTAATTACTGAACAGTATTTCAAAACTAATAGATATCGACTACATATTTTTCAATAAATTGTTCAATACTAACAACAACAAAAAATTATGAATTAATAAATTATGTTGAGTAACGCATGCTACCATTTTTCCCAGATTATCACTTAAAAAAAAAATGATAAAAAGTTACGCGTTGTAATCTGATGTTTATAGGCGGTTATTACTTTTAAGGCTGCAATTGGATGCTCATTGATAAAATATTATCATTAAATTTATTATTCAAATAAAAAATATTTTTTAGATAGAAAATATTACTGATTTATTGCTTCGCCATTGTAGAAACTTTGAACACTGATATTCAAGTTATAAGTAAAATCTTTTCTCTTCGTCACAATTGAAGGAAAAGGGCATATTTGATATGTCGACATCAAACTTTGACCTTGATCTTGATCTTGATATACCTTGTCAATGTGATTGTTTTTAGTGTCCCCGACTTTGAAAAAATTAGCGACAACGATCCGTCCAACAATTATGAAGCATTGAGATTTCCATTTTATACCACACGAAAGCACGATACATGCCAATATCATTCGATCGCTGCATTGCAATCTGAATACAAACAATCAATAAGTAGATAATTCCGAGGACCTCCCTAATACAGGCTTAAGAGCCAAGGGTAGTTACGTGACTTTTGCAAAGCCACCATGTTGGTGACTGCTAAATAATTTCCGTTTACAGCCTTCAGCCACTGACTTAAGATCCGTCTTGATCTTGATCCGACGGATCGTGGGCTTAAGTCTGTCACTAGACTTGTCACATTTTTTGCTCTGTATTATCGATATTATGAATTCTGACGCCAGAAACGTGCTTCAAGTTTTTGGCTCTATTTCGCAGAGAATCAAGACAAAATATAGCTCAATTTGTAGCTGGAGATATTTTCTAGCGCACGCTACTCTCGACTTCATCCAGAAAACTCATCTAATGGTATAAAAATGCTTGGATTCCACGGCATGCACATCGTCAATTTTTGGCCTATTTCTAATACTTATATTACCAAATATCTGCATAATCCCATCAGCTGATAACCAGTGCGCGCTAGATTGAACCTTCCTCTTTCGAACGAACCCTTTCTCAGCGAAAAATATTCTCATATAAAGACGAAAACTTGAGGCACGTAAAACCATTTGTTGAAGGTAATGTAGTCACTCTACCTTATCACGAATCTTCGAAGACCGGGCCCTTAAGATTAGTGCAGACATTGCATGCAATGCATTTTTCTGTCTACGGTTCTGAATTACCGACTCTGTAGAAAATGCTTTGGTATGATAGCGGACTCTACCGAAATGGAACGGTCAGCTAGCGAACTACATGACATTGCAATACAAAAGATGTGTGCCCGAAAAAGCTAGATTTTACAGTATTGTCAGCTTTAAAAGTGCAACGTTGCCGCATTATATCCATAAAAAAACGCCGATGCTCGCATCGAAAACGTTCGAACGGTTTCTTTTCTGCTTTCCGAAGCTGTCGAAATTCAGAGGCACATTGCTTCTTAATTTAAAGTATAGAATTTTCAATCGTAAATAAGTTTATTAAACGATCATCTGAATATTCGTTGACTTGTTCAAAAATCTTTTTAATTTTTTCAATTGTTTATGTAAATATAAAATTGTTAAATGTTTTGAAATTTTTAATTCGTAGATTATTAATACATTCACGTAAACCTGATTATATATGTACGTTCACCTAAACAATCTACAGAACAAAAGTATAGGTTCAAAAATTATGTTTTGTACATATTGCTAAAAAAGATTAACATATCAAAACAGTTAATTTATTTTTGATACGAAGGGTATTATTTTCCGACACGACAATATTACGAAGTTGTAGCAATCATGGCATGATAATTGTTGCAATGTATACGTTTATGTATACGCTGATATTTACTAATACTTGAGTTGTATACTTGATAGTAATTCGGGGACCTTTAAACGTTAGGCGTTTAGGCACTTACATAGAGAATTTACTGCATCTTTTTATTACGATAAATAACAACTACTATAAACTACTTTTATAGAAGGTAATCCAGGGTCTAAAATACCAAACTTTGTAAGTATATTCTATTGGCCTAAACAATAAAAAAATGTTATACAGACATAGTTAACGCTTTACTAAAAAGTTATAAGCTAAAATATGAAATTTTACGCCACTTGGCCTTTAGGTGTAGAGAACTTTAAAGGAGAAAGTTTGTTCTTATGCACACGTGTATATATTATCAAAAAATTATTTTATAATAGCCCAATCCTTTCTGAATAAAGCAAAAAATGTAGTTCAATCGGACGAACAGTGTAAGTAAAACCCGTTTTCGTCAAAATGGACAAAAACTGCAAGTTTCGAAGCCTGTAATTTCTAAATAAATTCTAAACCCGCAAAATGATGACTTAAAGCTCCCCTCCCCCTAATGTCATGTGGACTACAACATATTTCATTTAGAACGAAATCGCCGACGATGACGTCAAAAACTGATCCATTTGGCATGACCCACAAGTTCTTTAGCAGATTTCGACATAGTAACTATAAGATCTAACTTTCATAGATGCAAACGGATGCACATAATTCGTTCCCAGTCACCTTCGATAGGTTCTAACGAATACATCCGTGTAAGATTTATCGTGACTTCGCGTAAATTCCGTACTTTAAATTTCGTAGGTCCAGTTAAATCTTATAAAACAGAAAAAAAGGGATTCAGGAAAGGATATTATTTAAAGGGTTAAAATTATTGTTATTGCTTTCATCTTTTATATACGTGTATCTAAAAGGTTCCTCGTTGACACTACGTGAGTAGATTTAAACTATTTCCAATCAATCAAAAAATATAATGAGGTCAACTACGCCAATTTTAGCTGAACATATAATGGTTTTTTTCACACTTTTCAACACTCTGAAAAAAATCTAAGTGACTTACAGTCACCCACATGCATGTCAAAACTTACATGTCTGAAGTAAGAATTTAAAGTTAAAATTTCAAAAAATATCAACGACGTCGAACATTCGACTTTGGTTCGTGTTTTCACGGTTTCTAACCACTGTGCGTTGGCTCTTGTTGTAACATGGAAAGTATATTGTATTTCACTGAAACAGTGAAACTTTGATAGTAAATAGCTCGAAAACTATTGAATTTCTGCCACTACAATGGTATGTATTCATAAGTAGGAGAACGAGATCTATACGTATGCGAAGTTTCAACGCCAACGGTGTCCCTAAGGTCACGATGTCTCCTTGTAAGCCAAACAGAGCTACGTCGGATAGTTCGCGTATCCCATCCACTGGAGGTATATGAATCCCGCGAAGGGCCGAAAAGTTCGAGCTACCTCGGTCGCCGAGTAGTGTAAAGGTGGGTTTTCCTAGGCGTGTCCAGACCAGAGTAGTGATGGGCACTATCGACTAAAAACTATCGACTAAGGCGACAGTAGCTATTACTATTGTTACGAGCTATGGCTGCGAGCAACGCGAGAGGCCGGCGAGGGGGTTGTTACCCCAGGAATATGGTTTCAATTGTTAGTTAGGTGTACGGACGCACCCAGTGCGAAACCGGGGAGCCACTAGGTTGGAGAAATCTTTGTTGAATTGAATTTAAGATTAGTAAGACTCGTAACTTATATATAATCTAATTGATACAATCCGAGCGGTAAGATTGTATCGTGTGGGAACGTTCAATTATCACATTAGGATATTAGGCAATAATTAAGGGTTGAAGATTACGCGAGTTAACAAACAAGACAAATATATTCTGAATTAAGATAATTACAAATGTAGTTGTTTGTGTCGCGAATGAATGTAGTAAATGTACAATTGGAGAAATTGTTGCCTACGATGCACGGTTTTGACGCACTGGCAATGCGGGGTCAGAGAGCGATTGTTCAATGCCAAACGTGACTGCACGATTACTGAAACGATACCGAACCACTTCTGAATCTCGACTGAACCAAAGAGGATGAAAATGGACGGGTTTATATACCTTGAAAATTAAAGGGGTAGTCTGTTTAAGATTTAATGTCACGTAGGGTCACAGTCACATTTTTTGTCACTTCCAATGAAAACCAGTCCTCAGTTAGATTTTCGTTAAAAGGGGTTAATGAAGGCTATCCGGGCTATTTCTTATCAGAATATTAATTAATGGATGCCAGAAGGGAGTATCTGAAGATTTTCATATAAAGAAGGCATACAGTGTCTTCCATTAACACTAGAACGACGGGAGCAGTTAAAATGACTGCTTCCTAATTTTTTCTTTTACAATTACTGGAATTGTAAAAATGTTTTCATCGGAAATTTTTTAATGAACCTCTTCACTGAAGCACACATTACAATAAAAGTTGTATGAAGTCTGAATGGGCACACTCTTGTCACTGTTACAAAGCTATATACGTCAGTCACATTTATTGCTCCGTCCTTCTAGTGTTAATAAAAGGGGCCTGTTGGGACGCTTTTCGTTCTCAGAAAAGAGATTAGAACTTCTAATCGAAATGAACGTGGAGAACACACACACACACACGTCTCCATACATAACACTATTTTCAGTCAACTGGTTTTACTGAACTATTGACTGAATTTTGCAGTGGTGGGGGTTAATATTTTCAGTTGACTGTTTTTCTGAATTCTATAGTGGTGGGGGTTGCTATTTTCAGTCGACTGTTTTATTAAACCAGAGATTTCCACTCTGACTAAATTATCGAGTGATTTCTACAGTGGAAACGCGGGTGGAGCTATATAGGGTATCCCAAAAATGTTGCATTTCCTTTAAAGGTGTGATTCCTGAGGTGATTTGAAGTAACATTTTCTTTCGGGTTTTGTTAAGGAGTTATTAAAAAAAAGTACAGGCCAATACAGCGACTCACGCTGAGCCTGGCGTTGGCATTGGCTGGGCCGGAATCTGTCATCCATAGACGCGCTATGATTGGTCCGTATTTTTCGTTGATAATTCCTTAACAAAGCCGCGGAGAACATTGTCATAAAGGAAAAAGTGATTCCAAATGATCTTAGGAATCACCCATTTCAAGGAAATACAACACATTTGGGACACCTTGTACATGTTATATATCTGTTTTTAATATTTATTATGCTTTAAAAATAAGTATAATTAATATAGACACAGTAATTGGGTCCCTTATCCATGTCGATTTACAATTAGTTTTATTAATTAATTTTGGAATTTTTACCTTAATTCAATTTTACTACTAATCTTCACTACGAAAAATTTTAGATATAAAATAACATGAAATATCTTAAATTTTGGAAACCTAACAATACTATATAATAACTAAATAAAAATTAACCAGGCAGTAATAAACATACAAAATCTTTTTATCAATGTCGTCGAACATCGAGAACATAACCAGTAAAGCAATTCAGTCGATTAAAAGCTATCGATTAAATAGTCGATAGTATGTCGCAATTATATAGTCAGTCGTAAGTAAGTGCCCATTACTAGACCACAGTGGTGATATCGTGAGAGTTTTTTCGCGCATGCGCGACGATTTTAGCGTCAGTAAAGTAAAAGATTGACTAAAATGGGTTACCTCGGTCATCCCCATAATTTCGCAAAATTTAGTAGCACGGTTGTCTCGTTGTGCCATCTTGAACTCTTCCGGCATTTTCCCGCCAATAATAATAGCCCTACTACTTTCGCCTTTCGTCACAATATAAATACGTTACTAGATTGGACGCGCATGCGCGAAAAACCCGCATGATATCTCCATTCTGGTCCACACGCAATGTTTTGCGATCCAAACTCCATTCGTCATAACTTTCAGTTATGCGACTGGTCGCACGCATCCGATGCGATCTGGTACGTTGTTCCTTCTTTTTTCACTTGAGAAGAAAGAAGACAGAGTATCGGGAAAACATAAACGCGCGCGTCGGACGAGTCCCTACAGGCGTTCGAATGCACACTTATGCGTTTATACCTGAACTTTCAGATAGGACTGCTTCAGAAGCAGCTCAGACACAAGATGCGTTGTGTTTTTACGTATAATCGTCCACTTTTCGGAGTACTGTTTCGGATTTTATTCAAATTTGGATATTTTGTAATCTTTGACAATATATGAACGTATCTCAAAGGATTTTTCGAAATCTTAAAAATTGTTAGTTTTATAGACGTGTAAAATAAAGAGTTAACACTTTTTCATTAAATGACAACGGCTGAACGAACAAACTGATGAAAACGAGTTTTTAGAAAAACTACATTTACAAAGCAATTTAGGTTACGGTTATTATTAAGGACAAAACCATTTTTGTGTTTTCAATCATCGTTGCCAAAGATTGTTCTTTTAGAAGAATTGCACGCAAATATAATTTTCTTATGGAGAAATATTGAAACTATAGAAACATTTTTGTTTCTTCAATTATCATTCTTGCCAATAAGGTTCAAAACAAAATCCACTTGTTCTTTACTTAATCGAAAAAATTTCCTGAATCGTCAGTAAATGGTTTTGAATTAATGTATTGCAATAACTCTCTTCATTTCGTTTTTTGTATATATTTTTCATTTGTCTTCGTTTTTTCATCAAAATTCTTAAAAAAATCACTTCATCCTTTTCTTCTTCTTCTTCTTCTTCTTCAAGTAGGAGCGCAAGTAGTAATTTACGATTCATTTTTCGTTAGTAGAAATTGATTTTTATTTTTCTACGTACAAACTTTTCGTTTGACAGTCAAACGACGTACTAAAGGATAGAAGAGGAAAAAAGTGACCTCTGGCCACCATAAAAGTTCATCCGAACGCACGCGTACAGCGGACGGACGCAAGCGCATGTGTCTGTAGAAGTTTCACGAATGGAGTATAGGGATCAGGTTATACGTACTATACAATTTATCATTTTATACACGAATGTCATTTCTTAATGCAAAAATATTAGCAACATCTTCGTTTTGCAAATTTTACCACCGGTTCAAATGTAACTAAATTTTTTAAAAATACGGCCGCGTTTTACAATTCTTTCTCTTTGAAATATCGTTTTTTAATTAATTAACGGAGTCTCAAAACTATTTATTGAACTATTTATTATTTTGGGCCCATGAAATTGCTGGATATTCTTTAGACATTCTGAAGTAAGGGTTGACAGAGTTTGTCCTAAAATTGCAACATTGTTCCACCGCACCGATTGTAAGATGTATATTGTTTTTTTTTTCGTTGTCATAGTAATAAATTGTTATTTTGTTTGTTATAACGTTTGAATTTCGTAACAACGTATTCTGCACCTATTTTGTTACGAAGAACTCCGAAAAGTTCTAGTTTTACACCCGACGTCGATAGAAAAAACATCGGAGAAATAGTTTTTTTTAAATAATACAGCGTTTATAATGGTTTTCTCCCTTCGTGACGCCACGTCCACGGCGTCCGGCGGTCTCGATGGGAATTCTTCGTCTTTATTCCTTGGTACGCCACGGTCGGGACACGGCACACTCTAGCATTGGCATCTCCTGGGATGTAGAGGGGAGTAAACGCGATTCTGGGGTTGTAGTAGCAAACGACACGATGCACAGTGGTCGGAAATCGCCAAAACGTAGCCAAAACAGGAAGGATTACTCCAATTTAATTCAAAATTGATACTCTGGGGTTTTTTCGGGCCACTGATTATGAATTTGGTGTCGAAATTACAAAAAACGAAATGGCGGCTGTGTGACCCAAAAAATTATCAGACTCTCTTGAAAATTAGTATTCCCGTATTTCTCGCGGCGATGAATATTTTATTTAAATTTTGTTAGGAAAGTGATGTACCAAAATTTGATTAACTGTTTCGTAAAGTTAGTTTTGTGTGGTTTATACGCAATATATATATATATATATATATATATATATATATGTATTGTATTTATTATTTTATTTTTATTAAGTATATACAATAAATAATAATTAATATATATATTAGGAGATGATCGACAATTTTGCTTACTGGATCTGGACCCGAGGAGCGCAAAAGGAAAATAATCACATCCCTTGGGCAACAGATCACAGTTATATTGGATCTTTATCATTGAATCCCTACACAACGATGAAAACAAAGCGATAATCGAATGATATTGGCATTTTATTGTAGTTTCAGACTTCGTGAGTTTTGCACGGCTCGTTGCCGCTCATTTCTTCAAAGTCAGAGTTTAAATTCAATCAACGATAAAATTCTATGTTGGTAATATCAAGAATTAGCCAAAGGATATATTTGAATAATCTATTATAGTTGGGACACGTTTATTATGGAATTGGTTATTCATAAGGGAATTTTCTACGAGGGAGAACAAAACACCAGCGATGGAATGAAACGCACACGTGATTAGTGCTATTGCCTTTTGTAATAGTGTTACCGGTCTCTAGCATTCTGTTTATAGCGAGGGAATATTGTATCACGCGACAATGTCGTTAAAGGAAAGAATAAATTTAGCATCGCATAGAATGCCCATATTATTGGTTCGAATATGCAAGAAAGTACTCACATAAGAGAACTCACTATTGTACTTTTATCAATGTACAAAGATATTAGTAAAATTTTGAAAATTTTATCAATGATTAATACTGATAAAAAATACCATGCTTCATAGAGGCATAATTGACTACTAACGATATTTCCGATGTTAAAGCCATTCCGATAAAATTCGTTTAATGTTCAATTTTGTACCCTAGACTGTATATTGTTCTTAGATGAAATATAAATGAAAAATCTTTTCTTCATTTAGACGAGTTATATTTTATACATAAATAAGCATAATATTTGTAAAGTGTATGTTTTAAATTTGTTGAGTATGAAGTAACAAGCTTCAAGATTTTATACATGAAATTTTGAAATTATTTTGCAGTAAAAATATTTTGTATTCCAACAAACTGTGCGATGAATATCTTTCTTATAACTTGTAAAGGCAAATCCAATAGGCAATACTTGAAGCTTGTTACGTAATAGCATCATGTTAAAAAGAATTTTGAATTTTGCGTAACTTTTGCGGAATCCCTGTAATACTTCTTCACAGCTTCCAGGACTTTGTGTATGTGTGTAATCTACAGAACTTCAATTAATGTCGTTCACAAATAACTAACAAAAAGAATCATCTAACAATACTACGCAAAAGAGTATGACATCGTGTTAGCGTTAAGAAGCGAATGAAGATGGTCGACAAGTACAAAATTGTATCCAAAGAGTATCTGACAAATGTCAACGAGTATGTGAAACAACACATTTTATGGCAGCAACTGAGTCAAGGAGAATAAACACAGTGTTCAACTGCTTTATGATATACAACTATAAATGGATGTCTTGCTTTAATGATAAAAGTAAGTGAAAATTGCAGAATACATTTTTATCGACGACTTAGCTTTTAAGATATTATTGGTCTTGACAACTTATCAAGTAAACCTCTGCGTACAGTAAAAAATAGAAGTTTAATCGCTCAAGAACACTGACAATTTAATTTCGTCCGTTCCGATTTTGTATTCATAAATTTTCATTAATAATGAACAAAAATAGTGAATATAAATTTCCTATTATCGTGTGAATTAATATCACCAGCATTTCTCGAATTTACAGAAAAAAAGTTCTGCAGTTTAGAGAACGCCGTACATGCATACTACACATATGATAAATTCTCAAAATCATTTTTGACTCAAAACAAATCTCGTACGAAAAATATGTATTCTACAATAACAGCTGACTATTTTGCGAGAAAATAAACCATGTGTTCCCACCATGATTCTTATTCCATCTTGTATAGAAACACTATAGTGGCTCCCATAGTGCACAGCTCTTAACACTTTTATAACATGTACTTCTTTTATTTCTAGAAGCATCTTAAAATCGCTCTTTTAAATTGCCGAGTAGCTATGAAAAGTAGGGAAATACGACACCTAAAAAATTAAAGTACAAACATACAATATACAGGGTGTTAAAAAAACCATTCAATATTCATATGGTACATAGGACACACTGTACCGAGTAAAAATACCATAGTAAACATAGGTCGAAAAGTCTACTGTTTCTGAGATATAAATATTTTTATATGTTAGCATCAAGATTGACTTACTGTTTTCCATTGCATGCGACGGAATCGAAATCGGAATCACCGCCGCTATGGTGCCATGTACTCCCCTCCCCCCCCCCGTCCTCCCATCGGTGGGCGAGCCGTATGGGCTAGAGGAGCTGCTCAATTGCTCCTCCTCTCAATTGCAATGACAAAATTACGTTCGCGAATAAAATTTTGGTGGATCTGGTCATCGACGGAGTTCTAAACCCACAACTTAGAGACCAGGCACGCATGCAGCGTTTGGACACGGCAGACGACCTATTCAATACTTTTCAAAAATTGTCGTTAAGGAGCGAACCGGGAGCCCAGAGATCCGAAATGGCTGGTACCAGGGAGCATAGTGACGATAAGAGATTCGGACGGCCTCGACCGCCCCGCGCATGAAAAGGTCGTGAGGTGTTTCAACTACAACGAACCGAGGCATTCGAAGAAGGACTACATGAAACCAGGGCAGGAATGGGGTTCCTCTTTCAGATGCGGGGAAAAATCACAGGTGAAGGATTGTCCGTAGCAGACATGACCAGCACTTTTACGACGGCAGCAAGAGGCCCCTACGTCGATGACGGCTTGCGCCACCGGGGACGACAACGCACTTGGTTCAACCCCAATGTTCGGAAACCCCATTCATCGTACCGATTTCCTGCACAGCCCAGAATATCGAAGGAGCGACATCCTACGTGTTGTGGATTGGTTCGACCTGTGGGGACTTGGTCCTCTCACCCTCCGATGAGTGAGAGTGGGGGATCGGCGGTTGCGATCAGCACGCCGAACCTCGCTCATTCTCTTCTCGCGTGACTCTCGTTTGGGACATCTGTGTTTAGGAGCAGCGCGCCTGCGCTGCTCACATCCATATTGTAACCACGTGTCCGTAGTAAAGTATTGGGCTCCTCGTGCAATGACGAATTACTTCATATCCTTCAATACTTGAGAGTGTGTAGGCTTTCCTCATCGTCTTACACTGGTGACCTCATTCCATCTCCTTCACCCCATGGCTCAGTATCCGCTAGAGGTATACGAACCTTCTAGTGAATCTTTTATCCAGGAGACTACCATTACCCTACGTGTATCCATTCTCACTATGGGAACCCCATAGCCATCTGGCGTACGATAGTGAAAAAGGGAGATCGCGCGAAAGCAAACATACTAGAACGTAGTACAACACGAGGCAATAAAGACCTTCATAACCTCAAATTCTCCGGACTACTGTCTCCTTATTTTCAATCAGTCACCAGTTCCAAACACCACCTATACATAGGGGCAGTTATCGACTCAAGTTACCGTGTAGTTTTTATTTCGAGCGACCGGAAAATAATACATTTTACGGCGTAAATTATTCACCTGTTAATGTCGTAAGCACAATCACAACCGAAATTTGTGTAAACGGCGCGCGCGTATCAATTACATTTTTTGTCAGAAACTTTATACGGTCGCCATACAGATAAAGTTGGGAAGTTCCGCGAAAATCAAAGTGAAGAAAAACGAGCAATTTTATGAAACAAATTGATTGTGTTTTCAAATTGATTATGTCGAAAACTCGATTTCCACGAATTACCAATTAAATGTTGATCTAGAATTCGATGTTAGCATAGGGAAAAAACTAAAAGAAATTTATTTTTGCAACGATGTTCAGGACGGCAACAATGAGCAACGCCCGAACGCTATTGGAGCCGTCATTTCGTTAAAAACCGAGCATCCGATTAATAACAATGAATAATCCTTGACTATTTGTTAAGAGAGGACACCATTAGGCCCAGCAATTCCGCTTATGTCAGCACTATTGTCTTGGTAAGGAAAAAGAACGAAGAAATTCGCTTGTCGGTTATCGGAAATTAAATAAATATACAATCAGAGACAACTTTCTACACATGGCTACATGGCCAGCAGCGAGGGGTCGTGGATGACAGTGGTCTTCTTCTACGAGGTCGTGATGACGCAGAAGGAGGCCGCCGAGTGGACCCGGGAGAGACACCCAGGCTCGGCTAGAAAGGTGTGGGCGCGGGGACGACCTCTGCGCCCGCGTGTGCCGCCCACTCGGCGGTGGGCAATGGGTGGGAGGACGCGGGGTACAACCCCGCGCCAATTGGAGCCCGCGTCGCGCTGTGCCCACACCAGGGGGGGCATTGGATTCGGGCTGAGCCCGGCCCCCAGGGGGAGCATAGCTTTCCCCGTGTTGGGATGACCCCCCCCCGGGAAAAATTCGGGGTGGGGAAGGGTCGGTCAGTCCCCCCCCCTTAAGGGGGGGGGGGGATTCGTGGGGGGTTGGGTAGGAAGGGTCGGGGCGTGCCGAATCGCGCCTCCGACGGCACTTCCTTCCGGTGTCGGCGTCTTCTTGCCTCGGCCGGGGCTGGTTCCTTCGAGACACCGCCTCCGAGTGGGGCATGAAGATACTGGCACCTGTGGGAGGACCGAGCTAGGGCTCGCGAAGCCCAATCCGAAGGCTCCAAGGATGGGGACACCGGGCCGGCCCCTCCGCCCGGGGTTTGATAGTTAAGGCAATGAGGGAGACTAACCCCCTCCCTCGGTTATTATGTCAGCTGGTATGTGTCCTGTTGAATACTCGCGTGATCCTGGCATCTCCCCTTTAGCTTAGGTGGGCGTGAGTTTTTAGTGGGTAGACACATATCCTCGGATTCCCCCAGGGAGCAGGAGTATGCGAAAAGCATTTTCCCACGAAAAAAAGTACTTCGAAATGTCATTTGGACTAACCAATACACCTCATACTTTTCAAAAATTTTTAGACGAAATTTCTAGTGATTTATTCAGGCGGAATAAATTCTTACTTTATTTGGACGATCATTTGGATATTTAACTTTCGATCAGTTTTTTATTTTAGCAAAAGAATGACCGCCCAAGAAGGGAAGTATCATAGTTTCGAACTTGAATGTTTAGCGGCAGTGTACGCGATTAAAAGATTTCATATTTATATATCAGGTATTTCGTTTAAAATAATCACGTTGGGCAATGTTTTTGCAAAATTGAGATTTTACAATTGAACACCGTAACATGAGTCAAATGTCACACGTAGAGGCGCTAAGTCGGTACTACACAATATTATAAACTAATAAGTTGGAGGAAATATTGTCGATTAAACACCAAGATCGCACAATTTGAGAAGTAAGGAATAAGAGTTAAGCGAGGGAAAATATTATGAGCTACGGAACGGTTTAGTGTAAGGAACAACAGATTGTCATTTGGCGTATCTGCGTGCTTAGAAAATAATGTTATTAAAACAAGCCAAGACGATTTAGGACATTTAGGTTTTGACAAAGTCGTCGACAACATAAGCCAGGTATATTAGTTCCCGGAAATGCGTAAAAAAATTAGACAATACATCAGCAACTGTGCAAAATGTATTGAATTTTCACCAAACGGCGGTAAATAAGAAGGATTCTTGCACAGTTACGTGTGTAATGAACGATGAAAGTTACTTCCCATTACAATTACATTAACGGAAAATTAGTGTAAATGTGATCCGAATTCTATCGCGTTTGATATCATTTTAATCAGAATAATGCCACGAATATGTTGGTAAAAGTTTCATAAAAACAAGTTTGTTTGTTTTAAATAATTTTTTTGTAGACAGAGTGCGTGCTATAACTCGGCGAGACATGGTTATTCACCTGAAGGAATTAGGTGTTAGCAGTCGACTATGACCAAGAATCGTCATATACTCGTTTAGAGAATAAGCTAAAAAGTACGGGAGGCAAAAATTTTTGAAGTGGAACTGTAAAAAAATACGTATATACACACAACAACACAATAGTTTTGAAACGTTATTGGACTCAATGCCAAAATCTTCAAACTATTGGAAACTAAATATGCCCAATGATTATGTGAAGAAGTTTGTTTTGAACCAGTTAGTTGCGACATCGTTCCCCGAGGAAGACCACGAAAAAGATTTAGAGATTTATGTGAAAAATCTTAACGTTCGAAGGTCGGATCGCTAGTGGAAGAATTTAGTGTAGGTCAACTTGCCATGACTACTCAATTATCTTTGCATCGCCAAGGACAAAGAGCAGCAGGCAAAATGGTTGGTCGCATAGTGCAATCTCCAACGGAAGCAGCTACAATAAAGGAAAGGTTGCAGCATTCTGAAAATCAGATGAAAGGATTTTCATCGAATGAAGCCCTGGCATTACTTCTAGATTTAACATGTTCCCTTCTTACAAATTGATATTAAAAGCAAAGACGGAATGCTACCCAGGGAAGGAGTCGTGCAAAATAACGGAGACCTCAGCTTGTGTTGACTTACAGGCAATTGCTGATAAAACTGTTGAAAGATTAGTACAAAGCAACGAACAAAATCGATCGCACGCTATGGAGGCTACTTCCTTAGAAATTACATATAAATGGGGTTTCGATGACAGCTCCAGCCAAAGCCAATATAAATAAAAATTGATAAATTCTGAAGTTAGTGTACATTTCCAAAACTTGCCATCGAGTCGCACGTCTATGTGCAACCGCATGCGCATGGTAGGGCGCGGGAAATCGGCGAATCGAGCAATCTGTAGCGTGGCGAGTCATAAAGAACAATTGTGCATTTTGTATTACTTAGATATAAGTTAGGTTAAGTCGTCAAGAACACGTGTACAAAATATATTTTTCCACAATTATATTTTGTAACAAGGATCTCAATTAAAATTTTTAGGTTATGGACCCAGGATATTAAAGACATACAGAAATTGAATTAAAAAGAATTCTAGAAAAGACGAAAAATGGCGGCATTGAACCCGACACACATCACCAAGCTGGAAGAGAAGAATTACGAATCTTGGAAATTAAAAGTAAGGGGATTGCTAATCTACGATGATTTGTGGCTCTATATAAGCGGTGAAGAAGGAAAGACAAAAGGAAAAGGCAGCCGCGTAGACGAAGAAAGACCAGAAAGCGTTAGCGCTGATTCTCTTAAGCTTTGAAGATGCTCAGCTGAACCACATAAAGAAAGCTAAAACCTCGATGGAAGCATGGAGAAAGCTAGAATCCAAGGGACCGTACGAAGGGCAGCACTTTGTAAGCAGTTACAAAGGCTGGAAAAGGAACCCGGACGAAAGGAATAAGGCCGAACAACTCGAAGAAGTCGGTATGAAAGTACCTGAAGACCTACTGCCGGTAGTGTTGCTCGCCTCTCTGCCAACAGAGTATGAAAGTTTCGCGATCGAGTCACGCGATGCGTTGCCCAGTTTTGAAACTTTAAAATCGAAGCTCATAGAAGAAGAAGCTAGACGAGAACCGACCGGGAATAAGGATGAAGAAGGAAGCAATGCACTAGTGACAAAACCCAAGTTCAACAAATTCACGAAAGATCGAAAACGGCCACAAAAATTCAAGGAAACTGTCACATATGTAACAAATACGGACACGCCGCAAAGAATTGTCGTTATAGACAAGATGACATGAATAAAAGAAGTGAAGCAATGAGAGCAGCAGCATTTAGCACTTATCACATGGAAGAACACACGTGGGTTTTAGACAGTGGTTCAACAAAACATATAACTCCAATGAAGAGCAAGTTCTCGGAAATTCAAGATCATCAGAGTAAAATATACGAGGATGGTCTGAAAAGTTTCCGACCTCAACATGAAGATGGCAGTATTCGTCGGCAAAATGTGGCTATCACTGGGAACTTTGGCGCTTCCATACTATCACCGTCATGCCACTAGTGGACAAATAACTAACTCACCATTCTTACCAAATTCACAAAGTCACTCTATACACTCACTCTCACTTTATCTCTTACTATAGACAAGCTCACACGCTACAGTTGCTGATAGAGTCATCACAGCTTTATTCGATCATTGGATTGCACATTATGGTACGCCAACAACAATTACATCTGATCAAGGTTCACAATTTGAGTCATCCTTGTTCCAAGCTTTCACCAGATTCATTGGATGTAACAAACAAAAAACAACGCCATATCATCCACAATCAAATGGCATGATTGAACGATGACACCGTACCTTGAAATCTGCATTAATGTGTTCACCAAAACCATGGACAGAAATACTTTCACTGTACTACTCGGACTACGTACAAGCTACAAAGAAGACATTCAAGTCTCACCAGCAGAAATGCTATATGGAACAACATTACGCATTCCAGGAGAATTTTTGATTAATGGCGATTTTGCAGCAGAACCACCTTTTTTTGGAGAAACATAGCGAATATATGAGGGGCTTGAGACCAACACCAACAGCTCATCACGTGAAGTCAAAAATATTCATACCAAAAGATCTCCACACGTGTAGTCACGCATTCTTAAGATCTGACTACGTCAAATCACCATTGGAACAACCATATAGAGGACCATATAAAATCACAAATAGAACTTCAGACATAACTTTTGAATTAGACATCGACGGCACATTTAAAAACATCAACATCGACAGGTTGAAACCAGCATATATTTCCAAGACAGACGGAGAAATCGACTTGGAACCTACACAGACTGATCGAGTTCCTGAACATCGTTGGAGTTCCACAACAAATATTTCTTCAAAAACATACGCAAAAAAGAAAGTCTCTTTCAATCTCCCGCTTAAAAAGACAGGGGGAGTACTGTGGCTATCACTGGAAACTTTGACGCTTCCATACTATCATCATCATGCCACTAGTGGCCAAATAACTAACTCACCATTATTACCAAATTCACACAGTCACTCTATACACTCACTCTCACTTTATCTCTGACTATAGACAAGCTCACACGCTACAGCTGTGGATACATATATCACATACCATTTTGAATTTGCTACGTTTTTATTGTAAAGTTTATGTCACGTTTTCATGTGTTTATTATTGAAAAAAATAATTAAATATATATAAAATATAATTCACCTTTCTCACGCAATTATTTGAATATAGCCATAAACGCTATAAAAAGTACTGGAGCGTGTTTGTGCATGCTTTGACAGGTACTCACCAAAATTTCAGCCATTTCGGGCGCTTAGTTATTATTTAACAGTCGTTTGAGTAAGTTGCCGTGACTGTTTTTGTGAAAATAGAAAAACTCGAGTATCGAGCTGTGACGAGTATCATTTACCACCGTGAAATTTTGGGCAGCTGAATTTAAACGTGGCCGTACCAGAATGGGTGACGATGAAGGTTCGGGACGCCCAAAAACTGCAACCAGTGACGATAATATCCCTAAAATTCACCAAATGGTGCTAGACAACCGTCGAATTAAAGTTACAGAGATAGAAGAGGCCATGAATATATCCAAAGAACGTGTTTGTTACATATTGAATAAAGATTTAGGCATGAGAAAGCTGTCTGCGCGTTGGGTGCCGCGTCTGCTCACGTTGGATCAGAAACGTGTTCGAATGAACATTTCGATCGCTCTTTTGGCGCAATTTAGGCACAATAAATCAGAATTTTGGCGTCGGCTAATTACTGTTGATGCGACTTGGATACACCATTACACTCACGAATCAAAAATACAGTCAAAACGGTGGATTACTTATGGGGAATCTGAGCCAAAAAAACTGTTTTCTGGGACAGTCGTGGAGTTATCTTTATTGATTATCTTCAAAAAGGGAAAACCATTACAGGAGCATACTACGCATTAGTACTTGACAGGCTGAAGGCAGAAATTGCGGAAAAACGGCTACATTTGCAGAAAAAAAATCTTGTTCCACCAAGACAATGCGCCGTGTCACACCTCAACGATTGCCATGGCAAACAACAGCACTCCGGAAGAAAAACGGACTGAAACAAGTTCGAATCAAAAGGAAAAGAATATGTTTTGATAGGCTACTCGACAGAAGCAAAAGCTTATCGCCTATGGGAGCGTGACACCTGTACAGTGGTCAACAAAAGAGATGTACGCTTCATAGAAGAACCGGAGACAACCCTACCAGAAGAGAAGCCAATAGAGCAGCTATTCGAAGTTAAACTACAACTAGAAATGGTTGAAGAAGTTGAAGAAGAAGAAGAAGAAGGACCAACAGATGCAGATCCCACAATCAGTGTCAGAACAAGGGGTCGACCGCGGTTGGAAAGAACAGGACGTCCAGGGAGGACAAAGAAGATTCATCAAACGAAACCTCCAAATCAACAACAGAATTCTGCAACTGTGAGGGAAGTTCTGGAAGGCTCAGACCAATAATTATGACTACAAGCAATGCAAATACAATACGAATGCAATGCGAATACGACTCGTTGATGCAATATAATACTTGAGAGCTGGTGAGTAAACCACAAAATACTAAAGTTATAAAGAATAAATGGGTTTTCGAAGTCAAGAAGAATCAAGATGGCATAGTCGAACAGCACAAGGCCAGGTTGGTGGCCAGAGGTGACTTACAAAGGCAAGGAATCGACTACGATGACGTATTTACACCAGTAACCTGAATGAAAACAATAAGGACATTACTAGCAATGAGCGTAATAAAAGGAATGCATGTGCATCAAATGGATGTTGTGGCAGCGTACGCACAGGGAAATTTATCTGACGAAATTTATATGGAGCAGCCAAAATTATTTGAAGACACAAATGCGACAAATGTGATTTGCGAATTTAAACGCGAGTTTAAAATTAAGGATTTAGGAATAGTTAAAGATATTCTTGGTATGCGCGTTGGAAGAAACGGTAGTATTAAGTTATCGCAGAAAAAATGCATACAAAACGTGTTCAAAAAATCAGTGAAGCAATCATATTTGCTCTATCAACCATTCACGCATGGATAAGGTTTTTTGAATGCCTCATTCATGTGTCCTATCGATTGGATATAAAGCAATGGCAAATCAGAGGTGAAGAGAAGTAAAATCTACTGATAAAGAGAAAAAATCACATAATAAAGAGATTTAGAGATGAAACTGGACTGTTGGTAGACAAAACAAAGCAAGGTTTCGGGTCTACCAATGATGGAAATACCGCTCGAAAGTTTTTCAGGAATCCAAAAGTATCTGCATCGATTACTGGACTTGATTGAACCTTCATTACAAAATATACAAGTTATCATGTGGTTTTATTATCAATGCTAACAAAAAAACGTATGCCTACGAAACAGCTGAACTTTTTGTTAAATTATATCCATGGTACAATATGTCTGCATCCGTCCATAAAGTTTTGTCGCATGGTCACGAAATAATTAAACACTTTCTCTTACCCATTGGAGATCTGTCTGAGGAAGTATAGAAAGCTCGAAATAAAGATGTGAGGAACTTGTCGATCGGCAACAAATGAGGATTTGTTAAATAGATTATTACTTGCATCGGACCCTTTCATAGCAGATTTACGGCGAATACCAAATAATAAAGAAGATGCATCCCTGTCAGCGGAAGTTAAGCATCTCATACTCTTCCCAGATGAAGCACAACGCGAAGTGGAACCCGATCAAGAACGCTGTATTATCAATTAAACTGATGAGGAGAATACTGAATTATCATCAGAGAAATGCTAAATTGAAAAATAATCATCTGCCCAGTAAGTTATGATTTTTTAAATCATAAATTCCATGATCATATCTCGAAATCGCATTGACTTCATTATAGTCTCATTCAATGTAGAATGAACAAATTTATAAATAATGGTATTGTGCTCAACAGAAAAAATGATTTTAGTACTTTTTCCTCCTGATTCGTCGATTGGGACCACTGTGCGACGGCGCAGTGCCATTACTGTTGGGAAGCCCAGGAAGAGCGTTTAGCGTGGTCGAGACCGCACCGTGTCCTTAGGGGCGTTATGGGGTGGGACCTCTCGCTGCCGGCTGTGGTCGACCGCATAGTCGACAGCCAGGAGTCGGGGAAAGCGATGGTCTCCTTCTGCGAAAAAGTAATGCCGCAGAGGAAGGCGGCGGAGAGGAAGAGAGAGCGAGACACCCTCTCCGCGATGAGGCAAGTCGCTGTGGGATTTCCCCCAGGGCTCGTTAGCGGTGGGCAGTGGGCGGAGCTAATTCCCCCACCGCCGTTATCAAGGACGGGGGAGGGGGGTTGCGACATGTACTGCCACCTCAGCGTGGGCCAGTCGTGCGAGCGGGAGGAGGGGTTTAATTGCTCCATCCGTCAATTCGGCCGGCAGACCGCCCGTTTTAGGGACGTCTACGGGGGGTGGGGTGGAAGGGCCGGGGCGTGCCGGAACACGCCCTCGGTCACCTCTTACCGCGAGCAGTGATTTCTCCCTCGGCTGGAGCGGGGACCTACGGATCCCCTTCCCGCAAGCAAGATAGCGACTCGCAGGGGGCCGCAGACCATCCGGATGGCCCTCCGAAAAGGGGGTTACAGGATGGTGTCCTATTAGACTGCGAATTGAGGGCAAATTTTACTTCCCCGGGGTGTTATTGTTGGGGAAGGGGGTGGCGAGTTGTTTTCGATACGAGTCCCTCGTCGTCTCCCGTTAGCTCAGGGAGGTCACCGTGGTGAAGTTAGTGGGTATATCCTCCACCCCTCGGGGGGCAATCGATCGTCGGCGACCAGCTGTTGGGACGATCTTACGATCGTCTGCTCGTCTCACTGATAACTGGTTGTTATTATGAGTCGATGATCGATTTGTTTGTAACAACCTGATGTTCATCTTATTAATAACATTTGGTAGCGAGAACCAAGAAATCGCGTCAGAATGTATTGACCCGTAAAAGATTGAAGTAAACCTCCTATAACATTCAGAACGCGGTTATAAACACTGAGGCAGTTTCGATGCTAACATACAAAAATGTTTATATCTCAAAAATGGTTGACTTTTCGACCTATGTTTATTAAGGCTTTCTACTCAGTACAGTGTTTCCTATGTACTATATATATATATAATATATATAAAGAACCTTATTATATATATATATATATATATATAGAATGGTTTTTTAAACACCCTGTATATATACATATCAAATAAAAATGACTTAATCTTGTACTTGATTGTGTTGCATGATATCGCAAAATTAAATATAATCCACATTGGTCGTCGCTTGATCCCAAATTTTATATATATACATACATTCCAATTTCTAGATGTTGTATTTTCCCGTTGTTAGTGATATTTTCAAAAGAATTAAGTATTGAAATATCTCACAAGGGGAAGGCACGGGTGCTGCTCCCGCTTTTGGAGCGATAGTATGTAGAGGTCACAGTGGTCATATAGTAGAGCAAAACCGTTTTAGGTCTCTTCATAATCGGTATTCGGTTTTTAGATATTTTGATTTAATGTTTTTGACGTACCTAGTAACCCAAATCATAGCGTCTACACCAGTCCCGTTCAATTATTGCCCGTGCGGGCAGAGAACTTTTGTTCCGCAGGCACAAGCGACTTGGCGGGCTACGAACCACGCCTCCTAGGCTATCGTTGCACATGGTCGTCACATGTATTGTCGCTTTTGGTCGAAAACAGTGACGGCGATCAACAGCAGATTATCCCGAGACTGAGTGAGATAAAATGATCATCGACCGAACGTCATATAACGACAATGCATGCGAAAGAGAAGACTTAATCCTTCCATACGAATGACAATATTTTTCCCGCTGACGTTACATTGCCCGCCGCATTGCCCTCAGCTATGACCGCGGGCATCGTCGGGTGCCCTTGCCGCCAGAATCTTGCTGAGAGGGACTGATCTACACCCAAGCAGTGTCGCCAGATTAAGACTTGTCCCCCCACTCTAATTTCCCCTTTTACCTAGCTATTCCCAAGTTTCCAACTCTGTCGTGCATACTCCGGTAGTGGCAGAGAGAGGGTAACTATTTCCCCTCAATTCGTGCTCCCTTCCCTCGTCTGGCGACATTGCAACCAAGAAGCCTCTGTAAGTACATACTGTGGTAGCGTATCAGCATACCACGCCGCGGTTAAATCAAATTTCTGAAAAACGGAGGCCCACTCTGAAGAAACCCAAAAGGGTTTCGTTGTACTACATGACCATTATTACCTCTTCATACTATTGTTCCAAAAGCGAGAGCAGCACTCGTGCCTTCATCTTGTCAGGAAAACATTGAAGAGTATTTGAAGAGAATCCAGTCTCAAGCATGGAGATTTCAGAGCTACAGCCGACATTATGGGAGTCATTATTATAATACCCTGATCTATGTGTCTCTAAACTTTTTGACTGCCTGTCAGGTGGTGTATAAAAAAGAAGCGTTCGATGAACCATTTTTCCGAAACGACATACCTGCAGATGACATTTCAAAGTTGAGACCAAGTGCATCAAGATCATCCTGAGAAACTTGACCGGATAGGTTGTTCTGTAGGTTGTTCGGTACCCTCTGTTGTTGCTGTTGTTGTGTCCGTGCGCCAACAATCGCTCTCAATTCTTGCCTGACGAACTCTGAGGTGCTGCTAGCGTTTCCTGTGACAAAACAAGACATGTTCTGTTACTCTACCATCCACCAATCACACGGCCACGATGATCATCGCTTAAGCGACGTGATCAACGACAAATTTCAGATTGTGCGTTGTTATCTGCGGATCGTACCTTAATGTGCAACCGTAACGTAAGTTAGTCAAAGGTACAGGATGAATGTTTTATTACAAAATGCGGTATTTACAATATTGCATTAACATAGTTCATAACACAACTTATCCCGTGATAAAACGGTACCGATTCTTGGCCCATCCGGGGGTTTCTATGATTTTCAAGCACAATGAGATTCTTGGTCAGGAGAATGAAAGATAGACAGAGAGGTGACACGAATAAAATAAAAAAGAACAACATAAATAAAATGCTAGTGTAAGACGAAGCCTCGAATCATTCGCTGAAAACACAATGTAAGCTTATGCTACGTGTATCCATCTGAGAGATGCTTTTTAACATCTTAGTATATTTAATACTTCTTCACTCGAGAATAAAAGATTCGAAGTACGATACAGTACTTCAGTGCCAGGTACGTTTGACTCAATTGAGGCAAAACCGTCCCCACCATAGTGCCTACTGCCCCTTCCAGTTGGCGTGGTTATCGCGGAGAGAGGACGTGCTTCGTTTGTCGTGTATTAGTACGAAAGCACATACTGTGAGGCAACGAAGACGCGAGACACCAGCGAACGCGATGAATGTACGCGCTGCATGAAAGAGACGTTGGTAGGGGTAGCAAGCGTTTGAGGGGCCCCAACCGTGACCAGCACTGATATACTTAGTCGAGAAGACATGTACTCTCGATGGTTAATTTAATTGATATATCGCCATTGCTTTCGAAAATATACTTCTCCTCGGTTAAACATGCTGTACTCGAGAGCTATCTGGCATCTTCGAACCACACCGTAAACATTCGTTCAATTACATATTTTAACTGTAAACGAGGTGTTCATTACCTCTCCTGTTAGGCATTTCGCTATATCAAAATTACATCAAAATTTCTGAAGTTTATGTTTTTCTTAAATGTAAATTAAATTGAATAAACATACTATAAAATGAATAAAATGTAATTTTCTTGAAACTTTTGTGTAATAAAAATTTTATTCTACTACGCATCATCAAATAGACCATAAAGCTAAGCTTGATGAGAATAAAAAAGTATATATCTGAGAAAGAATTTATAATCTGTAAGATTTTGCTCTCATGTGGATACATAGTAGCGAAATTACATATAAAAAAACCGAGAGCTCAGAGGAACGTCGAATTGCGCTTCGACGATGCTTAATAATATTGCATTTTAGTGACAATGATTAGTCACGAAAGCTCGATGAACTATACATGAAAATTCGTTGTTGTTAGTAACCCTTTTCTTTTTCGTTGTTTGACGACAAGGTGTTTTTGAAAAATCGTAGATTCACACGGAATCCGTTTAACCGTATTATGCGAACGAACGTTGACACGGAAACTGGAGAATGATTAATGTAACACTGCATTTTACATTTTACATATTGTTAAACGTCTGTAACACTTTTACAGTTGCTAGTGTGAAGATATTAAACTATAAACTGATTTATTGTAGTTTAATCAATCTCGTACTAGCATTTTTCCAAAAAATATATGGCCAACATCTTACCTCTAACATCTACACGACGTGACGTTCGTCCATGTAAGTTTTAAAATTTGATCAGTATAGGGTAGGAGACCCAGACACTGTGGAGATGCCAATTACTGTGCCCCTTTTTAATTATACTTATACAACATAGATATGTCATTATGCTTTAAAAATAAGTATAATTAATGTAGACACAGTAATTGGCACTCCCACAGTAACCCTTAGCTTGCAATATAACATTGTTTTGTGACCAAAACCAGTCGTTATTTAATATCTGTAAATTATAAAATAGATATCTAATGTGTTCTGCTGAACACAAGTAAATGTTTACGTTGATCATGCTCCAATCACAAGATATCCCTGATATTCTCGCAAACACAAAAAAATGTATAACAGTTCGTATGGTTGGACAATAATGACAAGGGATTAATGGTGGAGTACAACATAAAAACACAAAGAAAGTATGTAAGACAACAAGCACAACATACTTAACAATAAACTGAAAATAAGAGTGAGGAGACGAGGGTATTACACCGAATTGTACAAGTCGATGTAAATTATATTTTACATTTTCTAAACGGTTCATAATATAATAATAATTGAATCTCAATTCTTTCAAACAACATTTTCATTAAATAGCAAAATATGTATAATGTTGTTTACAAATGGAAAAAAATTATATTCTCGAAGAATTCTCGACAGTAAATGAGTTAAAGGAATGTATACAGAGAATCCCACCTAACTTTGCCACCCACAATTGTTTTGTTATTTGTGTAGACACAAAAAATTGCTTCAGGAGAAAGCCGTTTCATATTTTCATGGATTTTAGAAAACAGTAGTGTTTCTTTTAAATAAAATTATTTATTATCTTGCTTGGCATTAGAAAAAATGAATTCATTTCAGATGCAATATATTGATGATATAGCTTACTAAGAATGAATTGTAGAGACGATAAAAGCAATTTGATAATATGCTCTCAAAATGTTAAGGATTATACTCTGTATCGTATCCAACGAAATGCTATTTTATTGCAAAGATCTATTTTCAGTATTTCCGCCCTCATTATTTGCTGGTAAAATTTCTGGCGATATAGGGTAGGGGACACAATTACTGTGGGGGAACCAGTTACTGTGTTTATATTAATTATATATATTTTTAAAAGATAATTCAATTTTTTCATTAAAATCAGTTAATAATCCCTCTTTTAATATTCATTATGATTTAAAAATCAGTATAATTAATACAGGCACAGTAATTGGCACACCCACAGCAGGACGTCTGCGATTTGTACAACTTCGAACGCTCAGCCAAACCGTGAATGTCCCGACCCGTGACTGACCTTGTAGTTTATGGCACGCACTATTGGAAGTTAAATCGTAAGGCAAGGGGTTAAAGCATAATTACTTTCTTCTTCGGCATTTTTACATCTTCAGAAACAACAAAGTAAGTAAGGATGACGGAATTATCTTAAATGTTTCTCTTAAGTATAAAAAAAGTGTCGAAAAAAACTTTGATTTACTAAAAAAAAAAAGATTAATAACTGTTTATACATCAGAAGGTATGACCGTAAAAAAAATTGTTGTCGCAATATTGATTTACTCAAATCAATCTACGTTTTTCTCTGACATTTCTTTATATCGTCAAAGATAAGAGAAATATTGTAAATTCTTACGTTAGGCAGGATCCCTATTTACATATTTAAGTTATACGGATGCCAACATTGTGATTGAACGACATCCATGGCATAATGCAGTTATTTCAGGACACTGTTAAATACTGTCATTGCTAGATCACGATCAGTTACATCGATACAAAAAAATTCAGTCTTAGGATATCGAGGCAGCAGTACGTATTATTAGTTTTAGCACAGCCTTCACATATGGTGCAAGTGATAGTGACGCTAATTTATGTGTTCCGGAAGTGCCGGAGATAGTCACTAATCAGTGCGTACATGTTTCGAACCGGAAATGGGCAAATTACCGATACGTGCAATTCTTGCCAATTGTTTCTTCTTCCGTGTGTTACCTTTCATTTTATTATTACTGTTTAATAAGCTGCCAGCCAGAGGAAATCATTATTTTTAACTGACATTCATTTATTCAACTAAACAGTAGCAATATGTTTCATTATACTATAAGACCATCCGAATAATCCAAATATAATATCCATATTTAAATGTTTGTTTACACAAAATTTCAATTCGCTGCACGTTAATAAATACGTTAATAAATTTTCATAATATTATCATGGGTTTGTATTAAATGCAATATTTAACGTTTGTGAAAACTTTCAGACAATTGATTTTTCATAAAAATGAGAGTGTTTACGTAATTATCGAAATATAAACCATTAATAAACATGTTTTAATAGATGCACAATTCAATATTTATGCGATGGTGGTTTTTGTTAATGAACGTCAGACTCAATTTGCCCGCTTCCGTTTCCAGTCCACCTTAAAAAATTACGGTGATTTGAACGCATACAGGGCACAAGAAAGGTATCTAAAAAGATATGGTACAAAGAACAGTTTCTCCTACGTGACTTATCTACTATGCCTGTTACATAAGTACATCGGTGTCTACAATCACCATGGAAAAGTATGATTTCTCTATTCCTAAAAAAGAGAAGTAGGGTGCAATCTCGAATGTTGTATTTGTATCGCTGAAGTTAGTGTGAGGTGGATGTACATTACAATTCCATAGGAATTCGAATAATCGTAGGAATCGATTCTTTCCAGAGACACAAGGCCTTTCTCTTCTCAAAACTCGATTACAAACTGTAGACTTTAAATACATTTTTGTTTTCTGTATCGAACGATGATTTAATAAATTTAATAAAACAACTCTTCGCCGTTTCTTCCGTACAGGACAGGTGTAACATTTTACTTCGTTGGGAATTCGTGTAACTGTTACTCAAAGAAGGAAAGGACATATGATGAAGAACGTGAAAATATCGTACTTCATTTGTATTTAATGAGCAGCACTTCTTCATACCCTTAATTTCGTCCAAGTGTATTCAAAAGATAAGAATGTGAATTAATACACATTTTTTATTTGTGTTATTTGTTAATAAAGAAGTTCCTTTTGGTTTTAGATGAAATAAATCTCAAATCCCCGCCTTTTGTAAATTATCTTTTGGAAACAAATGTTAAGTTACTAAAACATTTAATTTCTTAACTGATTAAAAAATAGTTTTTAACTATTCAGATTATATTAGAACAATCTTAAGAAATGAATAAAGCTAAATTTTAGAAGTGATTTCACTCATAATTAGTACAGAAATAGTAACGTTATCGAGACTTATTAAAAAATGTTTTGGATAGTTACAATTTACTATAGAGGTATAATACAGTGAATCGTTACATGTATAAATTAACATGTTTTTAATAAAGTAGTCATAAATGTGAGATGAATGTATATTGCTTTGCTTTCACAACAGTTAATCAAAAAGTATAATGTTCGTTAAATTCTAATCGTATCGAGACAATTTATACATGGTTGTCGGTAACTAGTGGTACAACCGAAAAGGGGGTGATTCTATCTAAAAAAAAAAAAACAATTAAAAATGTAGTATAAAACTTATTCGAATGGGGCTTTGATTTCAATAAAATCGTGTTTGAAAATTCGACACGCGGTGCTATCGAATAGGAAATGATCTACGAGTTCTACTTCTTACAAATGTTACACACATGAACTTGACAGATTTTCAAAGTCGATTTTCTCGAAAACAAAGCCTCACGTGAAAAAATGTTATGCTACGTTTTCGACTTGTTTTTTTTTTGTATAGATCACCCCCTGTTCGGTTGTGCCACAACTTACCGATCACATTGTATAATTCGAACGTTCTACCATTAGATGTTTCACTGCCATTTTCGTGCTATGAAGTAGTGAAAAGAGTACATTCTAACAGGTGTGGTTATGACAGTAGGCAGATTCGAAATTATAAACAAAAATATCATGCAGTAATTACTACTGTTTCAAAAGTGTACGCTATTTCACGTTAGTTTCTCGCTAGGGGCACGAAAATGATAGCTGGACAAGATAATAGATGCGTGAATAAATTATGGTCATGGTACGATTCAGTTAATCACGTTTATATGTAGACACAATTAAGAGTTCTATTAGACCTCAAAATTGAGAATGTAGATCCAAATGTTACTGGTCAAGATTAATAAAAAGTCCATTCTGCAAAACTAAAGGAGAAGTGCTAATGTGAAGAATACGAAAATCTATTTATTTGACAAAAAGAAAAGGATATCGTTATCAGATGATAGCCATCACTGTGGTATTATCGGAATTCCACAAGAATAATAAAGATTTGACGATGAAAGTTAATAGAACAACAAAGTACGTGTGCGACGAAAGCGGCGCGACACAACGCGAGGCTGTAGTTCTGAAAATCGGTCAGTTCGGATTGAGTTCAAATTTTGCACATAGCCTCATTTTGCATTAAAAACATTTTACCCAAAAGGATTTTTGGCGATTCGAAAAAAATGTTTTATCATATTAGTATCATTTTCTGCCTTACCGGCGAAACATTCTCTAGGTTACCGGCATAACGATTGGATCAGATGCAGTTTCTGAACTTGTCATTGCGGGTTGGGTCAGGTCTGGGTTACATTTGGATATGATTATTTTTAATTTTTATCGTTTTAGATATCACTTGAAAATGTATCCAGACAATAAAAGAGACGCGAACACATTGATTGATTTTATACAAAAACATGTTGAAATTGGTACGGAAATGCTGGTAAGGTAGAAAATGGTATATGGGTATGGTAAAAAATTATAAACATTTTTTTCGAGTCGCCAAAGATCCTTTTGGGAAACATGTTTTTAATACAAAATAAGGCTATCTGCAAAATTTAAGCTCAATTCGATTAGACCTATTTTCGGAATTTTAGCCCAACACGATACGGCATACGAGCAAAATTTTAAATCCATGAAATCAAGAAATGATATGATCCCAGTGACGATCACGAAATATTTCGCAGAGTCTGATTAATAAACACACACCAATTCCCGAAACATAGCGTAAGATGTATAGGAGACTTGCAAGATGGTGAGAATGATATAGGTACATTGAACGCATGAGACCTCTGCATTAAACATGATGATTATCATATTTACACATTTGTGGTTTGGATGTATACATCAATGGGTGTCTGGTGATAGAATGACGGTGTTTCCGATGTACCAAAAAATGTCGCATGCCTTTTGCATTATCTGATGATACGACGAACAGGTACGAACAGTTTTGATCAGACAAGTCGTACATGGGGGTGATGGGTGGAACAGGGGGTGTAATGATGACGAAGTGATGGTCACATGACATTAAATGGTCACATGACTTACCACCCAATTGGTGATTGACGGGATTACCAGAAGGTAGAGACCTGGCGTCCTGCGTATCCCCAGGCCCTGACGAATAGAGTGGAACAGACGTCCGATCGTAACAGAACTGATTGTTCTGCATGTCTGCTGTGTTGATTGTATTGGCGGTTGTGTGGTATATCATAGAAGAATGTTGTTGGTTGGAGAAGTGTTGTTGGGTATTCGTTACGTTGTGTTGATTGTGAGTCGGTGTTGCTGGGCAACCCGAATGTGGATGACTAGGTGAAAGAAGAGGTTGTTCCTTACTCACTCCGCCGTAGTGTCGGGGCGAACCGAGCCCACCTGCAACATCAAGCTTGTCTATCTTCTGGTTTCTTGCTTCTTAGCTAAACATTTAACACTTCTAGTTTGGCATCCTTCCATGCTCCGACACAATTTCTGACAATGAGCAGCACGCCCGCGATTCGATAATACATACATGTATAATATGCAATAAGAAATCGAATCAATGATGCGTTGCGTTTTCAAATGCAGATGACTAAATTCGAACCTTGTTGACACGTACGTAGCTAACAATAGACTGCGACTATCGCGTCGATACGCGTTTTAAAAGTCAAATAATTTAACGCATTTAACGTAAACAGCAATATAATAGCTAAATTTCATCGTCGAAAGGTGCTTAAATATCACAACATAATGTCTATAATACAGTAGATAGCCTGGTTAAAGTTCAAAAATCAAATAACATAACCTATTTTTGCTTACGTTATGATGTGGTTAATAACCTGGCAGTTGATGCGACATAAAATCATAAATTTAAAAAAAACTTCACTTCCAGGACACAGAAATTTTTACCTATTTTTTATACGATCCTATAGATTTTTACAAGAAAATGCGAAAACTCCAAGTTTTAATGTTAGGAATTCACTGGTTCAAAGGTTATACGCGTATTAAGTTGAACGATATTTAGCGTTTCTGACAGGTAAGACCGCCGCCATATTGGTATATACTCAACGTCCTGCGTCGTTTAACGTCCGAAACCATTAGATGGCCCCACAAGCACACGGATGATGTCGATAACGTAGATTTCTCTCTACCCCCTCACGAACCCAACCCCGACCAACTTTCCGGCGGCTCCGCTGATTGGACGACGACCGAGTACATACCAATATGGCGGCGTCCTTACTTGTCAGAAACGCTCAAAATCGCTCAATTTTACACGCGTATAACTTTTGAATGAGTGAACTACGCGCTTTAGATCTCGGATTTTTTGAATTTTCTCGTCAAAATCTACAGGATTATATAAAAAAGAGTTAAAAATTTCTATGTTCCGGAAAGTTTAGCCAATACCCTCGATTATCCGAATTAAACAGAGAAACATGACTGCTCGAATATTAGAACAGTTACTCAGTTATAATATTCGATTTAATTTTGATTAATTTGTACATAAATAGTGTTTCATAAAAATCACCTTAGAGTGAGTAATTTCCATCTGAAATATATTGAGATATAATACTAAAAACTTTAGACATCGGAGATTCGGATAATCGAAGTCCTATTGTATTTACTATAGTCACTCTCATACGTAACGGCACACACTTTAAATCAGAACAATTTTTTTATATATTGATCAAAAGATTTCAGTTTGTCTGTCAAGCTAAATAGATGCATTAATTTACTAGATGGTATTTTATAAAAATTTTGGGAAAATTGTGTCCAGTCTCAATTTCGAAAGACAGTAAAAATTGATTTTCACAACTTTTTCACTTGGAATCGTAACGAAAATTTAAAAAATGTGTTTTTTAGATCCATGTAAGTTATATACATGCTAAAAATTTCATCGAAATTGAGCAATTGGTTTACGAGTCATATATATACATATATGATATAAAAATGGTGAAAATCGCCAGATACTAGTAAAGAAGAATAGAAAAACAGTAATTTCTGCGTGCTCATGACATACGAACAAATAATAGCCTTAATATCGATGATAATCGATCTGACTGCCAAAAAATGTATTGTCGTTTTCAATGTTAAATTACTGAAGAGATCAAAATTATCCACTAAAAATTAATTAAATTTTTTTATAATTTCTAGTATCCCTTTTTGGTGGTCTTACAAAAAAATCTAATACTAATTATACACTCATAATTATTACAAAGCATTAAAATCGAGTTCCTTGCTAAAATGTTACGACCACGATACTCAGTTAATGGTGCACAGAAATTAAAAAATAATATGTTTGATGGCGCCATTCAACACTAATTAACCAGATTTATACAAATGTCATTGACATTCAAACGAATGAAATAGTTGATATTCATGGAAAACATGAATTACGATATTCGTTTTTATTTGAAAACCAACAATGCATGATTTAATTATTTATTCCTTAAATCTACCAGTTATTGTAACTTTTTCAAGCGATTGCTCTGATACGATCTACTAGCTCTCTAAATATACAGACATATCATATGTTGGTTATTCAGCTGACACAATCATACCGAAAGATTTAATTTGTGTGCGGTACTATTCCGTACTCAGGACTTTAATCCTCCTTATGGGAAGAAAATTGATACGCTTGTCAGTATTAAATTTTACGATTTTCTAAGACATTATTTAATATCTTTCACATTGATAAATAATTATTATACAATCTGAAAACATGATGGTACTTTAGCTCATGTAACTGGTTTTAAAAAGTCGCTTTCTTCACATAAATCAATGATACTACATCTGGAACATACGTTTCCCAATTTACAGATCCAAATTTGGTGTATTAACGAAGCTAATGTATGACAATAATAACGCGATGTGTAACCGAGCGTCTCGCCATTCCGCCAACCATAATGAGGCAATTTTTTTATTTGAATATGTATGTCAGTAAATTTGAAAAGTACATGTATTGATTATGATGAGGAACGAACAAATATCTGTCAGAAACGTTACAAACCGAAAAGAAAAAAAACTTTGTACAGAAAGTGAATTAACAGATTATTATCTATACCTACACATATTTATATTTCAAAAACGAACATCCGAATTCTAAAAATTGTGAAAATCATCAATAGCTGGTGCTGGATATTAATCAACAAAAAATTTAAAAATATTGATATATTTGTCTGAACTTATTGAAGTTACTCTACAAAAGAAGAATTTTCTACTTCATTGTACTTCTTGCAATTGATATATAGAAAATGTTTATTTTGCATAATCACCTGCAGCCCACTTGTAACTATTTGACCTCATTTCTTTTTGATATACAGAAATGTTTACTGCCAATTTATGTTGATTTGTTAAAGCGAACGACAAAAGACATTTTCTCAGTCTTGTCCTCAAAAAGATATTATGGTGAGTATTATTCACCTTTAAAATACAGGATATTTTCTATCTGCTGGTGCAGCCGGAAAAGGAATGAATCTGGACGTAAAAATAAGTCGAAAATGTGGAGTAAAATTTTGTTGTTCAAGGTATTGTTTTTCAGAAAATTGAATTTGAAGATTCATCAGGTACCCGTGCTATCGAATAGGAATTAATTGATACATTTTACGAACATTTAATCGGTTTCCCTTTTTTTAATTCATAATTATTGAAATTACAAAAATATATCCATTAGAAATTATCAAATAAGTTTCTTCATTCAAACACGTATTCTTATAGAAATTGTGAGAAATTTAAACAAATGTCTTGTAACTTTGATAAAGCAACGTTTACCAGTCACATTTTTTGTTCTGTACCGTTAGTGTTAATCACAGGCATATTGCCATTTTTAATAGCATTGAATCTGACACGATGAAAATTGTCCAAAAATGTACATTTTTTAAAAGAGGCCTGAGCAATAACGCAATCTAAACAATAACAAGCGGCTTGGAGACATGAACAAGTTGAACTGCATTGAAAATCTTATAAGAAAGAAGAAAGTTTATTGCATTGAATCTGGAATGGCAGAATAGCAAAAACAATTCTCAGTTCCCAAAATGTGTTACTTTTTATTACCTGAAACTTTAAACGTATTTTTCTAGAAACCACTTTTTTCAAATCGGCTGTAGTAGTCTTTTTGTAGTACATAGTTGATAAATACTTTATCTTATCATTTCTTCTGCTTTACAAAATATATAACTAGATTGCGGATTTTTATGCAATAAAAATTAAAATGTTCTGCATCGATTGTAGGAAACGGGAATTAAATAAAAATGTATTTCTTCATTTAATAGCTTTAGTAAAAAAAATATTGCAACAATATTCTTAAATTCTTTTCATGGCGTCATTACTCCATATTTCATGACCCATTTTTGCCATAAATGCGTAAAATCCGCAATCTAGTTATAATATACTCTAAAAGTTTCATGAAAGTACTGTGTAAACATTTTACAGAAAAAGCTTTTAAAAATCGTTTAATTTTCAGCATGCTATACAAGTTTCCCCTTCCAATGAGGTGCATACAAAATTTTTATATGCGCCCCCCAATTTATTTTAGAAAACATTGTACAGAAATAAGTAAATCAGTCAAGATTTTAAAGTAATAAATCATTTCTTGTTAATAAAAGTATCCACCCCGATATTATTGTTTGGCTTTTTTGCTTTGAAACTAATAAAATACAAGAAGTGAGTTAATAAAATAAAAATCTTTAAAGAAACATAAAAGAAGAAAAATAAATACATTTTATTAACTGTGAAGATACAAATGAATTAATATACTTAACTAAATTGATTAACATGCTTAATGACATATGCAAGCAATAATAGATTAAAGCATTAAAGACGTATGAGCAAATGATTCTGTTCAATCGTTTCGATTGAAACAAACTCTAGTTTCAGACACCGCTAGGGGAAGTAACCTTGACTCGGTTAAACCAATTTGGTACATGTTTCAATATGAAATGGGTACAGGAACTATTGTCCTTACAACTAACTATTAATTTGCTCTTTACATTAAATGCAGATGATCAAATTTTGTACTGTTAATTCATAATATTGTTCAGTAATTTGTTGTGATTATTCACGTTTTATATTGAATTTTATATAATGTAATGTTTCATATTATATAATTTTTTAAATCATTTACCATCTATAATCAAACAATTCGCTTTTAACTATAATTAAAATTTTTAAAACTTAGAATCTAAATAAATCTATTTAATTAAATTGAAAATACGGTGTCACAGAATGTCTTTAGACAAAGTATTCGTTACCTGCAATAATATATTTAACATTTATTACGAACTTAATAAGTATTAACACACGTTCATTGAATTTATACTTTTCGTCTGTTTCGAGAAATAAATCGGATTTTGAAAATTATTATGATGAGAGACAATATCACACTGTGATTTATAACACAAATATTTAACAATGGCAAATTAACGTACTTATAGTAACGCATGTACGATTGAGTATTTCGTCATGGTTTTAAGAAATTTGCAATAGAAATTTCAAAAGAATCAATGTTTTATCATAATCATAGCAAAAATAGAGGAATAAAAAACGACCAACAACATCTATAATTTGTCTAATCTAAAAATGTACTTCCACTATTTTGCAATACCGAATAAAATAGAAATATATATTTTAATCGATTGTGTACTTACCTACTTCAAACAAATATGTTTATGTTTTAAAATTCACAAGTCTTCCGAAGCATCTACGAGTCGTATATTTTGATTTGTGTCAACGTTTAAAGTTATCCGCACCAATATATGACATGAATAATTTTGAATGCCACCGGAATGATGAACGAGATAACAACGCGGACACCATATCCTTGAATTCTCAATCGTTTTGTATAAAATAGAAAATACAAAGTTTTACGAATATTTCGTTCCAATTGCGCGTTGAAAAACATCTAACACAAAAGAGTTCATTGGGTTCACATTAATACGCAACCATACACAAAATCACATGTAAAAAGGTGGTCACCATTATTACATGACCAAAATCCTTTCCTAAATATAATACAATTCACAATTATCGGCTATATCCGTTCACAACAAAAAAAAAAAGACGATATCATATTATAGTGAAATTCCGAAAATCCTATAAAATTAGTCGCTCATATAACTTACAGAGTGTCCATAAAAGTCCTATTATTTTGTAAAATAATAAATACGTCAATATCGAATCTATTATAAAAATAACTATTGCATTAAAATTTTAAGAAATTAGCCATAGCTGGCTTTTCCTTCCGAAATCACACGTTCATCAGACAAAGAATACATATGATCGTAGAATAAATACTTGATAAATAAATTCAGTTATTACATCAATAGATATTAATAAATATGTATTGGCTTATCCGGAATGTTCGTGCCGATTTTCGGTAGGTGGTATTAGGACAGGTCTAAACATATCAGAATGATTGAAAACGAATGGTATGTATACAAGTGTGCATAGTCTAACCAAAAGGTGATATTTCAGGCATCTTTAGACAAAAGTTTGGTTAAGATACATTAATTTTTGTTAGTTTTATACGCTCTTAAATATGGAAGGAAACAGAGTGCACTATAGGCATTTGATACTTTTTTCTAAAAGCTGTTGGAGCTTGGTTGAGATGTGCTACCCCACCCAACCTATTCACCAGACATTGCACCCTCAGATTTTCATCTGTTTAGGTTATTGCAAATAATGGAAAAAACTTTACCTCTTTGGTTGACATAAAAAATCATATTTAAAAGTTTTTCGCCGAAAAAAAGCAAATTGCGTAAAAGATGGAGAAAAATTGTGAAACAAAATGGCACTTATAATAATTCAATAAATGTATATCGAAATTTAAATGTACTGTGTTTGAGTTTTCCTTAAAAACCTGCATGAACTTTCCAGACAACCCAATAGTTTCGTTGACACTAAGATGTTGCTCCTAACTACGGCAATTGCGTTAATAGTAAGAGAACGCTGATTTTTGTATTAGAGTTCACACTGTTAGGACTGTACATTTGAAATGCTACTTTTGTGCTTAAACAGTTATTGGTATTGAACAAAAATGAAAAAAAGAAAGAAATTTTAATTCTCTATTGATTCTGCCACCACATGATATCTACATCACCGAGTATGTATGAATAGCTCCAGATAACATACATCCGTAAAAGCTGTGAAATTGCTAACTCCGTAAAAGATCTGATTTGCATATGGCTTCCCACTGTTGCAAAAACTTAGGAACTTTATGGACCCCTGGTGAATGATATCCCTTGGTATCCTCCAAATCGCATTATTGTACAATTGTTATTAGAATTGTAAATGCAGTGTCAACCTACCTGGCAACTGGGTTGTAGCCGAAGGTGTAGACGTGGTCCTTTGTAACCGGTATTGGGCTGAAGGATTTGGTGCACCAGGGTTAGGACCAGGGGGAAATTGGCTAGCTGTGGGAGATGTAGGTGGGGGAAAGGTCTCCGCCGGAAATGGAGACTGCCGAGTGGATGCTGGAGTTCCTGGCGAAGACATCGATCTCTGTTGTTGCTGCAACTGCTGCTGCGCGGTAGGTTGTTGCTGCGTTCTCACCTGATTAACGTTGAACAGTCTCGGGGTATTACCATAGTTGCCCTTATGATAAAAAAAACGTAAAAAAATTAAGCATTCTCGCATCTATAGGTAAATGTAATGTAAACGATGTTCGTGGTATTAACACTTTGACGGCTGCAAACATTAGTACGATGGAAGGTGTTGCATCGTTAGTTTTGTTAAATACAAATATTTGTTATGAATCTTACAATATCGCTGTCTATAATAAATGCATATGTCTTTGAAAATATGTAACATATAATGCTCCCATATTAAATGAAATGCTTTTCCTAATGAAGTTCAGTACAAATAAGGACATATTGTATCAAATTGAAACGTACACGGTTGTCGAAAGTGTTGTCTCACAAAAATATAGTAAGTATAAACACGCGGCATACTGACTGTGTAACACAATACCCAAACAATATCAAATGAACTTAAAGTGGTCGTCAAAGTGTTATAAATAAATGTAAGTTATCGTAAGAGCTACACGTGCGCTGTTCAGATTTATTTAAACGAAAATAAACCTTCGAAATAAGAATGAAGCTACGTGACACAGGCATCTGGGACACTTTGTATAATTAAACGACTCTTAAAACGTACTTGCGTCACTCGTGGTGACAACGGCTGCGGATGGGAGAATGACAGAATACCAGCAGGAGAATGCGGCGAGAGTCGTGCTGCAGCGGACACTTGTTGCCCACTGTTGAAATTATTGTTTACAATGGGGCTAGAAATAAAAGTGCTTCGATTACGTAACCAGTGTGGCAATTAATAGCACTAATTGAGAGACTGCTTACTGTTGTGGTAACGTAGACGGATGGGAGTACGAGTGTGCGAGTCGATGACCGGAGGAAGGCATTTGGACGGATCCCCCATAACCTGGAGAAACTTGCGAATCTGGAACGCTCGATCGCTAAAAGCGAATGATTTATTAACATTACATAAACTAAACCTTTAGTATTTACAGTGAATCCAAAAAGTATTTCAACACTAAATTTCCCATTTTCGATAAATAATCGATATTTGAACTGTAATAATATCTTTCAAAAAATAATATAACAATAAGTCTGGACTTATTGTAAAGCTTGGAGTTTCTACTTTTGCAGTGTACCGTTAATTTTTGTCTAAAATACTCTTTCATGATTCAATGTCTGAGAACCTGAAGACACTTTTTTGGTCTAAAATGTTACGTACTATAACGTCTGCAAAAACATTAAAACTTTTTCCTCATGTCCGAATCTGTCACAGATTCAAAGATCGAAACTTTCTCTTCTGAACGAGCCCTTTAAACTTGATTTATCGAGCTTTGAATGAATAGTTTATTTAGTGTTGAATCGGGTTAGTAGGGAGGTGTGAGGAGATGTTAAGGGAAACGAGAGGCAAGGTGAGAGTAGGAGACGAGGAAGGGGAAATGTTTTGGACAGCAAGAGGGGTGAGGCAGGGATGCCCGCTAAGTCCTCTCCTGTTCGCACTGTTACTGGCGGATATAAGCGAGGAACTTGAAAGGTGGGGGAGGGGGGGGGGGGGAAAGTGGGAGGAAGAAGGGGAGGAAGGAATGAGGGGGATGATAGGGATACTAGAGCGCTATATAGATAAGAAAAGGCTGCAGTTAAACGTAGACAAGTCAAAGATAATGAGGTGTAGAAGGGGAGGGAGAAGGTGGAAAGGTAAGGTACTAGAGGAGGTCAGTCGGTATAGGTATCTAGGGTATGTAATAAAGAGGGTTGGTGGGCAAGAAAAGCAAGTGGAGGAAAGGGTAAGGTAGGGGGCGACAGTGATGGGACAAGTATGGGGAATAGGAAAGAGATTTGGAAAGGACTGGGGTAGGAGGATTTGGTTGTTCGATAAATCAGTATGGCCGGTGATGAGTTATGGAGTGGAAATATGGGGGTGGAAGGAAAGGGAGGGTGTTGAAAGGTTGCAGAAGTGATACCTAAGGTGGGTGTTAGGAGTAGAAAAGTGTACGTCGGGGTACATGGTTAGGGGGGAATTGCAGAGAGAGTTAATGAGGGGAAGGGCAGGGTTAAGAGCATGGGGGTATGAAAAGAAATTAAGAGAGGGAAGAGGAGGGGAATTAGCGACATTGTGTTGGGAAGAGGTGAGAGGGAGGGAATGTAGGGGCGAGTAAGAGAAGGGTGGGAGAAGGAAAGACGGGACTTCTTTGAGGATAGAGGCTGGCCAGTACAGGAGGTGGAGGAAATGTGGTATGTGGTGGAGGAAATAAGTGGTATGGGAGGGTAAAGGGGGAGGGTCTGCCGGGATATTTAAAGAAAGGGTGGGGGGAGAGTAGATGGCAAAGGGTTGCAAAGTTTGGGTTAGGAAATGGTATGAAAGAGGGAAATTATTGGATGGAGGAGGAGGCGAGAGAATGTAGAGTATGTGGATGGGTAAGTGAGACGTGGGAGCATGTATGGGAGAAATGTATGGGGTTGGATGAAGAAGGAGGTTGGCAGGAGAAGATGGGGAAAGTGTTGGATAGTGAGGGGGGAGGGGAGAAGTGGATGAGGAGGGTGGAGGAATGGAGGGAAGGTGCAAATGGTGGATTGGGATGAATGGTGAGCGACCGGAAGAGGGGGTCCGTTGGTTAGGGAAGGGGAGGTGTAGGTGTGTGTGTGTGAGCGGAGGGGTGAGTGAGAGAAATGATAAGATTTTATTTGTATTTTAGGTTAGGTTAAGTTAAGTTAGGATAGGATAGGGACGACCTTATCTCTCTCTCTCTCTCTCTCTCTCTCTCTCTCTCTCTCTCTCTCTCTTGCGAGACGAGTTTTTGCGGTTTTTTGCGTTTGTCGTGCGTTTTTGGATAAGGTAGGATAAGAGCGAAGCGAGGATAGAAGGAGGAGGCGAATTGGTGTCAAAATTGTAACCCTGAGGGGATCAATAATAAACTACTACTACTACTACTAGTGTTGAATCACTTTTTGGATCGAGTGTAAATAAATGATTTTCCTTTCTCACGATTTCAATTTTTTATATTTCAAAAATAAGTAAAATGCGAGTAATGAGGATCAAATTAGAAAGACTTTTTGTTGAAATTGAGTACTATCATTTGATCATTTGTACTATCATTTGATCATTTATATTATCAGTTGATATGTTTGACGAATGATGATAAATATTGTTTTCTACGGAGACGAATATGAAATAGTGTTTCGATCTTTAAACAATAATAATTATTAAATAATATCAGTGGAAAAAGAGTACTGATTTACCGACATAATTATAATTACCTGTAACGATACGTTTGGCGCAACGGTATTATTTAGAAGATTATCAATGTTCTGAATGCCGGTTGTGATTTGGTCCGTAGCTGTAGCGTTGGAAGGAATAAGTAACTGTTGCTGTTGCTGTTGCTGTAACAACCTCTGTTTCAATTGTTGCTGTTGTTGCTGTTGCTGCATTAATTTCGCCCGTTGCTGATGTATTTGTAATTGTTGTTGTTGTGTAAATTGAGCAGTATTTTGCCTGACTAGCTGCGTGGTACTCCTCATCCTTGTCTGCTGCTGATACATAGGCGGAGGTTGATAACTATGGCTGGTCGTTACAGGTGTAGTTACCAACTGAAATTATGTCGGTTATACGTATCAACGTTAGGCGCATTCAAGAATAAACGAATGCCAATGCATCTGGCGATAAAAAATTGTGAATATACAGGGTGTCCCACATAAATGGGAACACCTAAATATCTTTGGTATTTACAGTCCTATCAGAAAACTTCAGAGGACAAAGTGACACTATTGCAAGGGGGCAATATAATGGTGAAGAAAAAATTTTTATGTCGTGTTTTTTAATAAAATTGTAAGGTCACCGATGTTTTTTTAAATGGAATAGTATATTTTTTTACGATAGCATGATAGACAATAAAAAACTTTATCCTGTGAAGTTATCTGATAGAACTGTAAATACGAAAGATATTTATGTGTTCCCATTTATGTGGGACACCCTGTATATATATTTACTATATATATATATATAGTAAATTACGTCTTGTAAATGTATAAGCGATTAACAACTTACCGCAGTTGAGTAAGCTGGAGGCGTGCCAGGAATTGTTATGGTGGAAGACGTTGGATTCACGGCAGTCTCACATAACATCAACGACTTCTGAATCGCGCTAATCGCCATTTTCTCGTTCAACACGTTGTTTTGTGGTGCTTCGATTACATCTAGGAGATTTGCTATTGCAGACGAATCTATTGAATAAAAATGATTGCGACCATTATACTTCCACTGCTACGTATAACATTTTATACAGATTATAGTACAACGGTAGTCATCTGTTATTTAAGAAGGGTCCGAAAGATTATGTTAAAAATTGTGGGAATCCTGAAACTTTGTACCGTGACGGCGAAAGTAGAGAATTATATTTTAGAAAAATGATTATTGTGCACTGAATGTAAAATGAACCGACATGGACATCGATCCACTCATGCTGAGAGCGTATGTGGTATACCTGTAATAGCTTCGTCCGGCACGAACTCAATAACTTGATCCAAAATATCAGATAGGTCAGGATCTGACGACTGGTTATCCCAATTGTTCGGGTCAGTACTCGTTTGATGATGCTCTCCGCTGCCTGTGAATTCCGAATCCATCTGACCCAGTTGAGGTCTTTGTTGCTGTAATCAAATAAAAAATTTTGAAATTTAGATACATAAAAGTCCCAATGAAATTTCTAGATTATTATTAGTTACATTTGTAGATTGTTCCATAACTAGTCACAAAGTGATTGTTGTGTCAAATTGAATCGTAAGTTAATAACACATTTTACACTTTTAAAATCACTGTCTTAAATCTTATCCTTATACGATTTTTCAAAAATGCAATATGCAATGTTTTCGAAGTGAATCGTCTTATTGAGGTTAAGATATTGAATAAGAAAATTATTTATACAAGCGTTACAATTGAAGAAAACGTTCCGACAGTACCCTTCCCCTTTCCAACAATTATGAATTTACCAACTAATAAAACCACTACTACCTGACTTAGCATATGATTGAGGTAGTTATTGGTTGTTGGACGAGGTAGTTGTCTTGACTGGTTTTGGAGAGGAGTCCGTGCGGATGTTGCAGTTGTCGTAATCGTGTTGTTACCACCAACCGACTGCATGCTGCCACCAGTCCATGGTTGCTGTTGCTGCTGCTGTTGTTGTTGCGCTTGTTGCTGCTGTTGGGGTTGTGGACGTGTCGGCTGTGGGGTTTGGTGTTTTATGCGGAGGAGTTTATCCTGTACAATAAATAAATATGATGTTTATATATGTATACAATGTTATAGATTATATTGTATTACAAGTAGTAATTTACAAACGATAAAATGTATCAAAGTTACTTGAAATTCCACCCAACAAAAGATCACTTGCAGGTCAGTGTTCAATCAGTCAATTCTCTACTTTTTAAATTTTAGGGGGGATGGTATTGCGTAATGTAAATAATCGTTGGGAATTTCCATTTACCTGTGGTGTTTCCGATATCACAGATGGAGGTAAAGGTGGGATGGTAGTTGGCTGAGGTGGCTGCTTTGCTAGCAATGAGGCCAACATCTTGTTTTTCTCCCAAAGTTTACTTGTCGCAGTGGTAGGTGTACCAGAAGATGATACTTGGTGCGTACCATCCATGGGTCGTTTCACAGCTATGTTTAAATCACCATCATCACCGGGTCTCTTCTGTCCGACTTGACTCGGACCACCGAGTCCAACGTTGTCACCTGACTGAGATGGGGATGGTGTGGTGTTTCGAAATCCAAGACTTCGCAAAAGTGAATCTTCTTCCCGAGTCTGCGGTTTACACTATTCAACAGCGTACATTTTTCAAACACCATAAATATTGTACTACAGTCTCTTTTTTGAAAGAAGACACCTAACATATGCTCACAATCATAATAGATGTACAATCCAATTGTATGTACATTGCAAATCTTATAGAAGCATGTAATAGGCGAACAACTACTATGACTATGAATATAAGTCAGGTGCTGTGTTTTAAAAAACAAACCAAAACCTTTAGTTATTAATGTTTCGATCTATTGAGATACATATGTAACAAGTTTGCATGACACAATGAACACCTACCGGCTGCTCTTGCACTTTCCTCTCGTCGTCTTGATCCTTTAACAGTTGTTGTAGAAGTTCATTTCGCTTCTTGAAACCAGCACGAACGTCTTCGTCTTCGTCGTCGTTTTTCTCATTTAATAACTTTAAAAGATTGGGTATAGGGAACCAATTAGGAATATTATAAAAATACGAATTCCATAATATATTATCACAACTCACTGCTATTAAGTGTAAAAAAATCAAAAGCAATCAAAAAGCTCACCTTCCGTCTAATTGTTGACAACACGTTTTTAAATATTGGTACTATAAATTCATTTCGGTTTCTTCAGAACCAATATTAAATCGGTTCTATAACTGTTATTTTTCGGTTCTGTATTTCAATTTCAGTTTCGGTTATAACTCGGTTCTGTTATTCTGTTCTGTGACAGAACGTAGAATACAAAATGTATTCAAGCAACTAACTAATCGACGCGACAGTCTCCATTTTTTCATACGACCATTCATTAATATATTTATCTAACAATTACTTAGATAATATTTCTAAACAAATGTAATTTATTATTTGAACAATTATTTACATAATAAAGATACAGGGTGTCTTGAAAATGTTGTACTTCTTTGGAAGGTGTGATACCTGAAGTCATTTGAAATAACTTTTTTCTTTGCGAAAATGTTCTCGCTTGGCTAATGGCAACGCCACGCTCAGCGGGACCTGTCGCTGAGACAGAATTCGTCTGCTGTGGCCGCGCTCTGATTGGTCCGTGGTTTTCGTTAATGATTCCTCAACAGAGACGCGAAGGACATTTTCGGAAAGAAAAAAGTTACTTCAAATGATCACCCCGTATACCTCAGGGATCACCCTTTTCGAAGAAGTACAACATTTTCTGGACACCCTCTATAACTAAATTTGTGTACAGAGTGATCGGTACAACCGGAAAGGGGGTGATTCTACATAAAAACATAAGTAAAGTTATGTAGAATAAACTTTTTGTCACAACGCTTTATTTAAAAAAAAAAATCGACTTTTAATATTCATTGGGTATACGCACACTTGACTCGGGCACGACCTAGCGTATCCTACTATCCATCTCGTTTCAAATGTGTGTTTATTATAGGCCTGGGTAATCAAGAATACACAATATAACATAACTTACGTAATAAATAATGATAAATAATTATTTGAATAATAAATTATGATCTCGTCAAATAGTTTACGTTTTGACAACGAAAAGGGAGATTTTATTATGCTGTTTTAGGGTCCTATTGTCGATTATTTAGATCTGGCCTGCCCAACTCACGGCCCACGGGCCACATTTGGCTAGTTCTCCTACTTGTTCATTCCGCTAAGGTGGGATGTGACTTTCCCCCACTACTTGACACGGCCGTATCGCCAGAAGTGCAAAGCATTTGTTTCTATCGCGAATCTATTCCTATCGTACATTATAACATAAGAAGGAGCCTGTGGAGGAACGGACAGATTAATGGTGAGGACCGTGTGACCTGATTTAGTTGGTTATAGACATCTGCATATTCTAGGTATGTTTTGTCACAGAACAGAGAAACAGAACCGGTATCATAAACACTAACCGATCTAATATAACTGATGCGAAGGATCACATTTTGATTGATTGCAGGAAATTTGGAAAATTGTAAAAAGAAACATGAAATTGCAAGATTAGTTGAGTATCGGTCCGATACCATCACTATATCTTGCAAAGATCAGTCTGTTTACCTGTAACAGCATATTATTTCCAAGCGTAGATTTCGAATGTTCCATGCTCGGTTTCGGAACGGTGCTGGGACTCGTACGCACTTTAATATTATGCTCAGGATGAAAATCGTCCTCGTCTTGTTGATCCAACAAGATCTTTAATATCTTATGCTTATTTTGGCTGCTGGAATCGTTATTGGTATTGTCCTGACTGTCTTCACTAGCACTAGCCCCCTTGGTCAACAAGTTTCTTAATCTACCAGAGTCGGTGGACACAACACTGTTTTGAGTTTCGACGGTCGCGGAGGCGGCACTGGACTGGCCGCCGGTCGTACCGGTCGCAGCCACCGGGGTTGCGTTGTTTCTCGCGTTGGCTACCTCCATGGCCGATTGATTCGTCGTCGAGCATCCGGTTTTCCCTTCATCCTGTCTCTTCGGCGTCAATCCGGCGGCTCCGTTGGCACTAACGCTACTAGCTGCGCTGTTCGTCAAGGAGGACGTCTGTGATTCCTGAAGCGGACTGAAGGGGAACGAATTACTGAAGGTGTGAGCTGCGTTGCCTGAGGTCGGGCTGAACGCGCGTAGGGGACTGCAGTGAGGCGCCACCGCCGAATTAGAGGAGAACGTTCCCTGGGGACTCGGAGATGTTGGGGCTGGCTGGGAAGATGGTCGTGAGTTTGGTGGCCCGCTCGCTCTCGATTCGGGCCTATCTGTCCACCCGCTGCTACTATCCAAGTCCCATGGGGAACTGCGGAATAGCTCGAATTCCAAGTCCATTTTCTCCAAAAAGTGGTTGAACGAGTTACTGGTACTTAACGACGGCAGGGGGTTGTTACAAGACTCAGCCGCGCTAAATACTATCGAGTTCGACGAGGTCGCAGCACTGTGCGACGAGGTACCCGCCAACCCCCGACCACTGATACCACTCACTTGACCGTTCAGATGTGTCGCGGGCATCAGCGGGCCACCCACGTTATTCTTATTGTTACCATTATTATTATTACTATTATTTGCACAACGGTTACTAGAGTGTCCTGAGCACACTTTGTTGTTGGAAAGCTGACCACCCTCGATAGGCGTTAAGTCATTGTCCCTATCATGGACAAGAAACAAAACAACACATGTATATACCAGTTACTATTAAACACTTTTCAGTTTAGACTATACACTAACCAGTACTGTTTATTCGCGGTGGAAAGGATATAGCGTGATTGTAAACCAGATACTTTATCTTTGAGACAAACTGATGCAACAGCACCTGAAGCCAATACCATTGCTTCAAAAAATGAGGGTTGCAGTTAATGATAGGTCGTTTATAACGTGGAAATCTTTGCGTCTAATAAGAATGTACAGCTACGTATTAATATATTTTAATGGCCGAGTACCGATTGACACGTGAATATAATGAAAGGTAAATACATGTTGTAGTAACACAGCATTTGAGTATTTAACATACATTTGTAATGTTCCGAACCTTTGATTTTACAAGTACGCTATATCCCTTCTATCGAGTATACAGCAATACCACCAACCTTATACTTATGTCGCCGTTCCCTATGTATATCAATTGAAATTTCTATATGTTTTGTTTTATCCTTATTAATAACTGAAATTTTCTCTGATGAAATGTATACCAGTTACCAATACTGAATTATTTATTTTTAAAACCTAAGTCATGTAGTTGACCGCATGCCAGAAGAACATAATGCACTCTTTCATTCTATTTTGATAGAAATTTAGTATATATAACAGATATTACAAGATACCGTGTCATAAGGAATAGAACAAAATGCACAAACTTCTTTTTTTCCATTCGTAAATATCCTTTAAGCGTTCCTTTCGATGCATCTGTTTTCAATCTACCTTGCTTGAAACCCCATTCTATCTCTCTTTTTACCTACTGTTCTGACAATAACAAACTCAATATGATAATTCTATCGCGTACAAGTTTGGAGGTACTACTGTACTTTCCCTATTCACGATGTATCACGATAAGTGGTTCCCTCCGGCGGCGAGCAGGGCTCAACCTGTAGCGCACTCTTTACCTTTCACGTCACTTCTTGTACAATAATACGAAACCGAACAATGTCGAGAGTATACAATAATAATCCTGTCACGTGTATCGAAAAAACAAAACACAAACAATTAGACGAAGCGATCAAAATTAAAATTTACCGATTGAATGAGGGAAATAAACAATTAGAAATCATGTTATCGATATCACGAGCACTGTTCACCGAAAGAGGAACCTTGGACGTCCTTGATAACCTAATGTAAGTTGCGCGAGCAAGACTTGCTGTGACGGTAAACCTTACCCTCGCTAAGCGCTTGCAGCTTTAATGTTTTAGTAAACTTGAACGATGTGTTTCGTGAAAATTGAACTGTTTAACATGTTAACTACCGACGGTGGTTAAGCTTCACCTTTTGGGACCAAAAATTCTGCACTTTTTTTGTACAGTCCTGTAGATTTTTACGAGAAAATGCCAAAAGTCCAAGATCTAAAGCGCGGAGTTCACTCGTTCAAAAGTAATACGCGTGTAAAGTTGGGCGATTTTAAGCGTTTTGACAGGTAAGGGCACCGCCATATTGGTATTCACTCAGACCAATCGACGGAGCCGTTTGTAATAACTTTAAATTATAAAAAGTAATCATTTTCGAACGAGTCAACTCCGAGCTTTAAGATTTGCATTTTCGGAGTTTTCTCGTCAAAATCTGTAGGACTGTATAAAATAAAGTGTAAAATTTTTGGTCCCAGAAGGAAAAGAATAGCCACGTTACCAACATTCTACGTAATAGAATGTGAGAGATAAGTAAAGTGTGGCATATCAATTAATGTGCGAAATCGATAAGATCACGTTGGTTACTACACGAAATTCGTGGAATCTATGTTACAGTGATCAAGATGACCGACCAATTAAAATTATGTAACTTATCTGTCAATCCTAAAAATTCCAGTGTACCTAATACAATTTGGATGTTACCTGTATCAACGTGTACGTAGGCCAAAGTTCGTGTACTCTGGTAATCAAACGTTTACATACCGTCATGGCAGTCAACATGTTAATAGGAAATTCGGCTGTTTCCATTGGGTAAACAGTACACCAGCAACGAAGGTTCCGGAAAAATTTGTATAGTGAGATACAACCGAAGGAGCGTGTAATACGTAATAATTTGTTAGCAGTCGAAAGCGTTAGGAAGCACAAACAACGCGACCTGAGCTTTGTGTTTGCAAAAACGTCCAGAACGGAAATTATCGTTTTAGTTTCAAGAGTGGCCAGATCTCCAACACCGAGAAAAAAACCCGTGTCATGCAAGGCTTTTCAAAGTCTAGAACCGTTCCAACGTATTGTCATTACGAAATCAAAGTGAACGATCCACATATAACACATTCGTTTTCGTACTCAACAGTAATTCATTTTGGATCAATATTAATTTTCCCATGGAAACTTATCCATTTCTCCCTTTCCCCTTTCCTTTTGTTTCGTTTTGATATTTTTCGGTTCTCAAAGCAACAGCGATAAGATAAATGCATAGAGATTAGGAACACAGAATATATGTATATTAATAGAAACCTGGCACAGCGGGAAATTCATAAGTAAAACGTCGTGTAGATATAGTCACCCTTGCCTATGTGTTCCAATAAAAGAATAATTAAGCGATACGAAGGATATATTAACTTAATTACCCTGCAGAACGTCGATTATTAAGGCGGGCATTAAGCGAGCGATTAAATATTGAAAAGCGGATTCATCTTTCATCCCTCCGATTTAATTGCGCTCATAATAATCGAAATTCTTACTATTCGGACCCCAACAATATTTTTATAGGTCTAAGTGTTAATACATGTACGTATATACACTATACCGAATATCGATAAACCGAGTACCAGAGCACTTGAAAATTATGACATTTTTAAAAATTTTAACAAAACATACTGAAACAAAATATTTGTATTGGGATTTAAATTTTGTCCTATAGATACTGCTTTGGTATTCAATGTATTGATGCGTTCAACCTCGAATTAGCCAATGTATATTAAATACGAGACATTAAGATATATTGAACGATGAAAAGATTGATTTTCAAGGTACGCAGACGACATTGAATTCGATGTTGAACGAATCTCGGGAGAGTATCGAGTCTTACACTTAAAAATATCAGCTATGCTAATAACTGAAAGTAAAGAAATTCAACTTACCCAATGATGGAATTAGTGGCCATAATGAAGTCAGTAGAGTTCATCATACTAGCTTTGAAAAGCTTGGAGTTTGTTTGAATGTTAAGGAACTTATCAGGATTAACGCGTAGCCGGTACACATCGCTGGTACTCCGACCGACTTGAAGCGTATCGTTCAAATGTGCAGTTAGCTTACTGAGATCATGGGGGTGGCACAAGTCTTTTATTGTTGTGCCAATCAGGTCCTGTAACAAAGTATTATTAAAGTAGTCACTTGACCTTAACCTTTTGGCAGTAATTTTTATTTGAACCTCTACGAACGAGAATAAAGTGAATCTGAACGAAGTTAAAAATCAAATTTCCCCTTTTCGTTGTACCTACTCGAAGACGCTCAATACCAAACCAATTTAGTCTTCTATCATTTAGTTAGTACATAGAAATATTTTATCACCTTTTAAATTCATTTCTACCTAAAGAAAGATTGCATTTTTCACTGAACTCGTATCCTATTTTATCGAAATTCCTTCTAATTTCTTTAAATAATTTGACACATAGTACTTTTGTGTGGTTTCATAAATCACTGAGGTCTTACGAGATAGCATTTTCCATGTTTTTGAAGAGATTCATGGTTTGAAATATACTAATCATAGAAACTGTCAAACTTCTCCTCGTCAACACTTGAAATAATTCCAATACTTCTGATCAATGTTGTTCACTGGCAAGTACTCTTACACAATTTTATAACCGCCTATAACAATTCATCACAATGCTCTAAGTCAGACCCGGGCAACTGGTGGCTCGCGAGCCACAAGCGAGTCCTCTTCCCTCTCCTGAGACCCCCACCATGCTCTTGTGGAGTGTGGAAGAAGGGGGCAAGGGGCTAGGTACCCACATAGGCGGTTGTCTCCAGGAGAGATAAAAGCACGATAGGGTAATATGAAGTGGCCAGTGGTGGAGGAATCTGTACACTGATAGTGGGGGTTGTGAAGCGACAGAGGGAAGAAGTTGCACAGGCCTGTTCTAGGTTCACGGTTTACTTGAAACCCTCAAACTTGATGGCAATATCGAACGCTTAGATTCTGTAATTGCATGGAAACATCTTAAACTTAATAATAATTTTCAAGTTTGCCCGACTAGCTTTTTATAGCGTTCGCAACATAAAATCATAATTTTGAAACAACAGATATTTCATATTAGAATATCCTCTACTCTTACAAAAAATCAATCGTCTATATATTTCACGAAATTGTCATCAATTAAAATATTTTTAGGGCAAACTAAATGATTCACCTTTTTTTACTGTTGTGTACTCTGTCTTTGTCGGTATTCTCTTCTTGATTCCATTTAATTTATTTGTTTTAACTTTATATTACGCGGCATATCCGGTTATCCCTTTATTGCTAATGAATAGATATTTATCACACACACAGTTTGACAGATTCCTTTCGAGAGAAAAGGATTGAAAGAAAACAAGCCTTGCGAATAATCATTAATCTTTGTCAATAATAGGCTGTCAAACACTAGTAGAAAGTAATACCTCTCGCAGAGGAGTTCACGATGGATTGCAAAACCATCGACAATCATCTAAAGTAAATGTAACTAAAATTGTTGTTTGAACTTAAGGATCAAATTTCCTGAAAAATCTAACGCGTCGTATTGTACAGGGCGTAACAAAACATTTTTCATTTACGAAATATTTACGAAAAAGTTCGCAACAATTTAAAAGAGAAATCGAGGATCTGTCGATGCAATAATGGTAGACATATCGAAACCGGTGATCTGGCGCGATTATTAAGATGCATAAATGTCGATAATTGTTTCATGTAGCAAAGAAATTATGTTCTGTGGCACAGAGAAACTGTAACATGGTTTTTCAAGTGAAGTATTCATTTGCAACCTATGACCCTATTTGAATCTATGTTCCTTTACGACTTTTCAATTTCTCCGTCAAGGTCAATTTTGCGGCAACTTTTTTTTACAAATCTTCACCGATTCAAAGCTGTAGAATCAGCTGGTGGGACCATGACAAAACATTTTGTTACACCCTGTACAACCTAATAGATTCCGAAAACAAGGCGTGTAGGTGTTTAACACGTTCGTTGCCGGATCTGACTTTCACTTTTCTTTCCCTATGTGCTAAGATAATAAACGGTAGTATTGCTTCTCAAACACTTAATTTACGACCAAACATTACGCTATAACATTGAATTGTACCAGACCATCGTATCTTACATGCCGCGTAACCGTTGAAACAACTTATACCGTTGATGCAAGAATCAGAATATAAAATAAGATATAGCGTGACACGTCGGTATGTCATATGGCAATGAACGTGTTAAATTATAAATTTAAGCACCGCCGTGTGTCACTAAAACCGTCCGCCTTGCAAGGGTAAAATCGCGGAAGCCATTTTCCTATTGAGCCTAGTGCGATACTATCATTTATAGAACAATGCAGAACGTCTGAGATAATATGTAGAAGAGGAATTTTACGTACCCTTACCTTGTTTAGGTACTTGGCGTAAGGATCCGATAACCCACTGATATCAACCGTAATAATCTTTCCCGTGGTGTCCAACTTGACAGTAAACTGCTCAATGAGTGCACCAATGGGTTTCTCGTTTGGAGGTATCCTGCGAGCCACGCACATTACGCTAGGACCGATGTCCGAGGATTCAGAGGATACGTCACCGCTCTCTAGGCGATCGCTATTACTTGGCAGAAGAGCTGCACAGATTTGCATGGACTCGTATTTCGATACTCGTTGCTGCTTCTCTTCCATAGTCTCTTCTGTATCATCGGGAGGCTTCACCAAGAAGCGGCAATTGAAGGTGCGATTCCTCTGGGGCTGCGGCTCGCTCGTCCAGCCTGGATTAAACGTAATATTCTGTTAGTTAATATCTTTCTTCGAATGTCTTCAGGAATTAATATGTATCCGGACACCTGCCAACGTCAAACACGTGTAACAAATTTCGCAACATTTTTATTGATTTATATTACTGCAAACATGGTTTGCTTTGAGCTGTGATAGTCTTGAAAATAATATTTTGTCAAGTCTGTCGCTGCTGCCTTTGTTTTTACACGTGAAGTTACACTACACTTGATTCGCACTTTACATACTATTTGTCTCAAGTAATGTTTCTCTAGTATCAACTATCACGATTCAGCATTCGGGGCTATTTTATGCAAAATCGATCACTTTTCTACCAGAAATTTGATTGTCGAATTTCTTAAATTAACCATTTACAAAAACAATTAGGAATATATACTCCCTCGTATCGTCTGGTTAAACTTCATCTTGGCAACCCAGAAATTTTTCTTTTTTTTTTTTTAAAGAATCCTATAGATGAAGCGTGTACAACCCACGACCCGCGGGCCACATTTGGCCCGTCCTCACATTTCCTCATTCCGCTAAGGTGGAAAGTGACGTTACCCCACTATTTGACACTGTCGTGTCGCAAGAAGAGCATGGGATTTGTCTCTATCACGGATTCTATCGTATATTATACCATAAGAAGGAGCCTGTAAGGGAACGAACAGATTGATGCTGGGGACCGTGTGGTTCGCGACGAAGAAAAAGTTGGACAGACCTGCTATAGATTTTTGCGAAAAAATGCCAAAAATGCAAGTTTTAATGTTACGAATTCACGGATTTAAAAGTTATGCGCGTTTAAAGTTGAGTGATTTCAAGCGTTTTTGACGGGTAAGGGCGTCGCCATGTTGGTATGTACTCAGCCGTCCTATGTCATCTATTGAGCAGAGCCGCTAGGTGAAACCACAAGCACGCGGAGATCTCACAGCTTCCCTCATTGGATGATGTCTGAGTACATACCAATATGGCCGCGCCCTTGCTTGTCAGAAACGCTGAAAATCGCTCCATTTTAGACACGAATAACTTTTGAATCAGCGAATTCCTAACATTAAAACTTGAATTTTTGTCATTTTCTCGTCAATATTTACAGGATTACATTGAAAAAGGTTAAAATTTCTGGGTTGCTAAGATGTATAAAAAAGGAAAAAGACACGAAATGACAATATCGTACGAGTGCAATTATTTGTATCAATAAACGTTGTTCCAATTATGTTATTGAAAAATATTACGAATTGATACAAATCATGCTACGTTCGTAAAAAAACTAAACGATCTTTTTGTTTTCCAACTGTACGTGTGATTTTTAATCCTTCGACAATATGTTCGTTGAATAAAACTCTTAATTGGAAATATTTATGAGATTCAAAGTGTATGACTACATTTTGCGTTGTACGTGTCGTAAAATCTATTACATACTTAGTTTGCTTTTCATACTGTTCGTAGACGTCAAAAATATCATTATTTTTAAAAGTAAAATTGGTAGGATTAGCGGTAGGTACCCGATCGTCTTGCTCATACAGTTGTCTTATCCTTCGTAGATATTATATGTTGACGTGTGATCCTTTGTCCGAACAATATACTTTTTTCGATCTTGAAACGTGCGATTTTCGAATACAGACAATTCACCGATATCGCCCGACGGTTTCGGAATGTTTTACAAGTCTGCAAAGTCCAAATAAAACGTCTAGTCACAAAGTGGTCATCAACCATCATTCGCGGTCATGTACTACATAAAGTGTCAAATAATGATGCAATCAAAAACTAGGGCACTAGTAGAATCAGAGATACAAAATAAGGAAAGCGTTAGGGAGACCAGCATATCTCAATTTCCCGAATACAGTAGACTGTACAACTTTTATCAATATTGTTCATATCAATATAAAAGATACACCTGAATTTTTATTGGCCTACCGCAGGAAATTTTAGCTTGTTCCCCTCCGAGAACTGGAAGGTTCCCCTATTAGTCAAACCTCTTCTCACTACTATGTACATCCGCAGAGTTATTGGGCGCAGTGTCGTCAAATGAGGGATGGGAGCACAAATTGAGGTGAAAAAGTTACCCTCTCTCTCTCTGCCAGTTACCAGTACCACGTTAGTCACGTGATATTGTGACATATGTACGCCAGAGTCGGAACGCGTCACGTGACCGGGCCGCGGCGGAACCGTGGGGAATAGCGCGGTAGAAGGGAAAATTAGAGGGGGGGGGGGACAAGTCTTCATCTGGTGATACTGGTGACGTGACAGTAACGGCACGGGAACAGGGACGAAAAAGACGTGCGGCTCTCGTGGTGGGAGCTTTCCACTACATAACGATGGAGTCTAAGAGTGGGGGAGCCTAATTGTAAGCGGAGAATAGCGGCGCGTGTGACTCGTGAGCCACGCGTTAGAACTCGTTAGTGTTCGTGGATAAAAGAAGCAAGTTCTTGAAACAAAAATATTTCTAATATTAAGGAATTTCAAAAATGTTGATGAAGATTTATAGTTTTTCAGGGAGTTGTAACTTTAAATAATTTCAGATCAAGTAAAATTATAACTTAAAATCGTCTTATCATTATGAAACAGCAGATATTGAGTACAAAAGTGATCGATCTAACTGATACGATATTATGATATCTGTTCATCTTAGATGTTACATACATCAGTAATTGCGAGTAGTCACTCAATCTTCCTTTAAAATTTACCAGGAGTCATTCATCCTATGTTCGATCATCATGATACAAATTGGACAAATTAGTTTGTTTGACATGAGTATGAAACGTGAGTATTAAACAATGGGATCTGTTTCAATTTTCGAAACGAATATTTATCGAAAGAGTTAGTTTGTGGGGATTGGTGGACGTGACTTAAATTAAATGCGAACAATCGCTAATTACGTAAAAATTTGAACAAATTTGATGCGCGAATGTCCGCTGATAGGTATGTCATTGTTGTTTTTCTCATTCTGTCATCTAATTAATTTTCACTGTGAATAACAAGAGATGAGCGTTGATTTTCCTCTTGAACGCGACGGAGGAAACATCTTCTTCAGGACGAAGCGCATGTGAAAACTTAATCACAATTTATGACTAAAGTTTCTCATAGTTCGTCTAAATTTCGGTAGAGTCTTTAAAGTTAGACTAGATAGAATTTTATAGTGGTAGCTATAATTAACTATGGTAGAATGTGATTAATGCTCTTACGAATGGCTTTTGAACTGTTTTTTTTTTTTCGTTACAGAATCTTGTACGGTAAACTTGTCGATGAGCTACTTCCTCGCTGATTTCAATGACCTTGAATTATGTTATCAAGTTCACCATATCGAACAACATTTCCTGCTAAACATTTTGGCAGCCGGCTTTTATCGAAACACGTTTTTATAGCAATTTCAAATAGTCAACGAATAGCAAATTTGAAGATTCTAAAGTGACATGCCGAAATTAATATTCGGTCACTCTTTATAATAAAATAATTTATTAAAATTAAACCAAATGAGTCGAGTTTTTAAAAAGAAATTTTTGAAAAATTGATCGGAATCGTGAAGAAAATAATAATAGTTACTTTTTACACCTTTCTTAACTGGACCTATATTAAAAATTGAAAACATACGTTCGGAATATTTACGTCAGTTATACTATACAATCTTCTCAAATCGTTTGGTTCGATTAAAAAAAAAAGGAATTTTATTGCAAAGAGTATCCGTACAATCTCAAATAAATATCCAGTAATGTTCCATGCATCACAACAAGCGATTAGCTAACAAATAAACTGGCAAAGCTGGATAACACAAATGGCATTGTATTTCTGCTGTGACCAAAATTTCTTAAACTCAACTCTTTCCATTGCGAATTGTAAAATTGGTTGCATTGCAAACTACTTTTTTCGGGGAAAAAACAAGGAGAATTGGAAAATTACACGTGCACGTCGTACAACAAACAGATGCTGAAGGTACGTTACTATAACTACGTGACAGATAAGTAATGCACTTATGAAAGAATCACTTCATCGTATGGCCACCAGACTCGAAAATATTCCGGGTTCAATAGGATTTGATTTTGCTATATCTTCTAACGTCTCAGATGTCCACAAGGAAATACGAACGTAACAGATAATGCACTGAACCTTATTACTAAGGCGTAATTAATGACTTCTTCAAAAATGGGTTTGCTAGAAGTAAACTGATAATTGGAGCTCAGAAATAATTAATTCTCTTATTGTATAGCGAGGAGCTGATAAATATAAACTAATTATAGAATTTTTGCCATATATTTTCTCCTATTTTGGTAATACACACTTTTTTAATATTAACATTTTTAAACCATCGAATAAACATAATTTTAACTTTATACTCTACTGTCTAGGAGGATTTTCCTGAATTGATGTTAAAAATTCAGTCCTTCTTAATGCCCACCATTATTCTGACTCACAAAGATGGCATTCGCAGAACTCCAGGCTGAAGTTCCGAAAATCGGTCAAATCGGATTAAGCTCAAATTTTGCACGTAGCCTCATTTTGGATTAAAAGCATGTTTCCCAAAAGGATTTTTAGCGACTCGAAAAAAATTTCAACATATTAGTATCACTTTCTACCTTACCGACATAACATTTTCTACTTTTCTGGCACAAAAGCTTGGATTAGGCACCGTTGCTGACTCTATTAGTGCTTTCTGTGAGTTGGGTCAAGTCTGGGTTAGGTTTGGATGTGACCTGTGGGTCCGGGTGGTGTACATGACCGCGTCTGGGCATTGGTCTTGGGGATCTTCGGACCTAAACTCAGGCGGGTGTTCGATGGCTGCCTGAGGGCCGGAGAGTTCCCCCAGCTGTGGCGGTCGAGGAAACTAGTCCTCCTGCCCAAGCTGGGAGAGCCCGCGGATCCACCCTCCGGATACCGGCCGGTGTGGCTGTTCGAGGATGTGGGGACGACGTTTGAGCGAGTGATCGCCTCCCGTCTCTTCGGGTTCCTGTTGGGAGGAGCCAGCCTCGACCTTAGTGACGACCAGTTTGGCTTCTGAGGGCGCCTCACCACCGTGGGCACGATAAAGCGGGTGAGAACTCTTTCGGAGACCGCCACCAGTAAGGACCGGGTTATGTTGGCAGTGACCCTGGTCATTGTCAAAGCTTTTAACAGCATCCCCTGGATCAGATACGAAAGGGGCTCGAACACCATCGGGTGCCCCTCTATTTGAAGTGGGTTGTCGGGGTCTATCTCTCCGATAGGTACATTGAGTACACCGGCCGGCACGGGGCGATAAGGAGGAGGTTCGTGTGGGGGGATCCGTAGGGGTCGGTACTGGGCCCACTGCTGTGGAATCTCGCCTACGACTAGGTGCTGCGTGCTGAGGGACTTGTCAGGGTCAGCCTGGTGTATTAGGCGGACGACACGCTGATACTGACTCCGACAGTGGCATCGGGAGGACCATGGCCCTGGCCAAAAGGGGCGTGTTCTGCGTGGTGGAGGCGATCCAGCATCTGGGCCTATAGATCTCCTGCGCCAAGACCAGTGCGATGTGGTTTTGTCCACCATCTTGATGGCAAGCGATTTCCCGATGGTGGATCCGCATGGTGATGGGGAGAGGGGTAGATGCGGTCGAGGTCAGGTTTCAGATATGGTACCTGGGACTCGAGCTCGATAGCCAGTGACTTTTCAGACGCCATTTCGCTCTCCTTGCCCCCCGGGTGGAAAGGATGATCACCACGCTACGTTTTCTTCCGACCTTGGGGGGGGGGGGGGCACGGCTGTAGACGGTTGCATGTGCTGTGCACGAGGGTGATGAGAAGCGTAATCCTTTATGGAGCCGTGCAGACGTGCGATGTGACTGCCAGGGGACATGGTGGCACTCGTAAGCTGCAGTGCCGGATGGAGCGCGGGCTGGCCGTTAGGATCGTGAGGGGGTACCGCACCTACGGGTCGGCCATATTGCTCACAGGTGTACTACATCTGGACTTGGAGGCTCGCACTCTTTCGGAAGTGTTTGATCGCGTACGAAGCCTCCGTCGGGAAGAGATGGATTCGGAGCTGTGGGAGGGCGCAGCGGATGGCGGGAGGAGACGCGTCTGGAAACGCGGGTACCGGGAGTCAGGACCCGGTCCTGCGAACTTTCAGCGATGGAAGCGCAGGGCGGGCCGTATAGTGACCTATCTGGTGGCACAGGTGATGACCGGGCATGGATGCTTCAATCAGTACCGGGTAGTGCATGGACACGGGATCGGGAGCGAAATCACGATCAGTCCCGCCGAGGAGTAAGGAGACACAGGACGCGTGAAGAAGGCGCGCATCCGATGTGTCTCCACAAGAGAGTCTCCGGGGGGCTGTCGGATGGGGATCCAGTCATCTAATCGTGCAGGCGCAAGGGGGGGGGGGGGGGCTGTCACATCCGCCCGTGGGGAAAGGGCCCCAAATAGGGGGGGTCGGAAAGGGAAGAATGCGCCCCATCTTCGAGGGTTGGAATGTAAAAGCGGGGCTACCCGGTTTGAATTGTGCGCGATGATCACGGTTGCTCCCAGGAGCCTTAGGGACGGAGGTGGAAGATTTAGTGGGTACACCCGCCCCGCCGGCCACCCTTCAGACGTCCACCGGGCCAAGAAGTGTCCCACATAACCCCGTCTTTACCCCCGGGGGAGATGGGGTATCCGTAATAGAGATTACTTCCATGGAAAAAAAAGTTTGGATGAGATTATTTAATTTTTATCGTTTCATACGCATGGTTGAGCTTGACGGTAGATATAGTTTGGAAATGTGACCAGCAAAAAAAGAGACGCGATCACATTAACTAGTTTGATACAAAAACATGTTGAAATTGGTAAGGAAATGCTGGTAAGGTAGGAAATGTTATGTTGGTATGGTAGAAAATACCAATAAGATAATTAAAAATATTTTTTCGAATCGCCAAAAATCCTTTTGGGAAACATGTTTTTAATGCAAAGTGAGGCTATGTGCAAAATTTAAGCTAAATCCGACTTGACCGATTTTCGAAACTTTAGTCTAAGTCCAAATCCCCTTATTCGCAATCTTTAAAAAACATAGTTTAACAAAGAAATACATAATTTATGTATTCTTTGTATGTATAATTGTAGCGTAAAGTATGAGAACATTTAACAAATACACTTTTTTCACTTTCCTAATTAATAGCCGTAAGCGTATGCCAAAGTGTGCAACAAAAATAAACTTAACGTAAAAGGAAAAGTTTGAAGAAATTGCGATCACGTGCTTCAAAACAGTGATGTAAACGTATATGAGTAGAACGTAATGAAGAACTATCGACAGCCTCAATAACAATATGACAGACTGCGAAATATTGCACAAGTCGTTTCTGTAATGAAAGGAACAGAGTGATAATATATGTGAGGTACCAACCTAATGACATAGGCAACAAGCTCGGCATGAAGGTGTTGTGGTCTCCATGGTGAATAATGTTATAAATATCCTTGCCGAGTACATCATCCTTCGTATAATTTATATATTGTGTTATATTTTCCGTTACGTGCTCCACACGCCCATCCGTACTTACAATAAATAGAAAGCCATCTAACGCCTAGAAAAAATGCATAATCGAGTTAAAGAATTATACAATACTTTCACTATATAGAGGCTGCGGATATCAATGCATGTTCATCTTCATATACAGGGTGTTCGACTACAGGTGAGAGAAAATTTAAGGGGCGGTTCTCCAGGACAATATAAGACGAAAATGAAGACGTCACTTGATACGTGACTATCGCATGTCTCTATGACGTACGCAACGTACACCAGTGTTGATCAGGTTGCCGCATATTAGGCAGATTTTTAATTTTTAATAACTAAAAAATGATACAGAAATCGCAATTTTTTATTCTTCGTTTCCGTCTTATATTATCATGAAGAACCACCCCTTAAATTTTCTCCCACCTGTAGTCGAACACCCTGTAGATTAATCTTTGAAAATGAAACTTCGATTCGGACAAATGATTTTTTTGGTAAACGATAGAATCATAATTTCTTGAAACTTTACCACACATCATCACATTTTTCTTAAATTTGTATATACTTTGAAAAACGTCCAAAATTTAATATTAATATTCATGTTGTGAAAATTTCGATTATACCTTGAGATAGAATACAAAAAAGAAAATTCAGATCACAATTCTTTGGACTGTTACTCTTCTACGCCAATGTATGTATTTAAAATAGAAATGTACACTTATCGCAGTTGGATGGCCCTTTCCTTGTTGTTGTTGACTCATTCTTTTTCCAAAAACATAACAAACCAATATCTTTTTCGCGTATAACAATCTATGTGAATGTTGCGCACAGATTCTACTATAAAATGTTACTTCTCTACTTGGTTTTGTAGGAGCTGACGATACTAACAAATGTTCCAGCCAAAAATTAAACTGTATCAAGGGACCCACTTTTCGATGTAGATATATTTTTTCTTTTTATGGCAAAAAGTTATTAGTTTAGAAGATATTTTAATTTACTCGGAGGCTAATTGAGTTATGAACTTTCTGAAGGATTTTTACAGATATTTGTTGGCACGCTTGAAGAATCATTTGTTTTAGATCATCTGGACTTGTACATTCTTCCGCATAAATTCTATTTTTCAAATATCTCCATAAGAAAAAGTCTAGGGAAGTCAGATCTGGTGATCTAGCCCTATACAATGGTTGAGGAATATTTCGCTTAATCGGCGTACCACTGTTTTCGAATACCAACTTTAGTAAGGTAGGCGTTAAGACCTGTACAGTACTAACTCCAATACTCAATATAAAAATCAAAATATCTTCTAAACAAATGATTTCTCGAGTTATTTAGTATTTTCATGTAGGGAATAATGGATAGCGTCTAGTAGTCCATTAAAAATTATACAATTCCATTAAAAAAAAAAAAAACAAAGTTGACCTTCATATGACTTCTACGCGTCCACATAGAAAAAGGACATCTACATCGCAAAATGTGCCCCTGATACCGTTTAACTTTTGTCTGGAATAGTTTTTAGTACCATCAATAATAGTTTATATAACAATACAAGATATTATACTGTTTATCATTAAATTGGAAATAGTTATCATCGTATATAAACAAGAACAACGTGCATATATATAGATTTTGCGAGTGGCACAAACGATTTATCGAAGCACTGAATTCTATTATAATTTAACATTAGATTGCCGGAGTGCAATTCGATTTATTCGATTTTATTGCTATAAATAAATATATATTTATTAATTATATTAAGTAATATATATTTAGATTTTATTGCTATATATATATAATTTTTTTTAAACATATGTATATATTGAACTTCAATGTTCATTCGTTAGAGAAACAAGAGCAAATTTGACACTGCTATTTTTTTTTACAAGAGGAGGACCAAGGGAGGTTTTAAATTGATGATATTAAATCACTAAAACAATTAATATTTCTATTTAGCTATTCATTATAACTGTTTGTGGACTAAAAACTCATGGGATTATATGAAACCATATTTCTACATTTTAACGCGAGCCAACAACATTTCATAGATATAGTTTCTTATCGATTCGCATGAAACGTTAAATAAATTTATAATCACTCATCGAATGAAGCACTATTTACCGCTATTACCTCTTCAGTGCGTAATTTTACGCGTTCGAGCAACTTTACTCGGCCTAGGTAGTACAATTTCTATTTAAAGGAGAATCGATTATTTACAGCACATTTCTTATACTATGCAATCCATTCTTCTACTCCCGAGTGTGTATCGTGTTGCATCGCTTATACTCGATGCGAAGGCAAATTATTCACTTTAAACATTTATCAGCTTTATAAAATGCATTTGTCACACTTTTAAGAATTTTAATCAATTAAAATTAAAGGTGTGCGCGTACCCGAAATTTCGGATTCGGATCGGGGCGGGTCGGGTTGGTCGGGAAATTTATTAGTTGGGATTGGGTCGGGATCCCGAATGTTTGTAAAATTTGGGTAGCCGTGGTTTAGGATCCGAGCCTCGGGCACCCGCACATCCCTAATTAAAATACTATTGTAGGGTGAGGCACTTAACTTGTTCACCTCAAATAACTTGTTAACTATTGGTTGTACAAAAAATTATTTCTACAGATGTTACATGGTATCAGGGGGGTCATGGTGTACATACATGACTTCTTTATCAGCGGAGGCGCTTAGAAGATTTGAAGGTGAACTTTGATTTTGTAAATGGAACTCACTCTCTGCGTATGCCTATACAATCGCAACAAGAACGTTTTCTAGGCAATACATAAATTAAAATAACAGCTGAACTAATCATTCGCGACATGCACGGATTCATACTCTACTATAGAGAATTAAAGATGACCTTTAAATCGCCTAAACGCCTCCGCATGTAACGAAGTCGTGTACACCACATAATGCCTCCTAACATCTGTAGAAGTAATTTTGTTGTGCAACGCATAATTTAGAAGTTATTCGAGGTGAACATGTCAGGTGTCTCTTTCTGTATATCCCGTTAAAGAACACGCAAAATCAATACTGACAATACTGGGAGTGCTAAGAACGGAATTTTTGCCGAATTGAATATTTAAGCCTTACAGACTCAAAGCTTAAATATTAAGAGTTTATACACACAGCTACTATGATATACTACTACAGAACGAAATGTTACTTCAGAATCTTGTTTGAATGTAAAATTTTGTACGTATCTCTAAAACATAGAAAATCCGTGCTACTTTAACCCCAGAACGGCGGATCATCCATCAGTTAACCGCACAGAGACTGTAAGTTTCATACGGACCTATAGTAGTATGTTCATATTTATCTCAGTTCAGAGCCGTTCAGCGTCTGCCCGTACGGGCAGCTATTTTCTTGCCCTGGACATACACAGAACGGCGGGCACGAAGCCACGCCCCTGCAGGCAAGGCTGTATGTATTTTTCACACGCATTGTCACATCTACGTTGCATGCGGCTACGCGTGCTATGCTCTACTCCCACTCCGCTAAGTCACTTATCAGTAGCTGTGCCAGTATCGCCAGATCAAGACTTGTTCCTCTACTCTAATTTCCCTTTCTATCGCACTATTCCCCACGTTTCCGCCCATTTTTAACGGCCCGGTCACATGACACATTCTGGCTCTGACGAAAGAGAGGGTAACTTTTTCCCCTCAATTCATGTTCCCTCTCCTCATCTAGCGACACTGAGCTGTACCCGCCATAGTCGCCATATGAAGGAGGAAGCATGAATTAAGGGGAAAAGTTACTTTATCTCTGCCAGCATCGGGTTAATCACGTGACATTATGACATATGTACGACAGGGACGGAACGCGTCACGTGACCGAGCCGTGGCGGAAACGTGGGGGAATAGCTTGGTAGAAGGGGAAATTAGAGTGAGAGAACAAGTCGTGATCTGGCATCTATAGTGCCCACGAGTATCGGGTGATCTAAGTTGAATATACTTTTTTTGTGAAAAGTTCATCTCTTTAAATGAAATTGTCTTAATATAGGATAGATATAAATTATACATTGTGGAAGATTATATTGACAGTCAAGTGACGATCAGTAAAAATGTTACGCGGACGGCTATTGGTGGATCTTTTTAGACCTGGAACATTTGTGTACTAACGTTTATGTAAAAATGGTTAATTAATTCATCTATCTTGTAATACACAAAGTGTCTCACGTAAGACATCAAGTGTCCTACTTTGATGAAGTTTTTGTTCTCAAGGTCACGTAAAGGTCATAATATTAAAGGTCGTTGAATTCGTCTTGACCTCGGCTAACATATAGCGACAATAAAAACATATTCGATTTAAAAAACTTCGATGACCTTGAAATCTCAAAACATGTAACTTTGAACAAATTTTTTTGCCTTTCATGATATTTGCCCCTCTGAACCAACTAATGTTTCCCACTGCAATTTTTTTCTATAATAAAAAACAAGCGAGATATTTTAAATGCACGAGTTAGGCAAGACATCCTGTATATTAGAGCACACTAGTTTCAAAAAGTTAAAACTAAAAACTTTTATAGAATATAGAATTTTTCATGAATCCTCACCACAATTTATACGCACCTACATTTGTCATTTTCCTTGTATGCACTTTGTACATAAGCTGTCTGCAGGTGTCACTTTTTTGACAAATTTAATTACTATTAACAATAGTAAAATCTAATTAATATTAACCAATATAAAAACTATTACTTTGATAAAACGACCTTTTGTATAGACCAATCAAATGTATTTCACTTTAAAATGATTACAAGTTCGTTAAACACTCATAACACGCATACTATACTATTGTTGGCCAATAAGTAATACTGGATCCTTTCCTAGGAGATAGTTGCTGATATTTTTAAAATGAAAGATATATTTTCGTGCAGTGTACGTTTTTTTATTATCGCAAAGTAAAAATGCAGTACAAACAGCGCAAAAAATGTCTGATGTGCATGGTAATGATGCTACGAATGAAACACTGCAAAAATGATTCGAAACCTTTTTGTGATGGAGTTTTGAGTCTTATTTATTAATTATCTTGAGTCTTACTATATTGAATCTGATAGATTTATCGAGATTGATAACAATCAAATCTCCGGTCTAATTGAAAATAATTCACGTGATATCTTACTAAAAATGTCAACATTACTTCTCCGTCAATCTAATAAATATGAGTCAAATAAATTGTTCGTTATAAAACTGTAATCTGTTTTTAGGTTTAAGTAATTTTATTACTCTGAATAACATTATGTATCAGAATATTACTACTAGATTTCGGATTACATACATTTATTATAAAACTGGGCAGATCGAACACGACACAGAGACAACATTTAATCACAGTTAGATACTGACGTGTTATTTTCAACCTATTAAAATTTTTAAGAAGACAGATGGATATCTATATAGCCTCTGTATCTCGCAAATAATTCACATAATTTTTATTTTGAATAAAAATCCGCGGTCTGATTATTATTAGGACATTTCAAGGACAACCAATAAACCTGAATTAGTTCGCCTTACTACAAAACAAAATTTTTCGATATAATGCATATCTGTAAATTTTTGGTTATAATTTACAATTGGAAAACAGTTTTATAAGATTCAGAGTTATTCATATAATTCGAAACCTACGACGCATGCGAGAACAAGTATAAACGACAACGGTGCGACAAATACGGATACTACAATACTCATTCGATTCGAGATTTCTTTAGAATTTTTACGAAAATATGCTACGTATAAAATTTAACAATACCATTTAATATTATACAAATAGTAGTAGTAGTGATAGTAGATTAATAATTATTGTTAAATGACAAAGAACCAAAAGATCCAAAAACGCGTATCCCGTATTTTGGTTCATAAATCATAAATACAAGTTTACATAAAAATTATGTAACAATTAGAAATTATAAAATTAACAATTAATAAGAAAAATTGCAAAAAGATCAAATTTTCAAAATATTGTTTAAATTACTTTTCTCGAAATATTCTTGTGTAACGGAACTTCTCATTCGAAGTCGCACAATTAAAAAAATTGAACTGTCCTATACCGTCCAGTTTCCGAGATATCTCAAAAGAATTTGTTTTTTAGCTTCAACTTCGAAGGTTGTTTTCACCTCTTTAAATATTGTTTTAAACACTACTCCTCACATAAGTTTCATCAAAATTGGCTAGTGTAACTTCCATATATTCCCTTGTTAGTACTAAAACTTAAGTTTTTATTATCATTCGAAATTGCGTTGTAAAAATGTTATCATCCGACTTAAAAAGTGTTCCTGGACAAAATGAGTCCAAATACACCATAAAACAGATAATTCGTTGAATGTGTTGAAGAATGATATAGCACGACTATGGTCGTATTTACGTATCACTGTCGCATTATCGGCCGCACCTAGTCTTATGCATGCAAATTCGAAATGAATGTAACACAGTGAACTGTATTTGCAGTGCCAATTTCATACTTTTTCATGCACAGTGACTTCATAAAATTTGGCACACTAACTTTCCGATGTTTAAACTATAACAATTTCGCAAAAACGAATTGTACAACAATAAATTTGAGCTCAGTTTAAAGGTCTCAGTCTCTACTTTCACAATCCATCGTTCATTTTTTTTCTAACAATAAAATGTTTTCGCACGATGCAATCTATGAGAAACTGAAGACACATTTTTATCAAAAATTCGACACATTGAAACGTTTCTAAAAGCAGTGGAAAATTTGTTTCGTGACAGAATCTATCATAGATCTGAAAATTGAAAAATACGGCTTTTTCGGTCGTTATACTGAGTTTTGAATGAAAAGTGTACGGCCAAATTTACAGTGATAAAATATCACAGTAATGTATATCATTTTATTATATTATCTTTACTTTAATTTTGACAACGTAAAAATTTTTTATGTGTAATTTGAATGGTACCAAGTGATCAGTATTCCGCAGAGGTTGGTTTTTAAAATGTTTTTTCTATATAATATAGATATATTTTTGTATTGCAGCGCGTAACTCATAAGAAATACATTCAAATATGCACTGTGACATGACCTTTAAATGATCTTGAACTTAAAAACTTAAAAAAGGACTTTTAAAAAACAACCTCTGCGGGATATTGATACCACTTGATACCATTCAAATTACACATAAAACATTTTTGGTTTCGTCAAAATTAAAGAAGATATTCTGGGGGTCGCACTTATTTACATGAGACACTCTGTATATGTATATTATTTTATTATATTTACAGTAATATGTATCATTTCTTTTTTATAGAACAACTAGAAAAAAAGTTGTCAATCAAGTTTTACCACATCATTGTAAATGGGAAACTTCAATCTTCAAAATGGTAGATTCCGTCGCGACAAAATTTTTCCAATATTTTCAGAAAACATTTCAGAAGAAAATGAAAATGATGGATTGCAATAATAGGGATTTCAAGCTTTAAACTGTGCCCAGATTTATTGCTGTACAAGTTTTTTACGAAATTGTAACAGTTTAAGTATAGACAATATGTCAAAGTTTGGAAATTTAGTGTGATTAAAATTTTTTGAGCCACTGTTGGCAAGCAATGAGCTTGATTAATACGTGGTCTATCTCGATCATGCAAAATTTTAATTATGCTACCAATGAAAACCCAGAAGAATGTGCATACGATTCCTAAACCATCCGTTATTTGAAAATTATTATTTCCATTTGAAACTTGAAGTCAAAGAAACCTCATTTCCACCAACAGACGTATGCACGGTAAACCAAACAACATTACCGCTTACAATATTTTCCAAACAATAAAGAGAAGACCACCACATGACAAGAATTTTGTTGACTTGTATAAACCAAACTACAGGGCGAGGCACTAACAACTGTCACCTACAATAAATATGCAAACAAAAGTTGCATGGGACAACAAAGGCCGTAGTATGGCGTCAATCTTTAGTTGCTAGGTGGAGTCGCTTCAGAGGTATGATGCCTTCGTTTTTTTAATTAGAATGCTATGTTTTGGTACTTGTTTTTTGATAGCTGTTATTGAGACGAATCCAACAAGGTTCAACATGAAGGTCCTTGAAGGTCAACAAAGGTCATTCACGATTGAAAAGACGAAACAAACTTACATTTACAGAACACCTTCTTTGAACACCTTCTGTTAAATGTAAGTTTGTTCCATTTTTTTTGTCATGGATGAACTTTGTTGATCTTCAAAATTCTTAATGTTGCACCTACTTGGATTCGTCTCAATAACCGCTATTAGAAAACAAGTACCAAAACATAGCATTCTATTCTGTTCCATGCAATTTTTGTATCGAAGACTTTTCTACTATTATCATACTTACGGAGCTATTCTAGGTGGTCATTGTTAGTGCCTCATCTGTATAATATTCGGCGAGAGGTTAATTTTATTCTATCGATATGAGAGCGGAAAAATGAGAAAGAAAATAAGTAATTTGGTCATGCTGTGTTAATAAGTTATACAGTTTCCGAACAAATCAAGTCTCCAGCTTTAATAACATATTCCACTTAAAAAACAAGCAAAGCTGTTTTATCTATAGAAAAAATTGTTATCACGGTACGATGGCTACCTCTTTACCGGGCTATTCTTATCTGACAAGTTTTTCTCTAATTTCTATATGTATACGTACGTATACATGAGAAAATATTAAAAGACGAAATTTGTATTACTTGATTCTCAGTTTAGAAGGTTAACATAGATTTACAAAGCCGATTATCAAAATCGTCAATCAATTACTCAACTTTTGGTGAATTAATGAATTGAACAGCTACTGCATTAAGAACAATAGATAGATGACCGTATCGACTGAAATATTTTCAAAAATATATTTTTAAAAATTGATAATCAAAGCAGTGTATGGCTCTGAACATCATCGATTATATAGTTATAAGAATGGTTCGCCGTCCGAGGGTTAATATCATAGTCAGACTTTGACCACACAGATTACCAATATCGTTTCAACGATTCCATCAAACAAGATTGTATATGGTTCATTTAGGAAAACATAACTTCGTACCTCAAGTACAATAGGGCCAACTTGATCGTTGGACAGTATGTTACGATTCGATGAAGATACTTCCCCCTGTTGAACGGCATGACTGTTCGAGCCTTCCTGTTGCCTAATGTGCCGAATCTGTAAAAAAAAAGGACAAAATTATATTTCTAGTAACACCCATAATCGAAAATTAATCAATATTAGGTTGAAGTTCGGAAACTCAGTCAAATCGGATTGAGCTCTGCACATAGCCTCATTTTGCATTAAGTACATGTTTCCCAAAAGGATTTTTGACGAATCGAAAAAAATTTTTACCATATTAGTATTATTTTCTACTTTACCGATGAATTTTGGTTATGTCTCGGTTAGGTTTGGGGTAGGGAAGGGGTTCAGTCCTAGAACACATGTTCTACACGTGTGTTTGGGGAAACATGTTTTTATGCAAAAGGAACCTGTTTACCAAATTTCAGCTTAATCGGATTTGATTGATTTTCGGAACTTTATTCCAATATTGCAGTATTGGACTACCCATATTGTAAAAATTGCTAAAATTCCTAAAGTGGTTTCTCCAAATAAAAAGTATATGTGAAATAAAAACTATAATAGAGAGACTATTTCGCTATGCAATTTGAACGTATTAGTTTATTAATTACAGTTTAACTATTGAAGTTTATTTGATATTCTCAATTGAGAACTTTGTATAAAATATTTTAATTTAACCGGGAGTTGTAGCGTTAAAAAATCCTTCTGTTATTAGTTTATCATCGTTATCTCAAAGGTACCCATAACAAGATTTTATATTAGTGAACATGACAGATTTTGCAATAATAATCCCCATTCTTTCAAACCGGTTGATACTACAATTTTAATATTTTCTTTCCAAAGAATTGTAAAAACACGATCCGTTAATAATGTTTTCCACTGTTTTCCAACAGTTTGGAATAAACATTGAATAATTTCAAATGATCATAAATTATATATCGAAATAAATTGTGTTTATCACGTTGCTTAATGATGCCCTTATCAATATAAATGTAAAGTATCAAAAGAAGATGTAGGGTATCAAAAGAAGAACAATTTCAAATATGATTTTTTCGATCTTCTTAGTATACATGTAGTATAATAATATTCAGTTATTTTAATTTTATTTATCCCTTGAATCATGTACTATATTGCAGGTTACGTATCTACTATTCTATTTGTTGCAATCAATTCTTTGAAAATCCACATTCTTTCCAAATTTTTTATTATTCCTCGCACTATCAAAGTATTTTTTTCAATTCAAGCTACGAGGAGATTTTCTATCAATTGTATCGACCACCAAAAATAATTTTACCCGCCATTTTAATGCTGACTAAATAATAAATTAATTATAAATAAGCATGCTTGATGTCACGATTTCTCTTTATTAATTCCATCGTAAAATACATAAAACATTTTTTGCTGTATTTTTCACAAATAATTTATGGTTTGATAACTTATATAATATTGAGTACAAGTTATTGTCTTCTCACATGTATATATTCTACATTTAAGGGGAGTTCCACTAGCGCCGGACACTTAATTTTTTGTTAAACTAATGAAAAAATATAATACTTTATTTGCTACAATTTGCGTTACTTATAAATTAGAAATATTATTGTAGAATCCAAAATAAAGTGAAAAATAATCAAGATTGCCGTAGTAATTAATGCAAATTTCATTTTGGTGATATGATTTTAAGAAATGATTAAGTGTCCCTCTGTACCGGACACACTAAAAACAAAAAAATCAATCATTGAAATCATCATCATCATCATTGAAATTTAGTCAATCCCAAAAAAAGTTATATATATATATGTACGGATATTTTTTAACATATATTATTTTCGGGGGAAATATTTTTCTAAGCGTGCTAACGAATACTGTATTTGACGCGGATGTGAAAGGGAAAAAGCGCGCGCGCGCGTAAACTCTTCGTGTTGCCATTCAAAGCCGCAAGGTTAACCGTGTAAGTAAGTGGGACACACGAGGAAAGTAAATCTCTGCGTTACCGGCCGAGATTCCGAATCGCGCAGGGAAAGCCTGTCCTTGAGCTCATATTTCCCGGCACCGATAGATCGCGCTCGTAATCGGAATGAGTTGAAGCGCACGAGCACACTAGCCGCCGCGCCGTGGCCTCGAAAAGTCGGTGACTCGATGCGGCTGAGTCCGACAAACGGTTTGCGACGTTGCCGCTAGTCTCCGCTTTAAAGCGTATAGGTACATACATATATTTCTCTCCCGTCTCAGCGTGCACGTCGCACGCGATAAATTCTTTCCCGGTCACTTTCGGAACCGTCAATGTCTCTTTAATAGACAATACAATTTTATTATGATTTTAACAGGAATTTGTAGTTCGTGAACGAAGGATCAAAGGAATACACAGGCAGAACAAAATGCCACTAACTATCGAACAATTTTTTGGTAAAGCGGAGCAAGATGTATGACGAGCCTGTATGATTACCGTAAACTGATCAAATCCATGTGTTCTATACATCGTCTTGATAACATGCCGACGAATCCTCGGTCGTACACATGTTCGCGCGATCTACCCGCAGAAGCAGAAGAGATTTTCTTGCAAAATTACAATTGATTCTACCTCGGTCACGTCGTTGGACACAGGGTGCGCGAGGCCCTATTGCGCAGATGACGTCACACGAACTCTTGCTCCGGTAGCTTGGGTTATAACGCCGTTTGGAAGGTTTCCTATTGGCCTCGGTGACGTCATTCAAGGTCAAATGACAAACTCTTAAGAAATACTTTTTTAATGATTCCCTTTGTCGTCTGTAAGGTATTTGGTTACGGGTGCAATACCGCGAGTACACGGAAAAAAAGGGATCAGCGATGTTCCTTCTCGCATTTGCTTTCTGTTCACCTCTCCCTTCACGCTTCTTCACGCAACCGCGATGTGTCGGATGGGAAGGAGAAGAAGAAGATGATGAGGAAGAAGAAGAAGAAGACGACCACGATGAACGAGCAAATATTTCGCGACCCTGATGCGAAGAATCGACATGTGCTCGTTCGTGAACCGCAGAACTAACAACGCGCGGAGGAACAGACGGGAAGTCCGAGCCCCTTCCACACCCGTCCTCCGTCTCTGTCTATGGTTCTACAGAACACAGACACACACGCTGCTTGCAATTTAAGATGACAGCTCGAACCCGTTATCGTTTTGCGTATTTTCAACAAATCAAATATAATCTAGCAATCCTCCCTCCCACCTTTAATCTTAAACCACGTTCATATTATTTTTCTCCAAATATCGATTTAATGCGAAATTAATACTACAACTACCGAATACCAAACGCGACTGATGCATATTGCTTTATCGTAACAACAAGCTTGAATTTATTCAGACGTATTCCGAGTTTTATTACAACTTGTGCTTGGACGAAGAAGTTTATTCAAAAATTTCTTATGAAAACATTTTTAAAATTCCAGCAATTGTAGAAGAAAAAATTTTGAAAAATCATTTTGATCCATTTGGTAGTTCTAGAGTCAAGGGTACTACGAAAAGCAACGTATAATTAATAACATCATTACTACAATTTTATACATTTTCGTAGGCCGCTTTTTGACCTCTAAAGTGGCTCACAATTTTCTATTGCTATACGGAATGTCGTAAAACAGCTTTTTATTTCGGTATAGCGTCGATATACACTCTTTTAACCAGAGCACAAGATCCTATGGAGATCTTTTGGAAAATGTAATCATTATGATTAGATAACTCCTTAGTCCAAGTGGTGGGAATAACAGACACAAATAAAATGTGTTGTAGAAATGGACACTCCTCGTTTTTCCGAAGACGAAAACAACCCTTTATATGCAATAATGACACTAACGGAAACAAGATTACAGCTGGCTAGCTAAAAATTTAATCAAACTAACAATCAAATTACAATGTGCAGGTAGAGACTTTGTGTATTGAATATGTATGTATCTTTATCATGATACATACATACTATGATACTTCATAGATAACACATTATGAAAGGAATCGCGGTATTTATCAAGTTCAGTATTAATTAACCCTAACGCTCCGGTTATTTTGTAAACACACGTTAGATGTCTCCGTAACGGAGTCAACGGAGCGTGAAGCATTAAGAATCAAACTATTCATCAAATCTAATCCGAAATTAAAACACAAGTTAACACTAAACCTAACGACACGTTATATATTTTCAATTATATAAAAAATAATTCGTTGCTCTCGATTTACAAAATTGTACTGTAATGTCCACCATTGCGATTTGGATGTATTTGCTATGAAACGTACGTAACTCGATAGCGTCCCATTCAAGAAGGCGGCTCATTTATTTTGAGTTGGCTATGCCAGATTGAAAATAACCTTTCTTTTATATATACTGATTGTTTAGGTTTAGAAGAACTATTTAAACACCACATTATCTCTTGCGGTCAAATTGGCCGGCCACGGTAGGTAGGACGGGCTACAAATTCTTGAAAAAAAAAAATAAAACGTGTAATAAATATTGAAACACATTGTATACATACTTTAAGAAAAGTCGTAAAGATAAATAACGATGTGATAATGTTGTATGTACGAAATTGCACGCAGAAGTTTGAAAAGGTCAATTTGACCGGCCGTGGTAGGTTTAGTGTTAATATCTTATTGGGTTTATCGACGTTCGAAAATTTTCGTGATTTTTAACCGATAAGTTATATATGATCGCTTCAAACACCAATACATCGACGCAGATCGATTTTCACTGCATATCGAGATAAGAATATAAATGTTTGTCTACCCGACAGTGCAACTGCTTATTTGCTTCCAAAACAAACATTCCCGGCGACTCTGAGAAATGTGTTGGACATTGACACGACCGTGCATTTTTTGTGTGCGAAGATTCGAGAAGAAAATATCAATTTCAAAAACGCTATGACGGTCGACGAACAAAGAAAAGTACGTTAATTGGTTGCCGCGATTACGAACGATCATAAACGAGGCAGGGAATGGCGTGATCTCGTACGATTCGATCACTGTAGTTTCCGCGGCTTGCTGGGCTGTTGCTTTCATTGTCAGCTGTTCCTCCGTTTTCGCGTATTCCGCTGTCTAGCGTGAGTTTGTGCGTGCAGCGCCATCCTCGTCGGGCTTTCGCGACGATAGAGACGGGGACGAATATGGTACAGAAACGGAGAGACAGTGTCGCTGTGCGTTATCGTAAATCGTAAATAGTGCCCGAGCCGAGAGTCGGTCATTTCCAAGCGTCCGCGTCCCGAGGAAAACGCTTCGTCAAGCCAACTCGAGTCAAATCGTGTTCCTCCGAACGATAGGACATTCTCCTTACCTCACCTCGGGCAAAAGTTGTTTTATCGATATAGTACATCCGCGTGTACACGTTTGTTTCCAGATATAAATTTTTCGCGCGCGACTGCATTTAACTTCTCCATAGAGACCGTTTTGTTTGACGTTCTCTTCCCGTTCTACTTTTTATTTTCAACGTTTGACGGTTTTTGTTGTTTTTCTTTTTTCTTCAACGTGTCCACCGGGGAAATTTATTTTCTAATTTCATTGATTTATTCGCCGGGACGCTCACCGACCGAGAGAGATTTATCTTTTCATTTCAAGCCGCATTTCATTTTCCAAGAAACACGAAACCGTCCCCGTGAATTACGGCAAAAAATCGGCGGCTCTCGCCTCCGAGGATCGTAGGTAACGGTTTTTAGTCGCCGCAATGGCGTAGCACTAGCACTGTGGGTTTGCGAATAAACATTCAACGAATATTCATGAGAATTTTAGACGAAATGCAGGTATTTGCGTTGACTACTGTGTGATCTTTGCACGCCATTATTCACTTGAAGCTTATATTGCGCACAAACTATTGCAGAAGTAAATATAAATGTTTATAATTTGAGAATTGATTCCGGCTTTGCCGGAAAAAAATATATTTATCTAGCTCTATTAGCAATCAATACTATTTGATTATTTTTTCTATTCTACTTTTCATTGTCAACGGACAATCTGTTGTACATTTTAAATTTAAATATGAACTACTTTTAAAAATCGCTTTTAATTTTCGCCAACTGTTCAATACCCCTATTTTTATAATCATATCTTTTTTTTAAGTATATAAATTTAGACTTTTGCAAATTGAAACATATAAATTTACCATTAGAGGAAAACATCTGTAATTACTAGACTGGAGGATCTTCATGCAAAATACAAATTTGCTGTATCAATTGCAAGAGATTAGAGCCAGATACACATTTAATTCTTTCTTAAATAATTTTAATACGTTGAAAACTCTTCATCCTCTCACAAACTTAACTACGACCAACCTTCTCGCGGCACCGCTCATTGGACGAGATATCATCCAATAAGGTATGATATCGTCTCATATCGGTACTCAGATATGAGTACCAACATGGCGGCGTCCTTACCCGTTAAAAATGCATGAAATCGGCCAATTTTAAACACGCATAACTTTTGAACCAGTAAATTCCTAACGTTGAAACCTGGATTTTTGGCATTTCCTCGTGAAAATCTGCGGGGTTATATAAAGAAAGGAGCAAAATTTTTGGTCCCCTAAGTGAAAGTTTAGCCCTTATTAAATTCACGAAAAGTGAAAAGTGCGAATTTTCAATAAAGAACTAAAAGTTGATCATACAACATTCTTTCGACGTTTAGCTCAAACTGGTAACTAAAGCAAAATATGTATGTAGCTTTAAAATTCAAGACCAAAAAACGAAATTATTTTTGCACGAACCCAATATAAAGACTGCAACGTAGCATTATGTGTAACACATGAAAAGATAAGATACTTTTCGAAGTGATTTTTAACTGAATTCTTAGACGAGATATCTCGCGGCACAATGAAAAATCATTTAAGATATCGTCTACGGACGTCACGTCACGTTGTATGAATTACATTACATCGCGAGCTATCTGGTACATGAATGCGAAGGCGTTAAAGATGTAGGTCACTTTCTGGTCAGAATTTCATTCACCAATGAGATGGTATTGAAAGCGACCTTCGGTAAATTGATTCCACCAAAAGTCAGATTTTTTTTGTATGCAAATGGCACAAATGCATTACAACCTGTGTCACTTTGGCAAGAATATGCATCTAATCTATTTACTTCGATCAAGTAAATTCATTTTTTAAATGTTATTGCTGTTTTCAGTCTTACTTAGAAATTAATACTTGTGGACTAAGGTAGGCCTCATGAAATTTTCCAACGATACTTTATTAAATAGACATTCAAAAACCTACAGACAGTGGCCGAATTATTATACTGAATAAAAAAAATTTCATACTTAAATAATAAATTAATAAATAATAAATAAATTAGATGTCTGTAAATAAAATAAAATTTTTCATTATTTTGTTACTCTGTCTTCACGTTTTACTTCGACCAGATGTTGTAAATCAATGTATGAAGTAACAATAACATTCATACACTTGAGTTAATTAAAGCCATGACTATAATTTCGCCATTCAGTGTAAATTTCCAAAAATTTGCTCGTAACTGTTAAAGATCACTAAAGCCATTTAAAGATTACTATACTAAAGATACTATATTACTAAAGATACTTATTACTGAAGATTACTATATCCCTACTTTAGAATGAAAAAGTTGAACGCTTTCTTCAGTTGAATAAATGGAAAATAGTACGTAAAGAAGTTACTGCACATGCATAAAGTAATGGAACGATTAAACGGTGTTGATATGGCTACATTTAATTACGAAATGGTTGAATGTCGTCAATTTTATATCATTTATACAATGTTGATATTTATGCAAATTCAATTTCTTTTATGATAATTTAACACGAGAATTATATTGTGCGAGATTCATTTCTTTTATTATCGATTAGTACAGTACTAACTCCAATACTCAATATGAAAATCAAAATATTTTCTAAACAAATGATTTCTCGCCATAAGTGATTTAGTATTTTTATGTAGGGAATAACGAGTAGCATCTATTAGTGAGTTAAAAATTATACAATTCCAAAAAAAAAAAAAAAACAAAGTTGACCCCTGATACCGTTTAACGTTTGTCTGGAACATTTTTTAGCATCATCAACAGTTTCGGAGATATTCGACTGAATGGGACACCCTGTATTTATAGATGAATGTAGTCGTAGTCATCATCATCATTCTTAAGATCCACAAAAAAAAATCACCGCGACGCCGACGCTGCGTTTTGAATTTCTGTTACTTCCAATTGCTTAAACGACTAAACGCGTGCGCGCGCGTCGTCTTCCCTGCGGTATTTGAAAATGGCGATTTTATTTTGACATGACAAAGTGAAAGTACCGACAGAGCGTCGCGGGACATGGAATTTCGATGCCGGGAGAAACAGGAAGAAGGGATCTTCCCCATTTCTGACAAGACCTTGAGAAATCTTTTAATGAAACGATCCTAAAATGGTCACTCGAATATGATCAGATTCCCACATTCAAAGAAAAATTCGCCTTACTTAACAGCACATGAACTGCCAAACTACAATTCCTGAAAACATCGGAATTTTACTTACAAGGGAAGTTAGTCAAATGTCCAACTAATTTTGCAAAACAAACGATTAGACGTTACAGTATCCCATCTCCTATTAACTAATGAGTGCCATTCGCTCGGAAAATTTAATATTCGTTAATGAAATAGAGCCAAAGTCCGCCATAAGTGTAGCACTGAAAATGGCTTTAAACGACCTTTTTCCGTTAATTTGGTTTACTTTTTAGGGTTTTCTACATTCGTGTGAGTAGTAGACACAATTTTAATAGAAAAGGAAAGCTTGGATCTTGATTCTAATGGTGGATGTTGAACATTTTGTTATCTAAGCTTAGAAACACTTTAAGCTGATAACATGAAACATACCTATAATACAATCTACATACCTTTTAATATCTTTTCGAACCGGAAACAGTTAAATTTAAAGGAATTATGAATTTAAATCCATACTTCTGTAAAAGAATACACAGAAACACGGAGAAAAGAATTTGTTTACTCTGGAACCTCTCGAAGGCTAGATTAAAAAAATGCAAAAATGCATCGCAAAAATTTTTAAAATGCGATGTAAAACTCTCGATTCTGAAGTGGAAAATTTAACAACCTCAAGAAATAAATGGACTTTTCCTGTCATTACACTATCGATTGTTATATAACTTCGCATTCAAGGACAATATTTAAGAAATCAATAAATAGAGATGCTTCTTTCATTTAAGGAATGCATTTAATTAAATAAAATCTTAAAATTAGTTTACTCCAGCATCAAATCGGACAGTTAGCTTATAATGACTTTTAATAAGAAATTCTTCGACTTTTAATTTGTAAAAAACTGTGAAAACAGACTTTATCTATTTACAAATTTACAGATTTTATATATTCTTCGTTGTTATACTGTCATGTATGTTTAAATTTTTACAAATTACCCGAAAAAATAGGATTCTAACAAGCATAGAATATTAACAATTTAATTCAATTATTCTTACTTTGTGTCTGGAAAATAAAACGACATTTTATTGAGTACATGTGCTTACATTATTTAAACATAAACAATCAATAGGATATTAATAAGCTATTAGGGAGCATTAGATTTTTTAGAATTTTTAAAAAATTAGGAAAATCAATGTGTTCGATATCATTTGTAATAAATCAAACTTAATATACGTATATTGTTTCTAATAAATTTATAATGCACATGTGTAGGTGTTATAATGTATAGTTATATAAAAGATTAATGTAAATGCCAAATAATAATGTCAAACGATAACTGTAACATTTGGTATCTTTAATAACTTCAATTTCAAGGGAAAAGAGATAGGTATGTATAAGGTAGATTTATATTGTCCGCAAAGATACGGAAAGTATCCGTTCAGCACCGATCAGATAAATATTCTGTAACGTATTTAAATATAGATATGAGTTTATGCGTATCGTACTGTATCAGCATAGATAGATACGTATCAGCATCGGTCTGGCCACCCGACATTCTCGCGAAGAATATTGTCTCAGATACGAAAGAGTATAGCCAGACAAGATGGTCCCCCAAAAGTTAAATTGCCCCCAAACCAAATTGATTTTTTATCACACCATTCGGTAGAGTTTCCAAGGGAAACCCCCGTATCCGGGCCAATTACGGCCACCAAACCCTAGTAATTACTGTAATTATTATCATAAATAAAGAACGATTATGGTTTAAAGGTAGTATAAATCTTTTGCTCATGTCGAACTTTTTCAAAAGAAAGGCATAACATTCAGAATTAGTAGATTTTGTTTCAAATGTTCTGTAGTGTTTCCATGACAATACTTTCAATGTTCGTACGAGCATTTAAAGGATATGCTTATCTAAAATCTTCCAGAGATGTTCAATGGGATTGACATCTAGGGATTGTGGTGGACACTTCAGTTTTTAAATTTCTTTTTCGTAAAAAATTATGATACTACCTCCAAAGCGAACTTGGGGTTGATATTTTGCTGAAAGATAAACAACCCGACTCAATTCTATTATCTCTATTTATCTGTGGAATGGAGAATGCGAATGTTAGGTAAAGTGAATGGGCTGAACTTCACCTTCTGGAACCAAAAATTTTGCACTTTTTTTTATACAATTCTGTAAATTTTGACGAGAAAATTCCAAAAATCCAAGATCTAAAGCGCGGAGTTCACTCGTTCCAGAGTTATACGCGTGTCAAGTTGACCGATTGTAAGGGTTCTGACAAGTAAGGACGCCACCATATTGGTATGTACTCATTTGACGCATTCATCGTCCAATGAGCGGATTCGCCAGAAGGTTGGTTTGGGGTAGGTTCGTGAGGGGTTGGCCTGCCGGCCTACGGTCGCAAATCTATATTATCAACGCAACATGCGTGCTTGTGGGGCCACCTAGCGGCTCTGTTCATTAGACGATGTCAAAATGCTTCAAAACACTCAATTTTACACGCGTATTGACTTCTGAACAAGTGAACGCCGCGCTTTAAAACTCGCAGTTTTGGAGTTTCATCGTCAAAATCTGCAGAATTGTATAAAAAAAGTGACAAATTTTTGGTCCCAGAACGTGAAGTTTAACCAAAGACTTTAAATTTACTTTTGTCTGACTATGAAAATACACGCATAAACAAAAAAAGTCTGATGTGATATAGTGTGGCCAGGAGGTCTCAGATTAGATGAATGTAAGCAGCATTTGAAACGCAATCTAGTGTTAAAGTTATCGATACTCCTATACACAAATTCCACTTTTCAACTTTCTTTTGTTTGCCACTGTACATCTCATCGTTCCCATTTTTGAGAAACCGTTGCGTTTGGTGCCTAACTGCCGTCGCTGAATGATTCATAGGGCCCGCGGAAACGCGTGGATATTGCTTGCAGCACGAATAATTCGCGCCTCCGTCCCGTTCTTTTAGTCAAATGGCGAATTTATTAAACGACGAATTATTAATGGCAAATTATCGCGCGGAACGGTTTTTGCGGCTGGCAAACACCGCGACGCGACACCGCGCGTTTTATTCTTGAACCGTTCGATCGATAAGGTATTTACTCGCGTATCGTTTAAGTGCAATAAAAATTTAACGCATGCGTCCTACTTTGCATTGATCTTCCGACACTCCAGAGGATAATGATTTCTTTATATTTTTATTTTCTTTTAAAAGATTAACACGACGGAATCGGGTTTTACGTAACATATAACGAATATGTAATCATTAGTTTTATTATTATTTTAAGTTCCAGGTAGCGTAGATGGCGTAATAGTTTTTGGAGTAGTATAAATTTTACAAAACGTTTTGGAAGCACTCTAAAGGATATAGCCGGATTAGACGATCAAAGGAGTCCCCAAACCAAATTGATTTTTGGTCACACCATTTGATAGGGCTCCCACAGAAAACCATCTGTGACAAATTTGAAGTCAGTATCCCTACTACAAGGGTAGTTAGAGGGTGATCACGGTTTAATGAATTATGCTCTCTTTCTTCTGTTCTGCTCACCAAAAAATTATGAAAAAATTCTCGAACATTCTACCTAATAGCATGCATGACAGTGAATTGTATCAGAATTTTTGGTTGCAAAACTGATTTTTACAAAAATTCGGAAACATAGAATTGCCAAGTTTATATTGAAGTGTTCAGAGTACCACGTTTATTTATGACTCGTGTCTGTATTTTTGTACATATGCATATTAAAAATAAATGAGACGACCATTTAAAAACTTTTACGGATAATAATTAATTCTAATAAACGTCATTAGTAACCCATTAATTAATTTCTTTCAATTTCTTTTTCTTTTTTTAGTAGCGGAATAATAAAGCGGCGTTGAATTTATATTTCCTCACTATGTTGTTCAATTTTATTGATTGTATACAATGTAATAAATTAGCGGAATAAATACTTCCTGCGACAAATTCGTTTCTGGCTGAATTGTTGAGTTATTAATTAGTTTGTTTTATTTTCGAAAGTAAGAATATGCAGTAACAATGTTTACTTTTAATAAATACGGCCTATTTTAAGGTCATTAAGTGCAGAACATTAAAATATTCTGTTGTGTGTTTGTTAGAGAATAACATTTTTCTCAGTGTGTCTTACTCCTCAATTGAATCTATTTTTAAAAGAATTCTAATCTTCAAGCTACAAATGAATACTTTTATACAGGTTTTCGTACGAAATGAAATTAAATACGATTTGCATAGATAGATATGTAAAACAAGATCGTAACTACTTTTACGTGGAACTACATGTCAATTTGATATGGATTGGATTGACCTGCACGAAAACCTATCAACACGATATCATGTTGACTAAATAAAATAATCAGCCTTTTACTCTTCGCATTTTATGCGATACATTAGTTTATCACGATAAGAATTTTATCAAACAATTTTATCACTTTATACCACCTACTTGGAGCCGGGTCAATTTGTCTTTCATTTTCGAAAGTTTAGGAGTAACTTGCACAAATTATTCCTTACTTTTGTAAATGCAAAACGTTTCTTTCATCCCTTGTCCTTCGTCTCGTTAGTAGACGTTTGTAATTGATCAATAATCTTATAAAAATATTATAAAAATATCATAAAAATGTCATTAAAATATTTGCAGATCTTAGACAAATACATTATTCCTAAAAGGTTCGATCACGAACAACGAGAAAATTTCTTATATTTCGTTTTGAACGCTTTCAACTCCTCGTATGAGATACCACTTTGCGAGTCGTGAATTATTTAGAGTTCTGAAATCGGCATATCTGGTTTAATGTCATCTCCACGAGTTACACAACGTTTGCTAAGGCTGAGCCCTTGAGACTCATTACGAATACGACCTGTCCATGTACATACGTTGACAAGCAAACTGGCTTGGAGATTTCGGACCTAGAAGTCTCAAGACTCGTGAAGGATGTCGTAACTGCGCCTAATAGCGAGCGAAAGTTCAAACTTGACTGAAATTTTAAGCAGGTTCGACCGGATTGCTATCGCCGAGTTCCAAGATACCAGGGAACCGGGAAAAATATTCAACGTCGTCGGGACAAATCGTGAAAAACCTTTGGTAACACAACCGTGTGACCAATCGAATGTCAAGGGCATCGTTTAAACTAGATTTATCTTATCCGTACCCAACGCGGAACATTTCTGCATTAGCACAGTGCCGGCTAACTAAGTAGGTACTGTAGCAAACAAAAAAAGCTGAAAATTAGAATTTTTATGAGAATTGAAATTTGAAAATTCGAAAGTGACTCCGCGCAGTGGGGGTAGGCTGTTGCACAGCCATAGGTGACCACGTATCTGGCCACCTAGCTGTGACAGTGCGTGTGACAAATACAGTGATTTCTCTATATATGTCGCCAAAGCCTGGCTGATAAACGTCGCAGAATTATAATACCAACGGCGGGTTATACCCCGTGAGGGACCACGAAGCTCGAGAGGAGTGCAAACATAACACGGCTCGGGTATGCCTCCTGGACGATACGTGACGCTGGCAAGACTCGTGTTGTTGACATATATCGAGAATTCACTGTATATGCAGCGTTGCCCGCAACGCCGTGGCTTCGTGTCCACCGTTCTGTGTATGCCCAGAGCATAGTCGTCAGATCAACTTGATCCACCACTCTAATTTCCCCTCCTACCGCGCTATTCCCCCACGCTTCCAGCACAGCCCGGTCACGTGACGCGTTCCGTCTCTGTCGTGCATGTGTCACAATGTCACGTGACTAACACGGATTGAAATTACTAGAGTAAAATGAACTTCGGTTTAACCGAAATCTTCGTAAACTATTGTATGTATATTTTGTAACATCTTGTAAGTTGTTCTTAATTATTTTAATTTTGAGATAGACTTGTACTATAATTGTTCGATCGAAACAGGATTTCAATTAAATAAGTCTATTATTTATTAAGACGTACGACCTATACACTTTTTACGTCTAATGAAAATTCTTTTGCGAGAAGTGGACTAAGTGTAATAAGAGAAAGCTCTATTTGTTTTATTCTTTGTTTTATACAAATTGTATCGCGCACTTACATGTTCCATTATAGATTAGAAACCTTGAATTCGTTATAAATTATACGTGTATTTCACCAAACCTATAATTGAGACCAATAATTCAAAAAAAGTAACCTCATTTTTCCAATCATATCATGATTTTCTGATTGGAAAACAGTAATTTTTATAAAAGTAAAAGTATTGAAATTAGCTCGATTATCAAAATAATGGCTTCCTTGTCATTACAGTACTTTTTGGAGACAGTGTTACATAATTCGTTTACAGATGACATTGAAACTTAAAAATTGTGCAAACAGCTAAAATATTAACATACGAAGATAACTTTATCAATCTTCAGGCAAAACAGACTATATCAATCGATGTAAAAATAAGTACTAAATGCTTGTTTTCATAAAATATGATTAATCGTATGCAAAAACACATGCATGTAAGAACAGAAACAAGTAGCAAGTAGCAAAGCTGGAGAAAAAGAAAAGCACCTTTTGTAGGATTGTTTGTACTGGTTGAATATGGTCTGAATGAGTTTGAACATAATGTAGAAATATGTGTGAATTGTGAGAGTTGGCAGCGCTGGGGATATAGGTTAGGATCGCCGCGTGTGAGAGATATCGTCTGAGTGAATATAGAGCGTATCTCTATAACGTTATAAACAAACTTGTGTGTTTCATAATCATTGAACTCATACCTTTGACATATTTTTTAAGTCTATTGAATTTTGAAGGAAATTGTCTCGTGTTCTTCGCATGAAAGAGGAAACGTATACCTCGAACACATCGTACGCGACGCGAACCGTCTTAAAAAGCGATGTTCGTCGATCGGATCTCGAAGGACTCTCGCTGAGTTTATCGATCAGCCATTTGAAAGGCAGAAACGTAGAAATCTTTCGTCTTACCTGATCGACGGTTCTCTGAAGGATCTGGCATTTGTCAGTCTTGCCAGAGCTCATGTCCGTGGGGAAAATCAGCTCGGTAAGCTCATCGATAAACAGGTTCTCCTGGGTCCGCCGTCTCTTTTCGTTAAGGCACTTGTTACTGTAAACAATCAAAGCGGAAGATTACCGGTTGACCTCCAGTATCTATCAAGAAATTTTTCGAAATGATATTTGCTTCCTTAACGGGAGGTTTCAGTTTAGATCAATTTTAAAAAATTGTTTAAATTATCAAAGTTTTTGGCTTTTAAGTGTCGGCTATCGTATTGGTTTTTTATCTTCATGCAAGCTTTAAACCGCGAAACATTAGTTTTCGAACTTCTGGGACAAATACTTAAAAAAGCTAATTAGTCATATTGAATGAATCTTTTTAAAATAAAAGTGCATTTGTTCATGTTTAATCATCTTTGAGGAATGTGGAATTGTGAAAGAATTCTCAGAGAAAAATGATGTTTATCTGTAAACTATCAGAAAAGGGGTAACGATTTAGAGTCGAGTCACAGTCAAAAGCTACTTACGTTTATAATATTTGGATATAACCAAAACTTATACAGTATTTACATATAGATTTACAGTATTTATGTTATATGTATATAATAGACTAAATATTTGCAGTTGGACAGAATTTGTGTACTAATGTATAGACCGTGGTTCTGTTACATTTATCATGTAAATGAACGAGAGTGTAACGTCCATTAGAATAATTTTAACGAATGGTTTTGTTTGTTATAATCTTAACACTTTATCTACGGAAAGCCTATTAATAGGCTTTTTAATGACGGACCTGTATTCAAAAAAGGTCGATAATTTTTTTTTAGATAATACTTTCAGAAGAAGTTGTGATACTATTGCATTTAAAAAATTAACTATATCGTACCACAAAACAAATGGCAAGAACAGATTTTGACGATCATAGTATGTCCTCTTCTTACGTGTGTTTACGATTTACTGTGTACATGCTTTTTGTCACATTATGTGTTTTGATTCCCTTCACTCTTGGAATGTTATTTTAACCATTGAGATAATTAGCTAGTTTGTTATAATATCCTCTAGTTTGTTTTCGTACATCATACCGTTTCATAAGAAGTTGTATATTTAAACATAAGGAACCAAAAGAAATGTTATCAACTTGTGGATTAAGAAAAAGCGATAATGTAAACATAATTCAATATAGCGAAACATACGATATTCAGACTATTGGTTTATTTAGTTTATATAAACGTTCCAGATTTTACTTTTACTTTTAACTTTTTGCTCTACGTAGATGATACAGACAATTTTTAAAGTAAAAATATATTTTCAAAACGAAAGGGACAATGAATCTTTTATAATGTATAAAAGATTATATTATTTCATATTATTTTATTTTGTGAATATTTTATGAATATTCTTTTATTTTATATTTTCCTCTGCTTTTGGAAAAGGATTTCTGAAAAAATAAAACGTGGTAAGCAATTTTTTGCTGACTGTATATTTAAATTGTAAATGTTTATGCAATTTGTCGAAGACGATCAATGTATTTATTGCAGGCAGGAAAATGGATAAAAGTTACTTTTAAGGAGGAATAGGAGTTTAATATAAATTTATTATTGGACAAAAGAACGAGCAAGTATTAAAATCGACAGATAAGCGTGCAAATCGTAGTGATTTAAACTGCAATTGGATATTGCGAAATTATCGAAGTAAACTTCATAAACATAAAATTTAAATAAACGATATTATATTGATTTAAAAGCTATACCAACAAGTAAATGTGGACTAATAATCGCTGGGGAAAATTTGATATCTGAATGAGATAACATACGTAATATATTTAAAAATATTTAAAAATAAATTGTTACATGTATTACAAATTTTTTAATTTGTGGTACGCAATAATTTTATTGCATATTTAAATAATAGAACGTTTCCTTCCAACTTTTTATAATCATAATGTGTCTTTCAAGAAACATATTTTATAAGCATTAAACATAGACATATTGGGTACAGCTTCTAATTATTTAGACAACTCTACGAACTAGGCTCCAATGTAATAGTTGATAAAAACAATTTCCTAATCTTCATGTGAATGATGTTCACAAATATACTTACTTTATTCTGATTATTAGTACAATACGTTTCGACAATCGTTGGATTAATTTAATGTTTATTTTAATTATTAACTAATTGTCTACACTTAGCAATTTCAGTTATGTGTTCTCCATCCTAGGCGTAAGCACAAGATTAAGTGTTGATAACTAAGGTTTAGAGTATGTATAATTATTGTTCAATGAAAATAAGTGGCAATTATTCCGATAAAGAGATTTTTATTCTAACAATAATATAAAACGTTTACGAGTATATGATAATTACTTATGAAAGTGGAATAAAACGTGAAATTCGATATACGAATAATTCTAATTATAATAAATATTTGATGATCGGTAGAACGATATCTGGCGAGCGAAAATTGATTGAAAGATGCGGGACGCAGCGCGGCGCAAGAGGAGCAGTGGCAACAAGAGCTTCAACAGAGAGCGTTCGGCTAGAGAATTTTATAGAAAGAAAATTGTTAGATGCTGAATCAACTTCAGTCCCGTTGAAACGCTCAGTTGACCTTGCCTGACGTCACGTCGCCGAACAGTGACTCTCACTTTGTTAAGGTTGGCCATATTTTCATGCGATAAAGTTGCTTCACCGGTTGCTGCTCCTTAGTAGAGCTGCCCGAGTGCTTGAAACATGCTTCGAGTAGTTTCGAATCGAGTAGCTTCTGGATTCCAGACCGGAAAAACACGATTTGTCGTAACTGAGATCCCCATTTGTCCACTTTCAGAACGATTTTCGAGAATTAGTGCGACAAGATTATTAAATAACCCAGCTACTCGAATGATGCGAGCAGGTAGTACCGTTCGACCATGGGATTTTTCTCAGTGAATAGCATTAGACAAATAGAAATACCGAGCAATCAAGATCATTCGTTTTTCATTGCTTATAAAAATCATAACAGGTAAATCAGCGAAGGGTGTAGCCGAATAAGAAAGTCAAAAGTTTCCCCAAGTCAAATTGAATTTGTAATAGCCCATTCGATAGCTTATCCAAAGAAAATACTTTGTGCCAATTTTCAACTGTATATGTCGACATGGAGGTACTAATGAGGTAAGAAAGGAAATCAGGTTTTTCTGTAATTTCTCTTATTCTCTTGAATATTTTAGCTATTAGAATGCACACCTACGAATTTTTCAGAATTTCTAGCTTTGAAACCGAATTTTAAAAAATAAAAAAGTTTTGAAATGCTGATTTCTTGTAGAAATTATGAGATGCTAAGTTTATATTTTTACAGTTTTAGCACCTCGTCATGGTTGTTAACATATAATTTTTGCAGATTTTTCAAAGTGGGGACACATAGCTAAAAAAATCAAAAACTGCTGTTTTTTACCTTTTTTATGCTCGTATAAGTACCATATGATTCATATGATTCACATAATTAATTTCTTAGATGGATATTATATCAAATTCATACCCCCCTGCTGAATTAGTCTTCGTTGCTGTCGCCATTGATTACGGTTTTTGATTTTTTAAATAAAAAACATCTATCTTATGTTACCGTTATCGCCGTTAATGTCGGCGTACCTCGGTTCGTCTTCAGGTGTTTTTCATCACTTGCGTCGGTAGGTGGGGACGCGAATACGAGAACACGCTTGAGCCGAACGCCAACGTAACGAACCGGAAACTTTAAACATAACTTCCATACGTGAAAAATTGTCGCAGCGGGTTTATCCGGTGCTCAATAGAATCGGCAAAATCTCTGCTTCAAACTGATCTTAAGATGATGGTATTGGGATCATTTCTCGCCGAGATATTGAGAGTTGGATGGAAAATGGAAATTGTGCATATTTAAGCATATTTTCAGGAAAACTTGGTATATCGAAATGTCAATTAAATTGAAGAAACAAATGAAGAGCCTCCTAGAGAGAGAAATGCTCTCTCTATTGCTTGTTCGAGCAGGATTCTACAATGATTATTTAAGCCGTTTATTTTTAAAGTGGCTAAGTCCATTTAAACTTAAATTGAGGTATTTAAGGGTTTGTGTTTCAATAAAATTAAAAATATACGTATAGGATACCAATGTGTCATACAGTTTAATTATTAAGTAAATAATATGTGTTTTCTTACAAAAAATAGAGTTAAGCCATTTTTAAAGTTAACGACCAGATTTGTTATAAAATTTGAAAGAGCCCAAGTTCATTCGACAAAATTTAAAATGCTTCAAATTGAAAAAACAATATTGAATTTACTTTATATATCTTTACAACACTTCAAAAACATAATTTATGCAATTCAGGACATTTTCTAACTACATAAATTACTTAACAATTTACTGCTCATCTACATTTTGTGTATGTGGGAGGGATTTGAAGAAGTCATGGTACTCCGGTGGTATATATCGTATTAAGTTCATCATGTTGGTTTATTTTTTTATTGAAAACTTACGTGTCCAACTTATCGTATATATTCTGTATATACTTAACCGCAAATGTTGTTTATGACAGCTAACTTGAAGTTCTACGCGTAATTACGGGCAACAAAAAGTAATTTATAAATGGACTTAGACCACTTTCAAAATAAAGGGCTCATTTCGTTTTCTAGAGCCAGTTAAAATTAAAAGGGTAATATTTACTTTAATGTCGAATAACTCGAACAAAAAAATTTATCTCACCACATATGATGTCAGAAGGTACAACAAAATTTTTTGTAACTTTCAAAATCTTCTTTATAATGCTATGACTGTGTTAAAAAGCAGCACAGTTGAAAATTTGAAGAAGCATCTAAGAGTAGAAACTTTAAGCTTTCATGATGAAATGATTTTTTAACGATATCGATACAACAATTTTTTCCGAAGTTATGATCATTTGAAGTTGACCCAATTTCTCGGGATCGTAGAGGTGATCCCCCAATTTTTTGAGGAGTGTATATGTGTATTCGGTAAACCAACATTTATAAAGAGACTTTTATCAAGCATTAAAAGTTCGAGAAAAAGTATAAAATTGTTGAACAGCGATATCGTTCGATCTAAGGAGATCTTCACGACGAATACTTCCGTCCGTAATAAGTGTTAAACCACCAGTTTGATGAAAGAAATTTTAATGCTGGTATATTACATATTCAACATCATTCTTATTACCTCTCATTAGCATAAATATAGTTCATTCAGCTTAAACACTTTCTGACCAACAATTTGTTCAAGATTTTCACTGACTTTTCGAAAATTTGTCAAATTTATATTCGGTAAGAGCTCTAATAACAACTTTGAATGGGGTTATTATATTCGAAATATGAAGCCTGAAATATGTTACGTTGCTTTAAAGTTTCATTCATGGAAACCGCATTTTGTATGCAACAACCTGATAATTATAGGCAGAAACAATTCGAAGAATGTATGGGTAGAAGATAAATGGGGAAGCGATTTCCATACAACCGATAATCAGAATAATCGATGTTCGGATAATCAATGTGACACTGTACGCAGTTTTTCAAGCACATTTCTTAGCCTTTCATTATGAATTCAAATGCAATCATCGTTACATTAATTACCATCTCTCGCCAAGCCAACTCTGTCATTGATATAAAATGATTCGATAATTCCTTTCGTTTGATGGACAGAATATAAAATGATAAATTTCATTGATTTGTAAACCTGTTTGTATGAACGGAAAGTGTTAACTGCAAAAGAGAACCACATATTTACGTTCCTTTAACCTTTAACGGTTCGGAAGTATCTCAAGTTTACTTCCCACCAGGTCCAAGCAATTTTTTATACGAAGAGAAACTGTGGACTCAACATTTTTATATCAAGTATAGAAAAAATAATATTTATATTTTAGTGAAAATTTATTAATATGTATTCAGAGTAATAGGATAAAAAGATAATTTAAATTTAATTTTTGCCGCCATGTACGCGGCATTACTTAAAAAACTTTAATTACAATAAAAAATATAACACAGTCGTGATCGGTTGATAACGTAAATTCTCTATGTAAGTCCCTACAAGCCTAACATTTAAAGGTCCCTGAATTGCCCACACTACCGCGGGGTAGAAGAAGCTCGAGAACCGTCGCCGCCGCAGAGTGTAAACATGACACAAGTCGGGTATGTCGGTGTGAGGCCAGGAGACCACTACTAATCCAATAACAAACCTTCTTTACTTTTTATTATTTTTTGTGGGACTTTCACCAACATATTCGTGGAATTTTTCTAATGAAGATTATACCAAATTTGACATACATACAATTCCGCTGATGGGAAAGAAAGAGACGAGGAGAGTCGAAGCGTTCGGGAAAGATAAAATACTGGCGTGAGCTCAGGCCATCAAATCAAAATTTAAACTTTTTTATTATTATATTTTTTATTAAATTGAGATATTTAAAGGTTTGTGTTTCAGTAAAATTAAGAATATACGGATAGGATACTCATGTGTCGTACTGCTTAAGTGTATCTAAAGGAGTTAAATTTACAGCTCCTATTAAAATAATAGCAATTATTAAGTGAATAATTCGTTATAAAATTTGGAAGAGCCCAAGTCCATTCGACAAAATTTAAAATGCTTCAAATTGAAAAAACAATACTGAATTTACTTTATATATCTTTACAACACTTCAAAAACACAATTTATGCAATTCAGGACATTTTCGAACTACATAAATTACATAACAAATTACTGCTCATCTACATTTTGTGTATGCGGGAGGGATTTGAAGAAGTCATGGTGCTCCGGTGGTATGTATCGTAGTAAGTCTATCATGTCCTTGTATTTCGCTGTTGTAATTCGTCTTACATTTTTATAAAGTAGTGTCAATACAATATTTTCAAACTTTCTTGGTCTATCCCGACATTGATATCTTATAGAAAATTTTATATGGTTCATCTCTCAAAAAACGGATCCAGCATATTTTTAACCAATTTATTGTTTCTCCGTTAGAATTCTTTACCCTTTCAAAAATTGCGTCCTTCAGAAATTTTGTTGATATGAAATCCTTCGGACATTATCAATAATGGATTGGACTTGGGCCACTTTCAAAATAAACGGCTCATTTGTGGAATTTTTCTGATTAAAATGATATCAAACACGATATCATTCGGATCATATTTACACTAATTTTCCGTTAATATAATTGTAATGAGAAGTAAATTTCATCGTTCATTACACAAGTAAGTGTAAACATTTTAATCACAAAAATACCACGACTATGTCGGTGAATATCCCATAAAAAAATAATGAAAAATAAATAAGTTGCGTAATTGGATTAGTAGTGGTCTTTTGGTCTCACACCGATATACCCGATCGTGTCATGTTACACTCCTCGGCGATGGCGGCAGTTCTCGAGCATCGCGGTCCTGTTCTACGTTCGACATTGTATCAAAGAAAGACGTTTTCTCAGCCTTCTTATCCCTGGCAGTATGTATGTCCCATGTTTGGGACATTCATCGAGTAGGGTCATTTACGATTCTAGCGCGCTCTGTGTAATTCATAGACAACGTTCGTCATGATTCAAAGAATAATTTTTCCTATCCGATGTATGACTCTCGCCAGAATCGTGTAGTGGACTTTACGGGATTCTTGTAGAATATCGATCAAATAAAAATTGTGCAACAATTGTTAGTGTTTTTAATTGCAGAATTCTAGTTGACCTAGTTTCAAGCAATACTCGAATGCGCAGCGTAAATGTTTTGCAGAGTTTGAAATTATGAATAATTGGAATGACATTAGTTTCTGTATATGTCGCTTGACCTCTTGACTCGATGCTTACATTTTACTATATTTATAGTATAGCTTATTACATACCTAGAATCGATTAAGCATATACGTAATTCTTCATTAAAAACAAGACAGCAAACGACAAAATATAGAGAGATTGTAACAAGCGAATGTTACAAGCCGTTCTCACAAGAAGTCGCACTTACAAAAATTTTACAAGATTCGCTTATTTCATAAATATCGTGGTTATTGTAATGGATCCGCTGAGGTCACGTATCGGTTCATTTATTTTTCCATAGTTGACTGATTGCTGATTATCAATCTAAAGCACCAACTGGAACATATCAACTATGGAGTAATAACTGGACTGCACAGAACATATGAATTTCTTTGAAACAATGAAATAAGAGCTTCGCATATATTGCAGTTTAGGGTAAGTATTATTATTCTTGCAAATACATCCATCGGAAGGTAGAATTATATAGAATTTTGCAGCTTGATAGTAACCGAACATTAGATACATACATCGTAACAGACATGAACACACGTAACAGATTACGATACAGCTTTAAATATCTGATGAAAACTTTAAAAATTCTTCCAACTTTGTCTTAAATTCATTTTGTTAAAAGTAAATTGATTGAATTAAGCACATTAAACCTTCATAATAACTATAATATATTTTATTTTCAATAATTCATGTTAGTACAAAACAAGTATATGTGCGATACAATAAATTTTCAAAAGGAAATACATAAATTGGAAAATATAATTGTAATCCTTCTTCGAATACTGTTATTAATTTATTTGTTATCGTAGTAAGTTAGAAGCGAGTGAATAAAATAGAAAAATATTGCATGTTTCAAGTCAGCAGATTATGAATGGATAATCTGGACATATAAGTTAATAATATTTTGTGGGGATACGTTGCAAAAGTGGTCTTCTTGGTTCATCTTTCATTGCAAATAGATAAATAAGGAAAACATTTAAAGTCGCTAATACTATGCGTTTGCATTTCACCGTGCAAAAGTTTCTGCCTCGTAACTTTTGACAAACAGTGTACATTTAAATTCAAGCTAAAAATATTATCTAACACTATGAGACACTGCCATTGTTGTGCGCCTTTAGTGCGAGGCACCGAACAGGCATGATTTAAGATTCTGATGAACTGTTCTTTTATGTTGTACTAGAACCTTTGCAATTTATCCGAATACAGTAATTCTTTCCGTAACTATCGTATCTTCGGAGTAGCCTGAGGTAAAGGTCTACCGTATATGTAAGATATGCAAATATACACGGAAAATATACGTTTATGCACGGAAACGATGCGTATGTACAGGAAATGTGCAACATAGATGATATTAATCATTAGTTTACGACGAATCTTTATAATTGGCATTACAATAAATGACAAGCAATTTCTCCATATTTGTGGAGTTTTAAATGTTCTCGCAAATTCCAAATATCGAAACGGAACATAGTTACACGTCCGATGACTCCTCCATAGGAAAAAAATAGACAAACCAAACTGCAAAACATTAAGAAGATCAAGAAAAAACCTAGGATAGAAACAACCGAAATTGACAATATCGACTCACATCCAGCTCGAGTAGAGAAATTTCTCGCCACTAATGAGAACCCCCAACAACTAAATGACTTACAACTTAAAAGCTTCTTAGAGTAGACAAAAGATGCTCCGACATAGAAGCTGTATGCCATGCATTCTCCAAAACAAATGAGAAAATAATCTACACACTTTGTTGTACATACACCGTTCTCACAAATAGAAGCATCAAAAATAGGAACACTAGGATCATCAAGAAACTGTCACTTACGGAAAAGGGCACAGGAGACTTCACTGACACAAGCATGAAAGAAAATCCCCTGGAAACTACAAATCTTGAAAAATGAGTGAATACATACTGCAGTGGATATAAATGGATATTATCCTTAGAAACAGTCCCTCCCGTTCAGCTATCGCCCGTGCGGGCAGAGAATTTGGTTCACCGAGCATAAGCGACTTCGCGGGCAACGAATCACGTTTACTTTAGATGGAACAGCCCATAACAATATTATTCCCGCTGACGCCACATTGCCCTCAGCCATGCCCGCGGGCATCAGCGGGCGCCATTGCCCATCATAATGCTTGCCGAACGGGACTGTTCAAAAGAAACATCTCATCTCGACATAGACCTCTAGAGCATTGCTGTCCGTTCTTACGGGGTCCTAGAAGCACCAGGGTTGTATTCCCTGGTGCCCCCCCCCCACCCTCCACACGGTAGGACCTCAACGGGCGACTAATGGGGCTCTGGTTAAATGTCTACGGGGACTCTTACGACAGTACCGAGCGTGGTTGTGCATGGACGCGTCGTCTGCGACGACACCGCGGCTTACCGACTATTCGATCACCAGGGATTGAGGTGTGGACTTCCCCGTGAGTGCCTTCAAGGTTGCCGCGCCTGCGCAACGGAATCACCGGCACCGTGGTCTCCGGTCTGCTGAAATACTCAGCTGCAGAGCGGCCGCGGCCTCGAACTCCTTTGTGAGTCACAAGCCTTTGCGCCTGTGACCGAGGTTCGGAACTCCTGCGGACCCGCTCAACGACGGCTTGGGTGTCGCAGACCTGAGCTCCTTCGTGAGTCACTACGCGACCAAGGCTCGGGGCTATAGTACTGGGTGACGAATGGCCATAGGACGGTCGTCAACCCTCCAACCCTCTTTCCCCTTTACTTCGCCAAACCTGCCCATTCGCAGGCCGCCAGGCTTTCCCGTCTGGCATGCTGTCAATCCTGTCGGAAGCGGGTCACTGCTGACCGAGGCTCGGAATCCCTGTGGAGTCAAGTCTGACCGCGGTTTCGAGCTCCATCGAGAGTCACGCGGCGGACAAGGTTGAGCCAAGTCGGACCACAAACAACCGAGGCTCAGGATCCCTGCGGAGTCACGTCGTGGGCGCGAGAAGACCTCCATCGGGAGTCATACAGCGGACCGAGTTCAACTAGGGCTCGAGGCTACCGCCCTCTTTCGGCGGAAGCCCCCGCCCCCCTATGATGGGTAACCGAGAACCCTATCCTGGTCACGACCAAATTGCCCGAAGCCGACGTACCACACCCGAGTCCCTCTGGCGTTCCAACGGAACGGAAGAGGGAGACAAGCGTCGAAGCAAAATCGGCCGGGACCGCCATCTCTGAAACCTCGGCTGATGAGGTGACGGAACCGGGGGTACCTCCCCCGGAGGTACTCAGCGAGGGCTGAGCCGGGAGAGACTGTCATGGAAGCAGTGAGAAGATCTCGGCCGGCGTCCAAGGACGACGTGGGATGCAGACGACCGTCTGTACGTGACGTGTTCCTGCTCCTGCGAGTCATCATCACCGCGACCCCGCATCCGGGCATGCACCTCACTCATCTGCGCCGACGGTGGCGCGGACCCAACAAGGTTGCCGCCTTCGTGCCGTCTAAGTCCGCCTGGAAAGGTGCGACACAGCGCTCAGGCTGGAGGCTCTGCCTGAGCGTACCGCGAAAAGAAAAGAAATAGGCAGTAGCTCAGTGAATAGCTTCAAGATCGCGTGGAAAACCGCGTCTGTGCCCGCGTCCGCGTCGACCAGGGCTTCTACGCCCACAAGCGTTGCGTCTCCGTTCGCGTTCGAAGTCCCAATAACCCACACGAGCGTCCCGCAAGAAGAAAGGCTCTCTGAGCCCACGTTTGCGACCGCGACTACGGGAATTAGGGTACTGTAGCTGAACATGCGGCATTCGGTTGCAGTCACTGGCGAAGTACGTCAGCTTGTTGCCGAAAAGCGCCTCGACATCCTGCTCTTGCAGGAGATATACGTCAGAACGCAGATTATAAACTCCAGACGAAGAAATTCCTAGTTGTGTGCTCAGCACCCTCCGGCGTGATAACGGATATAGTACGAGTGCAGTAGAAACTGTCGTCCTATTGCTGGAAGCACACACCCCCGAAGACCGGAAGGAAGAAGACACTCCCGAGCGTGGATGTCGAAAAACTGTAACCTCTTGAGGCAACAGGAAGCAAAAGGGACCTCATCAAGGTCTGTGCGCTAAAGGCAACTGTTATGGCAATCCCCGGTCACCTGGTACGGCTCTTAAACGGATGCCTTCAGTGAGACGCCTTTCCCTCGGCCTGGAAAGAGAACTCTTTCAGGATCCTCCTGAAGGGCGAAGGAAAAGATGTGAAGAACCCAAAGTCATACGGAAACTCAACGGAGCTCGCGGTCGTTGAACTGCGCCGTATAGTCGAAGCCTCCGAGTATCGGTACGCGGTGGTGTTGCCTTTCGATATCTCGGCCGCTTTCGACAACGTCTGGTAGCCCCTAGTCGTGCAAAGTCTTAGAGAGCTAGGCTACCCGCGGTACGTTTTCGAGGGAATATCGAATTACTTTGACAACCACATGGTAAGTCTCGCAATTGGAAGAGACAGAATCTCCAAGCGTGCTACTAGAGGATTCCCAAAGGGCTCTATCCTCGGACCGGCGTGCTGGAACATCATGTTCGACGGTCACCTGAGGCTACTCGAAGCCTCAGTTGAGAATAAGTTCATCGCCTACACGGACGACCTTCAGGTCCTCGTAACCGGCGACAATGGGAAAGACCTAGACATCGAAGATTAGAGAGTTGTTGACCAGATCCTAGGCTGGTGTAGGTCAACGAAGCTCGAGTTGTCAGCCCGTAAGACAGAAGCAATTGTGCTTAAGAGCGGCTACCTAGAGCGAGCGATCATAGGAAGGCGAGGAGGATTGCACCTGGATAAGATACGCAAGTACGTCTGCCCGCTCAAAGCGAATCTTACAAGCAGACCGCTGATCATTTGAATAAAGGAAAGTAGTATTAAATTGTGTGTTTAACTCAAGTGCTTTAGATTAAGATAGATTTACACCCTAAGATAGATAGACACCCGGGCAGTATCGTAGTGTCCCGGCATGACATGGCAACCTTGCAATGCTTCTTAGGTAAATGTCGTGTCGGACTCAATAGGACCCCCCACCCCATATACTAATCTTGTATTTCATTTTCAGGATTTTATTTTCAGCCCCCTTTTATTTTCAGGACCTCAACCTTCCCTTTCCTCCTTGACTTCCATAGCTTGAAAGGATCGGGTGTGTATGCGAGCGGCACGCAGCGAGTTCGCCTCCCCGTGGTTCCCCGTGGGCGCGAGCGGCTGAGCGCGGTGTTATCTTTCCTCAGCCGCTTGCGGCTAAAAAACTCATCCACCGCATACGCCTCAGTGGCACTGCTGGATTTTTCTACCGCCCCTTCTTCTTGGTGTTGAGGCCCATAGGGGGTAAATATTATTTACTATAGCGTATGCCTTTGTGGCGAGGTCGCAGGTACGATGTCACCCTCGAGGTGCCCGAATTTACATTAAATAACAGCTCCAACTCTTTTAGTGCTAGCCTGTTGACCTCTTAATTTGTAGTTCGACTTCTCAAAGTGAGTTCACTGATCGATAGGAGACTAAAGTTTAACTTAGGGTACCATAAATTTTGGATTTTTTTATATAATCCCGTAGATTTTTATGAGAAAATTCCAAAAATCTAAGTTTTAATATTTGGCATTGACTAGTTCAATAGTTATGCGTGTTTAAAGTTGAGAGATTGGAGATTTCAAGAGTTTTTGACAGGTAAGAGCGCCGTCATCGAGATGAGCGGAGTTGCGAGAAGGTTGGCTGAGGTTAGGTTTGTGTGGAAACGGCTGCGCTTGCAAATCTACGTTCTACGCATGCTTGCGCTGCCACCTAGTGTACATACCAACATGGCGGCACCCTTACCTGTCACAAACGCTTGAAATCGGCCAACTTTAAGCACGCATAACTTTTGAGTTTGAATTCCTAACGTTAAAATTGGATGTTTGACATTTCCTCGTTAAAATCTACAAGCTTATATAAAAAAAGTCTAAAATTTGTGATCCTTTAGGTTAAAGTTTAACCAATACTTGTGTCCCCAAAATTGTCTGTATCAATTACAAGGAACATAAGAAATACATTAAAATTTATTAATTTCCTTTAATGACTCGAATAAATGGAAAATAATATATCGTCATTCTTAAATTCTTTTAATTTATTTACTATTTTAAATCGCACCAACTTGTTTTTATAATGTAATGTAATGTCCGATATCTTGTCTAATCATTATCGTAGTAATGGTGATAAATGATGTAAAATCGGCTTTTAATGTACTTATTACTTATTGGAGAACCTCTGATATTAGAGCATTATATCGACATATTCAAATTATGCGTTGTAAATTGACAGAAATTATTTATTTGTCCATCGAAGTCGCTCTAATAAATAGTTGTATCATTGTGATTACTTCAAGTGACTGTTATTGCAACAGTTTTATTTGCTGAAGGAGCATGTTACTTATAAATATTATCTGTCGTCATGTTATGTAAATAATCACATACGTATACAATAGTTGCTTGTATACACTTGATGCGGCTACGATCAAATTACACGAGTACACAGGTTTTGGTCAAAATCATTTTCGGGGTTTGTACCCTATTATTGCAATTATTGGTACACTTTTATGGTGGGGTGTTATAAATCGATTTTTCTCTTAAGTGATTTTGAAATATAAATTTTATGACAGTTACATTCATTACTATACAAGTACTCTATCAGGATACAATATACATTTAACGATGTACAATATACATCTAATTATACATATGTGCAAATTATGTATATATATACATATATAAATATATATTAGGCTAAACGACGGAAAATCGGTCACATTCGATTGAGCTAAAATTTGTTAAATAGTTTCATTTTGCATTAAAAACATGTTTCCCAAAAGGATTTTTGTTATATATGATTTCCTACGTTACTGGACACTCACTACAGCGAATTCTGCCCTCTTTAATTGACGGAACACGTGTTTTAAGACGAAACACTTCCCGCTTCATCCGTCGGTAAGGTAGAGAAGGATACTAATAGAATACAAACACTTTTTTTGAGATTTGACAGATTTTCGAATCTTCAACCATATATTATATTATATATAAGTAAATATATAAATATATAGTTGTTATAGTCTATATAATATATATAGTTGTTTTATCTATTGTAACTTATTTATACATTGTATACATTGTATAAGTATCCGGGTGTGAAAATCTTAATTTATAGACCTTGTATAATTATTCAAACACATAAGTTGTAAAGCGCGAATATCAGACCATATACCTAATCAATTATTTTCCATAAAAACGTAAATGGGGAAACACGTCTTACTAGTTCAGCGACTCATACGAGACACGGCTCTCGTATACGCTAGCTCGACAACAAACAGATTGATATCGGACTAAAGTGGATCTGTGCCACTTACCTAAACATCATTCAATTTGTCGCATTTTAACTCAATCATTATAATCGATTTTATGCGCATAAAGCGATTGATAAACGGGAAGAGGGATTGCACAAGAAACCTGATTATACACTGCAATTTACCACCAACCACGTGTATGCAATCATACAACATGTACGAGTTTCTTGTCGAAACTGATGCTTTGTCGTGTCGTCTCATTGTTAGTGTACAGCAATGATAGTGAGCAGCTGAGTTCCAGAAAATTCCAGAAATATTATATTATTAATATAACAATATTATTATATAAAATAATCAAATTAAAAAATAATAAATGAATATAATGTTAATATTATTATTAGTAATATATTATTATTTTATTCCAAAAATTCTAGTAACTGATAATTTAATTAATAATAACAAGATGTCTAATAGATTCAACTTGTGTGTTGATTCTGATGTGTGTTCTGACTCTTATTCTGAATTCGAATTGACTATGACTGTATCGTCGTGAGGTCCTTCATTGCACAGGTCCAATAACATTGACCAACTTGAATATTTCCATTATCTGTACAATGCAGAATTTGATACTCTGTCGATTCGTGACACAAAAACTAGGTCATTCCATTTAAAGAAATCAAGATGACCTTGAAATCAGCGGAATGCCCATACAAAAAGTGTTTGCATTATAATATTTCCCCCTCTTTACCATGTCAGTTTGGTATATATCAAGGTGGTCAAAGTCATTGGTTCACCCTGTATATGTACACAGACATAAATGATGCGACGTTGGTAAATTTGATATGCCAACTAAAAAGGAAACGATTGTTCAACTTTAGGATCTTTACTCACATTTGCGACTGTGGCTTGGCATCGGATTTCTTTCTCTTCTTGGTGATGCTGCCAGTAATCGCACTCATTTTGACCCGCAGCGGGTCCTGTAGATCACACGGGCTAGGCCTGTAACAATCAAGAAATCATTGTTAAAAAAATTTCTCCTCCCAAATTGCTAAATGAAGCGCTATGTTGAAACTATTAACGTTGTTTTATCAAACAACATTCATGACCAAGAACCGCACATTCTTTTTGAGAATCTCTTTTTTTAAATAAGATATGCAAATATTTGTTGTAATTTTCGATGCAAAATACGCAGCAAAATTACATAAAATATTGTAATAGTTTTCGTAAAAGTTATTTTGAGATATAGAGTTATTTTAAGACGGATGCACCACATTTTCTTTTTTACTTTTTTAAATGAAAACAATGTACAGTATATGTATAGTTTACTCATTTATATGTAACATATTTTTGTACCGTCGTCTAGTTATCATCATTTTTCTGGAGTCATTTAAGGCATTCCAAGGAGGAAATCGAATCTACGCTCGCATTGTTTGAATAATCATTTTCTAAGAATAGAATACAACAACCATTGTCGCTGCTGATTGACTCTTTCTTCGATTTCTATATTCCTCCTTTATTGATTTCTGCCTAAATTAAAAAATTTAAAACTGCACTTTATTAGTTTCACTATTGATGCTTTTATTCTTTGTTAGCTATAATCCAGTTATTTTTATGTACTCTTCTTTTTCACAATATCTTTTCTTGTTTTATTACATTCGGCCATTTTTTTCGAAGCCAAGTATATTAGTATCTATCATCTAGATCTAGAAAAAGCAGTCTAGAGTAATCACATATTTACGAGTATTTCAATAATTATAAAATAACTATTTCGGATTACCATCGCCGAGGAGAAATTTAAAAATACGTATAAGTAGCATAAGAGAATTATCGTGGGAAATAATGGTGATTAGCATGCTGTTGGTCACACGCGCCTCGCGATTTCATAATTACAATATTATCTCCGTAACTGTCGCAAAGGTTTCTACCGTAACTGTCAAAAGTGTATCCCCCGACTGGGGAGATTCCCCTCGGAACCAGTCAAGCGGAAAACACGTACGACGACGGAGCCAGCGGAGGGTCGAGTAACGGTGAGACCCACACTAATGCAAGCGAAGGGAAAGCTTGCAACTTTTACAATTTTTCTTTTTTATTTTATGAAACTTTTATCATTGTGTTCGCCTCGTTTTTCGCATTAAAATGACACCAAACGCGACACAATTGCGATTACAATTTTTCAATTTTTGATTTTTCTTTCTGGAACTTTTAACATCGTATTCGTTCGTAACTGTTGGGCATGTGTCACAATGTCACGTGACTATTGCGGTCGTGGCAGAGAGAGGGTAACTTTTTCCCTCAATTTGTGTTCCCTCTTCTCATCTGGCGACACTGCTGGTATCATCGAAATCACAAAATATTTGGTTTCGTTTTAATCATAAAAATGCCACGAATATATTAGTGAAACTTCAATAAAAAAATAATTAAAAATAAAGAAGTTCTCGAGCTTGGCTGTCCTTTTCTAGGTTCGGCACTGCATCAAAGAATAGTAGCGTTTCGTAGATAATTCATAGGAGACACTAATGACGACGTGTTTACTGTAAACTGTCGTACCGTAAACTGTCGCTATCCTTTTCTAAGTTCGACAAATCATTAAAAAATAGTGCCCCAACCACGGCAAGACTAGGGCTGCTGACGTATAACGCGGATTCACTGTAGTAGGATCTCGTCGGCAGCATTTCCCCGCTGTGACTTTGACATATAACGTCTAAGACACACGAATTAGAACGTGTTTACAGACCGCGACGAGCGGTAAGGCCTAGTTCAGACACGGCGGGACCGCATGAAAATTGATAGTTGTTCAGAAAGAGATAGCGATCGTGCGCATATGTAGGAGAGAGGCGAAGTTTTATCTCGGTGTTAACATGGAAGTTAAAAAAAAATAGGAAAAGGTAATATTAGATGCATCCGATATTAAGAGATCGGCTCTCACGTGGCCTATTTGTAACTCTATATCCCAAATTAAGAAATTTTGATCCGAAATTCTTCAACTATTTCAGAATATCGATAAAATTTTTATTGACTTTATTGGAATAATTAGCACATTGAGTATCCCATATCGCTGGTCTTTTCTCCACTTCATCGATAAACAATTCTGTGTCGAAACGATTCATGTTGGCACACATCGTAAACGCGCGGAAACCGCTCAACAACTGAACGGTCTCATAAGAACCATAGAAAATAGAATCGCGCGGAAACCGTGAACGCGGGCAGGTGTGAACGAACATGAAAACGCTAATGTAAATAAGAATTCTTAACTGGGCCTAACTATCGGCGAGTATCGCTGTCCTTTTCTACGTGCGGCACTGTATCAAAGAATAGTGGTTTTCTAACTTAAAGGACGACAAGACCCGGGCTGCTGAAAACGTGAATTCGCTGTGAATACTTTTGCACTTCTATACTTGGGTAATTACATTCAGTAAATACCTCCAAAGCATCGCGAATAGGATATGATTAAACAATACGAAGTTGATTTAAATGGAATTAAAATCTGTAACAGTAAATCTATGTCTATTTCTGAAGGATTTTAGCATGACTAGATTTAAAGAACGAGCACAAAGGAGCTATGTACGTTTTACTCGATAGGTTTCATACACGTTCATCCCACCCAGCAACACTCTTTCATAATCGATAGCTGCGCTGCGTAATTATTAAACGGGATTCTAATTGACCGCGATAATTTGTTGCTGATTTGATGAAACGGAACGAACCGGTGATGCGGACGTATTAGTCAGCGAACGGTAAGTAGGCAATAGCCGAGATGGCGACTGCGAAACGCGCAAGTATATGCCCGAGAGAACCGGAGAGCCGGAGAGGTACGTGCACATTACACGCTTAGCTGCGTCCCGCGGATCTACCTACGCAAAATTTTCTTCACAGCACGCCTCGCGATGCACGATATATCAATAACACTCGCGAGGTCGGATCGCCTAAGCGTTTCTCACGTTTTCAGTGACAGTTTTAACGGGTTATTTTGATTATTCATTTCGAAAAAATTCACCTTTTTCTTTAAATTTTTTTTTCTTTAGGCGCAAGTGCTGTAGAAAGTGTGTGCGAACGAATTATTCTGAATTCGCAAAATTAACGTAGTTATGAGCATTCGAAGAATGCAACTCGCATTTCACATAGTTCACAGTTAGATATTAGGGGTACCCATAAGTAATCAATTATTATTAATCATTTGTTTTGCCTTTAGTTCTGTACGGATCGTTGAAGAGCAAACGCGTATTCTTTTAGAGTTTTCGGTAAAGCAGCCTGTGTTAAAAATATTCTAGAAAGTATAGTTTTTTGACAACCATGTAATAAAATGGCGGGGTCCGCACCTTCCGAGGATCATAATCGTCATTGCATACTTTTTCATTTTCATGCGGGATTTAATGCAACGGTAACAACAAAGAAAATTTGCGATGTTTATGGAGATGTATTGAAAGTCAACAAGTGGCAACGTTGGTTCAGAAGGTTTGCTGTTGGTGATTATGATCTCTCTGACGGGCCTCGAGGTGGACGACCAGTTGAATTTGATAATTACACCCTAAAATCTCTAGTGGAAGCTGATCCAACATTAAGTATACAAGAATTATCGAGAACCCTTGGGTCCACATGGTCAACTATACAAAGGCACTTACACGAAATGGGAAAGGCATATAGGCAAGGAATATGCGTATCGCATCAATTATCTGCGACCAACAAGAATATTCGTCGATCAATTTGCACTTCATTGCTATCCAGATTTCATACAGATCCATTTCTTAGCAGAATCGTTATCGGAGATGAAAAATGGATTCTTTATGATAACATAAAACGTTCCAAGCAATGGCTTTCTGCAAATCAAACCGCAACATCAACTCCTAAACCTAGCTTGTCACTTAGAAAGGTGTTACTCTGCATTTGGTGGGACTGTCGTGGCATAATTCACTTTGAGTTGTTGAAACATGGAGAAACAGTTACTGCTGAGTTGTATTGTCAGCAATTACAATGGCTGTATTCAGAACTATTGAAAGAGGGCATCTTTAGTCCACAGAAAAGATGTAATACTGCAAATTGACAATGCCCGGCCCATACAGCGAAACTCACTCACGAAAAAATCAAAGAATTGCAATGGGAAGTTTTACCGCACTCCCCGTACTCACCGGATATTGCTCCCTCTAACCATCATCTTTCTAGATCTCTGGAGCATTATTTAAGAAGTAAAACATTCACTTCTGTAGAAGATGTAAGGAGAGCACCATGAGTCATATTTTGCGTTACGAACCCTGGATTTCTGGGGATTTGCAGGAAAGGTGGCAAACTGTCCTTGATAATGATGGAGATTTTATAATAAATTAAAAAATAAAAACTTGAATGTACTACAAAGTTTGTTTCAGATTCCAAAATAATTGATTACTTATGGGCCCCCCTAATATTTAAACGCGTTTTTCTCGAAACTGTTTCCACAATATTTCAAGCTCTAGGTCAGAGGTGACAAACCTGCAGCGGCCCACGGGCCGCACGAGGGCCGTGCTGCTACTTCATTCACTGCGACGCACAGTGAGGGCCATTCTAGCAATCTAGCTTGACTTTATTGACAGTGCCTGAAGATTAAAAATTGTATGGCGTAATACAATTTACAGGTTTCATCAATGATATCCTTAATTCTATTGCGAATTTCTCTTTGCGGTGATTTGTAAAATGGGTTTTAATCTCGTAATGTGGTTTTCGGGTTCATTCTTTAAAAGTGAATAACTTTTGTGTTGATCAATATTTTTCAATTTTCGTTTGTCAAAAGAGTTTGTCTTTTAGAAGCTATAAAAGCTACTAAACTTTGCAGAAAAGTTTTTCTTTTAGGTATTTACGTTATATGACGCAATAACTGTTTTTCTTTTTTTTAGTTTAAGAAGACTTTAAGAGTTGTCTTCAACTCTCTTCAATCAAATTCTTGTCACATATCAATTAATGACTAAACAAGATTACGTTGTAAAAAAAGTTGACTGCGCATGTTTACGCGTTCTCGAGAAAAACAAGTTTATACATAACGTGTCCGAGACGGAATGTATAATCTAAACAAACTTTTCAGTCTCCCGTTCAGAAAAGTTATAAGCATCTTCTATAAATAAATTGTACTTATCGTTTCTAGCTCCACGTTAACTTTTCATTAGTTCTCGATACACTCTTCGAACGTCCATAAGTGCGAAACACTGTGGCTTTGTTCGAAGAGTGCGATGTGAAGGGGATTTCCCCCCTTACGTCACACATTGCGGAATACAATACTGACAAAATTTAATATTTTTGTACATCACGATATAAGATACATTCCTTTTGCAAAAACAATCATTTTCATGCATAAAAATTATTAATTTCATTTAAAATTGATAACTTGTATTGTTAAATTTTATTTTCTGTGAATAATTACCAATACATATACATTAGTAACCAAATTTAGATTTTAGTCCAAAATGTTGTTCTTTCTCCGCACTGTGCGCGGTCCCGGATGAAGTGATCGAACGGGCATCGTGCTGCCGTGGGCCGCTAGATTGGCAGCCCTGTTCTAGTTGATCAATTGACTTGTAATTTTGAGAAAATCGTCTGCGTGTGCCCTGTTATCATACAATTTTTTAAATTTGCCGTGTCGTTCTTATTTTTTTATCGTGCTAAAGGCGGAAAAATATTCAAAAACTCATTGATCTGAGCTCAAAACATCGCCATTTTGTAAATAATTAAGATTTTTTACTTATTTCGGTTCAGTCCTTAGCGACACTTGTACTAATTAATGTACTTCTTAGTACTTTTGTTTTCGATCAACGCATCGTTGTCAACGCATGTTTTTCAAAATATCCTCTATAAAAAATATATAATTCATGTTATTTTGATTATATTTACGTAAAAACAAAAGTTATGTACATCAAATACCCATAAATATGTGTGCGAAATCTGTATGCAAAAAGGTGAAAAAAATTCCGAATAATTATTAATAAAAACGGCCCCGAAAACGAGAATACATACCTACTCCCTTTAGAGGGACTTTTTAAAGGTGATAGTACCTATGTCTAACGTTATCACTTTTTTGTAATTAATTTAGGTACTGTTTTGTCGGACAGAACAATTTTTTATGTAGTTTTATATGTTTCAAAATCTCAGGGTGGACTAAACCAAAAGATCAAGATAATTTTTAATTAGTATGGTCGTGCAAATTTGGTCGCAATCTTTCTGAATGAACAGTGTGCATCATCTTCAGTTTCGATTAATTGACCACTTCCGCAGAAGCGTTAAATCTTGACAACAGTCTGCCCATCACGTTTGTTCGCGGTTTTCGCGATCCATGCAACGATTTTATCTGTCAATCACTTAAATCTTTCGGACATTCTAGCTTCCAATTTATTCGTGCACGTATCGAAAACGTGCTCTGACCTCTGTTCAACATATATTACTCGGACGCTAGGTAGGTCAACATGGAAATGAAACTAAAACCTTCCTGACGTTTTGCCACGCTGAAAAGCTGGCACATGTTTTATTAGACTTTCCATTCGTGGCCCAATAGAGCAACGGAAGTGTCTTACGAAGCCGAGGTACTTTCCGGATTTCAATAAAACTGGCAAGCTTTGCGTGACAGATATACATTCTTCTATCGAGAGTATAATCGAGTAGTTGACAGTTCCTTTTATACCGAGTGCAGTCGCTTCTGCTTAATTTTATACTGATTTGTCCTTCGTGGAGGAATTAGTATATTGTATTCAAAAATACAGAAATAAAAAATTGTTTCAGGCCAATTCTATTGGTTTCCTTCCAGAAATAGTTTTTACAAAACTTGTTATAGATAAGCCATAATAAATGTGGTCACAACTATAAATATTATCTTAAATTGAGTGTATCTGATTCTCAACTTTAACAACTATAATGTGGTATTGAAGCATTAAGATCTTCTAAAGTAATGAAATGCTCTTCATATGACCTCTACGCGTCCACATAGAAAAAGATATCTACACCGGAAAGTATACCCCTTGACACCGTTTAACTTTTGTCTGGAACATTTTTTTATTATCAACAACAGTTTCGGAGATATTTGACTGAATCTATTTAAATGGGACACCTTCTATAGGTTATGCAAATCTTATAATTTCGACTGAACTTCTGCTTGGGGGACCAACAATCTTTAACTTTTCTGAATGTAATATTATCAAGTTCACCAGAAAATTGTAGAACTTTAAGTTTTGATGCGCGGAATTGAAATTTTAGTGGCGGAGTTCACTTGTTTAAAAGTTATACGCGAGTAAAGTTGCTCGATTTCAAGCGCGTTTAACTGGTAAGGACGCCATATTGGTATGTACTCAGACATCATACAATGAGCGGAGTCGCGAGAAGATTGGTCGATGTTATGTTCCGGGGGGGGGGGGGGGTGTAGTAGTCAGGCCCGGTCGGCCCGACTACGCTTGCAAATCTACCTGTGAAAAATGCTTGAAATCCGTCAACTTTAACACTTTGACTGCCAAACTAGAAACCTCCAAAATTCCATAAAATCAAAGTAGGTTATTTAATGAAATAAACATTGAAAAAATTAAATATATGATATTTAGTAGATCTCCAACTTTCTTGCGTTTTACAGATCCTAGTCAAATTTGGTGCAATGAATATATTAACGTAAAAATTAATTTTAAAGCCTGTACAAATAATTCGAGCACCCACATATGGGTGACATGGAAGCCGACGTGTTAAACACGCATAACTTTTGAACCAATGAACTCTGCGCACTGAAACTTGCTACCATTTTTTCAATTGTGTAATATTACATTCAGGAAAGTTAAAAATTCCCTGAGTGGAAATTTAACCATACTTTCGGTTAATAAAACCTTCTTGTTATGTTGAACTCTTTCTTTGACATTCGTCCTTATCCGAAGAGTTGAACAAACTTTTACGATCACGCCTGCTTTCTTCTGCGTTAAGTATGCATTGTATAAAATCCACAATATCTTAATAATCATATTCCTATGAAAATAGTTTCACTTCTAGTGAGTGCATCGATTCCATTTTGAATATCAGTTCCTATCTGAAACGTAACAGTTATGCCACATTTTGCAGTCGGTACTCACTACACACTAAACGACCGCCGTCTCGTTAATAAAATAAACGCGATAACGATGAACGTCATAAAAAGGACGGTTCAGTCTCGTCAAATATAAACGAAGCACCCGAGTCGCCACGTTCAATGAAAAACGAGCTGAGAGTATTGTAATTTTTAATCTATGACAAACAATCGAAAATGATTAAGGCGATCTTGATCCCGTCTGGAGAATATTCACTTTTTTATCCTTCCATATTATGCATGTAAATGGATATATTATTTTTTAACATTTTCAAATTCTAAATTGTCTGTAATGATTTACACATTCCTTGCTGTATTGTCTCAAACAAACTTTCAAGATGACAAATACATACTTTCCTATTCTCTTTAATGACATTTCCACCTTATTATGTAATGTCATTTGTCTTCCTCAGTTTTGTTAACATCGACTAAAGTTCCAAAAATCGGTAAAATCCGATTGAGTTGAAATTTGGTAAATAGGTTCATTTTGCATTAAATACGTGTTTCTCAGAAGGATTTTTGGCGACTCGAAAATTTTTTTTATCGTACTAACATTGTTTCTTATCTTATTGAACACTCACTATAGCGAATTCTGCTCTTTTTAATTGACAGAACACGTGTATTAGGACGGAGCCTCTCCCTCAGCACCCGCAACCACCCCAAACCTAACTGAGACCTAACAAAAATTCATCGGTTAGGTAGAAAATGATACTAACATGATAAAATTTTTTTTTCAACCCGCCAAAACTCCTTTTGAAAAACACGTTTTTAATGCAAAATGAGGCTACGTGCAAATGAGCTGTGTCTGATTTTACCGATTTTCGGAATTTCAGCTTTAAAACTTTTTGAGGAGTAATTATAAACTGCAAAACTTGATAAATAATATTTTTCATGAACGAAATGACTGAATTAATAATACGTGTTTCTTTAGAGTGAATGATATTCACAATGGCGAATTAGAATATAATTATGTATTTAGCGCTTACAACCACAAGAAAGATTACAATTCATATTATTCTTCTGATTTTACTGTGGCAGCAGTTTTAATTGTGAGTTGCTATAACTCTATTCAACGTTCAGGCGACTGCACGTTCCACAAAGAAACTTACACTTGTCAGTGAGCATAATGCATTCTGTCAGAGCGATAAAATACATTCGTTTAATTATACATGATTTCTGATGACCTGGTATGTTCAAGCTGTTGTATATTCTACATAAATAAGTAGTTACGTTGAAGATAAGCCAAGATTTGTGACAATACGTCGAGATAGCAGCGCGCGACCCCTAGGTTCGTGAGAGTACAACCGCCTAACAGAGAAAATATAAATATTAACTTAAGAATAGATTGAAAAACTTTAAGGCAAAGGTTATACGTATTTTAGAGGGAGGAAAAATTTGTGAAACCGTTAAATATTGCCCATATAAACAGCAATAAGTAATCTTTACAGAATTTTTTATACAACAAAATGAATTCTCATTTGATGCTAAGAGACCAACAACTTAAACCTAAAATTAAATAATACCTACTTAAGGTAACTGTTTCAATAGTAAGCCACTTAAGGGTAGTCAGAGGCGTAAATAGTTTATGGCCGGTATTGCTTTTTCCTCATTATAATAGAAAAAAATTTCAGAGGAAAACATTAGCTCGTTCAGGAGGACAAATATTATAATAGACGAAAAATTTGTTCAAGGTTATATTTTGTGAGATTTCAAGGTCATCGAAGTTTTTCTAAACAGAATGATATATTTTTATCATCGCTATATGATAGCCGAGGTCAAGACGAATCCAACGACCTGTAATATTATGACCTTCACCTGACCTTGAGTACGAGAAATTCATAAAAGTAGGACACTTGATGTATATAGTGAAATAACGATGACATGATCCCTCGGATTTCAAGAAATGTTCTTAAACCTTAACTAATACCTGCAAAAACGCTTACAATAAATTGCAAACACTGATACAATTTCTTTCCCCTCCGATGACTCTAATCAGTAAGTTTCAGAAATTCATCGGGATTTATCCGATTGTGAAAGATAACTTTACTTCTCTGAAACAATGGTGTTCAGTGATGCAGAAGAGATAGACACGTTTTTAATTTATGGGGAGACAAAAAATAACTCAGTACAAGCACTTCAACTGTACGAAGAAAAATACCATGATAGAAATCATTCTTCTCTACAAAGTTTTGACCGCATAGTTCAATTGTTTTGTAAAACAGGGACGTACCAAGTTTATGCATAGGTGTCATGCTGATCGGAATTAATTTTTGTTGAACGAACGGTGATACAAAAGAAAAAGAAAATTTATTAATTCTTTTTTAAACTTTAGATATATGTGACCCAATAATATGTTTTAATTTTATGTAAAAATTATATTTTATAGTTCTCCATCATTTAATCTTCTTTATATGGATTCTTTGAATATGTTTATGGGGGAAATGTAAGATCAGCATGGTTATTTGGTGTGGTGGCTGAGAGCAGACATACGACTGGAACAGTGAGAAAGCTTTGGTGGCTGAAACTAGATATGCGACCGCAAAGGGTTAATTGCTAGCTACGCCTCTGAGTGTGTAGTCAGCCATCTTACGCGTTGTTATTAACAATGTATGTACAATTTCCTAAATTCCATATGTGTGCGAGGACATGAAGCTATACATTGGAAGTGAGGAATAGGCTGACCATTGTGTTCATTCAAATGTGTAGGAGTTTGTTAGCGGATACCTCGTATTTTTAAGGAATTTATTTTCAGAAAGTTTGACTATCGGGTAGGGGCCGAAATAAGGTACATTTACCCTATACGGAAAGTTTCTTGAAATTTAATCGGAAGTCGGTAAGGGTAAAGATAAAGGGAGGGAAGCATGAATGGAAATCTAAGGATTTCTCGAATTAAACAGTCACCGACGCGACGCGACGCCATCGTTTCACGATCTACCAGTTGCCCTCGATAAACAATGCAATAAAAAATCAACGAAAAGTAAAAGGCATCGGAGAGGAATAAACTGTGGTGTCGGGCGTAGCTTTTTAATCTAGTGCCGGTGGACTGTGATGCCGCGACGTCGCGTTTTATAGGTCCTCTGGCCCGGTACTTTATCGTGTTTCGGATCGCGCCAGACTCGCGTGTATCCACTTCCGAAAACAACGTGACGCACACCGCAGCAGTTTTGGCACTATGGCCGACGCGACGCACGACGGTCGCTAGAGATGGGACCAAACCTGCTACAGACACACACGAGGTCTGCCCGGAAACTATCGTTTCTGGTGTTGTAGCAGAAGAAAGGGTTAAATCGTGATCAACAACGACAATGTCCCCTTCTATGTACTCCCCTTTGGAAGCGACAATCTTCTTCCAGCGACCTTCTCACTTGCGGAAAGAAGCACTACTGAAATTCACCTCTCGGAATTGTCAACAGTTGCCCCATCGGGTTTCGCTTAATAATGTCTCCTACGTCCTCAAATCTCCGTCCATTCAGAGGATTTTTCAATTTGAGGACCTGCCAAAAATCGCAGGAATCCAAGTCAGGACTGTACGGGTAAACTGTTTACTGTAAACCAGGCCTGGGCAACTTCACGACCCCCACTACCTGTCTATAAGTTCCCCACCATTGGCCATTTCACATTACTCTTTTTTTCACATGGAGGTAATCTCTATTATGGATACTCCGCTACCCCCACAATTGCGAGGAAACGTCCCTCAACCCGGCAAAAGCCCGGAGGGTGGTCGACGGGACAAGGTATACCCTCTAAATACTCCATGCCCGTCTCCAAAGTCCATGGGGGTACTCGTGATCCACACGCGCAATTTTCGCTACCCTGCTTTCTTCTCTCCTGGAGACAACCTCCAAAATAGGTTCCTAGCCCCCCCCCCTGTCCCTTCTCCTATCCCTGATAGAAGCGTGGTGAGATGTCTCAGGAATGGGAAGAAGAATCGCATATGGCTCGCGAGCCACTAATTGCCCAGGTCTGCTGCCAACTACTGAAATACACATTTCTCGTAAATATCGATGTGACGGCTATAGTTTTCTTCGATCGCCCCCCATCTACCACGTAATTTTTTAATTCGTATGTAAATTTAATTCGTAAATTTTTAAATAAAATATTCGAGGATATTGAATCATATAATCGAATCGGCTATTTACCTGAAGGTACTGAACATTTTTCGAAGGATAAAGACCATATGGTACCGTGCGAGGACAGAATGATCACAAAAAACAGTGATTCACACACACGTATATCAACGAGTAAGCGTAATATAAACAGTAATTATATGTTACACTTGTATCTCTGCGACAAAGGACATATGTAGTTTTCGAAATGCTCCGCTGCTTCGTAAAAAGTCACAGGTATTGGGTTGTCCGGAAACTTCGTGCAGATTTTTAAGAAAAACTCAAACACAGTACATTTAAATTACGATATACATTTATTGAATTATTTAAGTGCCATTTTGTTCCATAATCTTTCTCCATCCTTCACGCAACTTGCGTTGTTCGGCGAAAAACTTTTAAATATGATTTTGTGTGTCGACCAAAGAGTTAAAGTTTTTGTCCTTATGGAAATTTTGTATTGACCTAAAGAGATGAAAATCTGAGGGTTAATTGCGTAAATGGGGTAGCACATCCCAACAGAGCTCCAACAGCTTTTGGAAGAAAAAAGCATCAAATGCTTATAACGCACTCTGTTTTCTTCCATATTTAAGAGCGTATTAATTTAACAAAAATTAATGTATCCTAATCAAACTTTTTTCTAAAAATGCCTGAGATATCACCTTTCGGACTATACACATACCATTTGTTTTCAATCATTCAGACCTATCCTAATGACACCTACAGAAAAACGGAACGAACTTTCCGGACAACCCAATATATTTACGTATAAGTGGGCTTTAGTAGAACATCGCATTTGTGAAATCTTTTCGAAACTCACTTTTTCAGAATTCAGGTACTACTTTGACATTATTCGATTTTGTTGAACGTCGAAGTAAGTTATACGTCTGAGTATGTGAACCTTTTGAAATCCGGAATCTTGATGCCAGTGTTATGTATGTACGCATAGTACATACATGGCGTCCATCAGGAGATGGCAGTGATTTCGACAATGGGAACTCCGCGCTTTAAATCTTGCATTTTTAGAATTCTCTCGTCAAAATCGACAGGATTGTGTTAAACAAAATTGCCAAATTTTTGGTCCCTGAAGATGAAGTTTAACCAAATATTGTATATAACAAACTGACTTATTTGTAAAAACTTCAAATTAGTGACTTTGACCTTAGATGGAAAAAACGACAGAACTTTCCTTTACAGCTAATAAATACAATGAAGAAAATATTATTTCCAACGAGTAGTATTTGAAACCTGTGAAACGAAATTCAGGTATTGAAATTGATTCGGATTCGCGAGTATCTAGATACACGTTGAACTTGATCCCATCCCTAGCGGACACCATCTTGATCACAATGACATCGGGCCAATTGTACGGTCGAGCGTGGGGCAAGCACGGATCGCAGAGGTGATTAGCTGCGACGTCCGGTGGCAACTATGTCGGTCGGCTGACGAAAGATCAACGCACGTGTCCAATTTGTTCCTTTGTGACATGTTCGCGTACACCCAGCTATATTTACGAGAGAAATTGCCCGAGCATTTCTGGAACCGCAGTACACCGTGTTAAATCGACTCTGTTCTCGTGTCTTGGCTCGGGTTCTCCAAGAACTTATGGCAAGCGTGAAGATTCGTTAATTTTGACCGAGTTGCAGCTGAAATTTCATTCGCTGAAAATATGGTGTTTCGGCAGTGATGTTACAACCTGGTTGTTTCATTATGCGAGACGCGAATCTAATTTGATCTGTTGCACGTCATCGGTCATGTCTACGATAAAACCTGGGCAAGGAACCTATGTAGTTCGCAATGGACAAATATGGTCGTGCAACTCAAATTTTTGGAATTAGGTGTCGAAATTTGAAACTAATATCCCTCACGAACAGGACTAAATCTTTTGTGTCTGACTTGAAGTTCTGATCCATTGTTACACACGTCTGTTCAAAATTATTTAAAGCGATTTCAAAGTTATTTTATTAACGCTAGAAACTAGGGGTTCCCAAAGTTTTACCTAGGTGGGCCAAATGATGAACTTAAAGTTAGGCATAAGAGACAGATTTATACTACTTTCGCAACATATTCGTGCTTTGCTTAGGAACAATAATTACTTTTTATTACAAAGTGTTTGTTAACACATTTAAAAAAAAAAAGGATCGCATTTTTGGCGACAGCGGACCGCACTCTGGGAACCCCTGCTACAAACGAAGCATGCAACAAAGGCATTGATATTGATTAATTTTGGGAACGAACTACATTGATTTTTATGTTTATTGGTATGCTAAATGACAACAAGTGGAAATAAAATGAAGAGCTCGGGGCAACAAACGGTCAGCTCGATTTAGACATGACTGCTCATTTAGAGTTTTCAATCGTTCGGGGCAACAAGCAGTCACAAACGTCTCATGATATGAGCGTTTGTTGCACCGAACTATCGAAAAAATTTGTTCTCTTACAGTCACGTGAAAATTGAGCTGACTATTTGTTATCGCGAGCTCTTCAAATGTCGCCAGACCAGGACTGCTTATTAATGAAAAGGAAAAAGATTCTACAAATGTTTAATTAACCTCTTCCTGCGAATAAAAGGTCATTTCGACCTAGTTGCAGCTGTTTCCATGTTTATTTATGTAATTTTGTATGTACATATGTAATTATACGTACGAGCATTATAAGTGTAATATATGCAGTTGAAAGTGTGTGTGAATTTTTATGCAAAACTCTTTCTCGAAACCTGTTCGAAGCATCTGCCTTAATAGAGTTCACGAAACACTAATTTAAATCTGAAAAGCTTTCGTGAAATATTACTCCCAGCAAACTTTGTGCGTTACGTGTAATAACAGAGTGTGCGAGAATTGTTATGGTTTTCAACAATTTTGCAACAAAATACGCTCGGAGTTAAAATTCGATTTACGGCAGGCTTTAATGATTAAACATACTAAAATCACCAAAAATTTTACATTAATCTGGAATTCTGGCCATATACATTTCACCGAACATGTACAGGGTGTTAAGAAATTATGTATCACGGTTATCATGACGCGATTCTACACCTACGATTTGGTTGAAATTAATATGAAAAACTACCCGCAAAAATTGATCTTGACCTTCAGAACCAAGGTAAGAAAAAATTTTTTGTTCGATCGTGTTCTACTAGTCATAACCAAATAGCTAATAGTTTTTCATACGGTTTATTATCGCAAATAATATTACTTATGTGCTGTTCACGAAGGAATGGGGAATTACGCGTTAGCTCAGAAAATGCAGTGAATTATCGATATACAAATGTTAGTAACGTGGGTCTTGATGTCGTTTATCGTCCAGGAGACACTTTCCCTTGATCCGCGCCGAATGTAGAAACGGACAGCGATGCTCGCCGCCGAGGAGTGTAAACATATTCGTTCTATACTCTCCATGTCAAAGTCACAGCAACAACTGCCTTCCAGGAGATCCTACGATGCTTTGATGCAGCGTCGAACGTAGAAAAGGACAGCGAAGCTCGAGCGGCATCGGTGTGAGACCAGGAGACCATTACCGATCCATTATACATGTAAATATCAGCGGAATTATATCATATTTGGTATCATTTTCATTAGAAAAATGCCACGAATATCTTTGTGAAAATCCTATTAAAAAATAATTAAAAATAAAGAAGTTTTGTTATTGGATTAGTAATGGTTTTCTGGTCTCACACCGTATACCTGACTCGTATTATGTTACACTCCTCGGTGACAGAGGTCTCTCAAGCTTTTTAGCTCTTCACGGAGTCTACCCCGCAGTAGTTGGGGGTATTCCGCGACATTTATCGGTCACGCTTCGGCGACATGCAGATATAGGGAATTCAGTGTATATAGAAAAACAGTGCGAATCAGTGGAAGACGACTACATCCAGCAAAAATTCCAGATCGATCGCGATAAGATGCAAAAATTATAGGAAATTCAACGTTATTTTTTCAGAATGCGGTTGAGTTACGACCCATGATTCTTTACAAAGGTGGTTCTCATGACAAGTAGAATACGACTGAACAAACAAAAATATATTGTTATTTGACCTTGATTTTCAAGGTCAAGGTCAATTTTGCGGGTAGAGTTTTTCATGTCAATTTTCAGCAAATCGTAGGTATAGAATCGCGCCATACTATTTTGTTGTAATTATAGGATATTGTAAACCGTGTCCAATTCTTGGCTCAATAAAGCAATATTATTATTTTATAATTTCCTGTCACCCTATACACGCATGTAAGTTAAACGAACTAAGATGTGACGTTTTTATACGCTTGAGTAAGCAAAATGAGAAAATTTAGATACAAGTATCACCCCACCCATCATTCTAGGTAGATACCGTACTCAAAGACAATGTCAGATTTATTGAATTATTTCAAAAATAGAATGTAGAAATTGTAAATACTGGCTATCTCTAGATTTCTGAATCGGCATAGCTTTACCACAATTAGCCGAGATCCCTTAAAGGTTGGTTTTCCTAAGCGCGTTTGGACGCAGCATTTTTCGATCCTGAATCCTTTTATACTCCTTTTTTTATACTCCTTTTTTTATACTCCGACTGTAAGGGATATATCTTAAATACATCCCATGAGGGATTTACCCTAAAGAAAAATGTAAAATTAATATGTATAAAAAAATATTTCATAACCATCTTTTTATGTTAAATAAAAAAAGTTTTCGTTCACTGAACCACCGTCGCAAAAACGCAACAGGCATTTTTCTGACAGTGGATCAATAAGCGCTTTTAAAATAATCTAAGTAACCTAAACAAAATTGTTATTAAATTTTTTTATTTAAACAATTCATAAATGATATTCATTTCAGATTTTTCTTTATCATTTACGATACATCCTTCAAAAATTGCACCTAAAACCAAGTTTTTCACACAGAGAAAGAATCTTACAGTGCGGTCACATTTTTAATATTTTTGATAAATTATTTAAAAAGAACAGTATGTCTCGATGACGATTTAAATAACAAAAATGTTTCTATTCTTAATGATAACCGTAATCTAAATTGTTTTGTAAAGATAGTTTTCGTAAAAACTCATTTTCATCGGTTTGTTAGTTCAGCCATTATAATTTAATGGAAAAAATGTTGACACTTTATTTTACACGTCAAGCCAAAAGCTAAACCATGTAAAACCAACAGTTTTTAAGATTTCGAAAAATCCTTTGAGATACGTTCATATATCAGTACGGATTCCAACACATCCAAAACAAAATCCGAAACAGTAGTCCGACAAGTATTCTGAAGCAGTGAGTCGCAAAACGCGTGCGAATACGTCTCGACTGTTTCGGAAGCAGCGGGCCCAAAACGCGTGCGTCTGCGTCTAGGGCACCATTCGGAGGTCTCGAAGCGTAGGTAGAAACGAAAACGTGCGCGTCGAGCGCCTACAGTAAATCAACCGACGACGGAAGAGTTTGGGTCCGGATGATCTTGTTCCTCTTCCTTCTCAAGCGAAAAAGAAGGAAAGACATACCAAATCGCATTGTACGAACGCAAACTTGTGTGTCCAGACGCACAGCAGGGAGTTATGACGAATGGAGTTTGGATCGCAAAACGCTGCGTCGAGACGCAGCTAGGAAGCCCACTTTCAGGAAAACCGACCTTTCGGAAATCCCACCATTACAAAATCGGTTTTCTAATTTAACATTGCTTGGAAAATACGTTTGTGCAACTAGATATGTAACGTTTTGGTCAGTTTTTTACATTTATATATCCACCATAGTGTCAAGATTTTTATTAATTTTTTCTGCTCAAAATATAGACATGTGTTCATTCATGGAGGTATGGAGAATTTATGGAGGACAACCCATCTTAAGACATTCGTTCTGAAAGTGCGGCCCGCGAATTATATTTTCGAAATGTGTTCATAAACACAATGTTTAACTTGTTAATTACATGGCCCTTAATTGGGACTTGCGCAAATGTAGAACCTTGATACGAGATCTATGCTAAAGAATATATTATTGGAAACGTTTATTATGTCATTTATTCTTCTCTTCCCAGAAAATAATACTAGAAGAAAAGCGAGTAGCCCCAGACAGTTAAATGAAACATAAAAAAATATAGTCAATCAATTATAATGAAATCTTTTTCCAGAATATAAACGTACAAAATCTACCTGATTCGCTATAAGTAAAAACAAATCGTACTTTTGAAATAATTTTACAAAAAACGTAATAGCATTACTATGGAAAAAAAGAAGCAGAGAGAACAAGAGTCGAACCTCAGTCCCTCTTTCTTTTTCAGTCGCTATCCTTCTTTACGTTCGGCATACTACAAAGAATGTCGCACCTCTACTAGAACTGTCGATCGGCAGATCCGACGATACGACAGTTACGGAGATACTACGACAGACAAGACATAGGAATAGACCTGCCATCCAATGTATTTTGGTGTCCGTCGGTTTTGGGGCGTTAGCGGCCCACAGGGCCTCCATTACCATTCAGTGTCAACACCCAACGTTACCGATAGAGCACGATTTCTGAGCATTATGAGCACCAAGACGAAATTTTATACTCCATTCGCATTACGAGTATTTAATGTGATTTGGCGGGAACAAACATACGTGATGCTTTGATTTAAATGTTGAATATGACATTTATAAAGAATTTTTTTTAATTACCGAAAAAATTACTTATTCCATAAGCACCGTTAACAGTTTAGTAATGTTTCTTTTTACGCCTTTCTAACGTGTTCGTCTTTATATTTTTCTTATTACATTTTGTTATAATATGCATATTTTGTAGCTTTTGTATTACAGTTCGATCTAGTAATGCATACATAGCCGTATAATTACATCAAAATGTAATAAACAGATATAAATAATACGCACAGATCTTTTGTCATTTAATAAATGCTTACCCACCGGTTATTTACAATAACTTTATTTGTGTGAGAAATTATTTAATAAACTAAATAATAAGCAAGTATGTTAATACTTAGCTTTCAAAATAAGAAAGTTACGAGAGTTCTATTTTTTAAAATTAAGCGCTGGTACGCAAATAACTTTATTAAACAATGACAAGAAGGTGAAACGTTGGACTTTCAATTCGAAACAGCACGTTCTCATGCAGATTTAAAAATGAATAATCAATTTTGAGATCATGTAACCGAGTACATTGTTTCGAGGGGGCAGTTTTAATTAAACTGCAATGTCTATTGTTATAACTGATTTCACTGCTCGGCTGCATATAATCGAATTAATACTTGATTTCGGAGCTATACAGTTATACCTAAAGACCACCACAGTGGGATTCTATACCTTTGGCCTGTTGGACATTTGTAAAAAAATATATAAATAATTGTTTATAGCATTAATAATTAATGCTAATTTTCTTACATTAACGTATTCTACGCATTGACAACAGCAAAAGTTTGAGAGAAATTATATTCCGCAAGCGAACCGTTTAGTCAAGAAAAATTATTAAGGATTTCATAACATTTTAATTGTGTAGAGTAACACATAGACGCATGGGCCTACCACACTCTGCGACTTGGGTGAGATCTATCTGAACGGTGAGGCTTGGCTCAATGGTGTGCGTGCGTATCCTTACATGAACACAATACGACGTTTAAAGGTACAGAACATCTAGCAAGGTGCATTTTGATCTGAAAACATTATGAAATCTTTTACAATTTTTCCTAGCCAAATGGTTCATTGACGATGTACGTTTCTTCTCTAACTTTTTCCGTTTTCAATGCTTAGAATGCTTTCATATATAAAATAAACAAATTTAACAATAATTTACAATGTTATAAACAATTTTCCAAACGGTATTTTAATTTTAATTTGTTGCGTACGCACAGTTGTGTTCTTGTGTATTTTGTAAAATACAGGAACAAAAATAAATTTGAGATTAAATTAAAGTTAAGCATAAAATTTTGAATAATTCAATAAAAAAATGTACAATAGATTGAAATGTTAAATGCAAAGAAATTAAGATCAACATAAGCTAGCGTAAGGTTGTTAACGTAAGATTTCATTCTAATAGGCTCTCTTTACGGCCAACGGATAGAAGAGAGCCTCTTCGCGATTGCACTCTCCAATGATTTTTGGATGTATATGTCAAAACTCATAATCTGACAACGTTGCGTACTTTAGACTTGTCTAGTCACAATGGATCTAGTTCTCGAATTCACCGTTCTCAAAACTTAGAAGACGCTAAAATCACTGGCATTTTCAGATGAGGGTACTAGGGGTTCCTATGGACACCAAGTCCCATAAGGTGTCAGGTCTACTCCTATATCTCGTCTGTGATACTACTGTATTCCTGATTTAATACCGATAATCTTTTAATAAACAAACGACGTGAATTGTGCGAGAAAAGCTGTGGTCATGGGAGGTCATTAAAATCGATCATTATAGGACAAGATTCTACATCGTTGGGAAAACGACAGACCCAAGAAATCTGAATTGACAAACGTATGCTGCACGTGGAGGTTAATTACAGGACATGAATCCCGCCGGAAGAACTCCACGGCTCGTAATTTAATCAGTCGGGCTCCCTTATCTCACTGTTGTCGTTCGATTGTATTCTCCGCGGAAATGGATTTTCTGCTTCCTTCATTTTTCAGCGAACTGATTGTAGAAATTCTAAAACATCCTGAGGTGATATTAACCCTTAACCCATTTACATCACTATCACCGCAGCGTATATAAATATACGCTCTTTTTTACTTGTAGTCATTTTTGTACCTAAATATAATAAAAAAAGCCTTCTTTTCATATTTCCTTATGATACAATGGGTTAACGGACCAATGCCGTCATATAAGCGGCATGGCACTTTTACTTACTTGATCCAATGCCACGTATATGGCGGTAAAAATAAGAAAAGAAGAAATATATAATATAATATATTTTTCTTTCTATACTTGATATAAAAATGTTGAGCCCACGGTTAAGGGTTAACTATAAACTTACAGGAAGAATTTGGTACTCATAAGAAGTGCTGAGATTAAGCATTTATCATTCACATTACAGATGGACAGTTAGAATAGTATGCTAAGAGAGTAAACAACATTCATCAAGGTTTTCGTTTAACCTTTTTTGTGGGAATGACATGTTAATTTGCCATGCGTGTCGACTATCACTTGTCAACCATTTTTCACTTTCCTCTAAATTCAACAAATAATTCTTTCGCTTTATTGTATCACAATATCCCTATTAGTCTAAACTATACATCGTATTTATATCGGTTGTGGCAAAAGTTTTGTTATGTCAATTTTAATTGTCTCACGTTACGTGTCTTTAAATATTCATTATTGAAAAGTCACTTAGATCAAAGGTTAAGCAGCTATTTTGCAAGAAATCGATTGTGTATCCTTGTTGAGTGTACAGGTACATTTATATTAAATTAGGGCCGACATCTGTTGTAACGTTTGGAAGTACATAATCGGCCGTCACATGAAAATGGTACCGAAGAAAAACGTTATGCCATTTAGGTTAGGGTAAGCCACATGCCTATACCATAGTCGTCAGATCAAGACTTGTCCCCCATTCTAATTTCGCCTTCTATCGCACTATTCCTCCACGCGTTTCGTTTCAGTCGTGTCTGTGTCGCATTGTCACGTGACTAACCTGCTACAGGCAGAGAGAGGGGAAGTTTTTCTCCTCGATTCGTGCTCCCATCCCTCGTATGACGACTGTGGCCTGTAATGGCGCAAAGTTGGTGTACTATTGTTACAGTTAAATAAAATTACATAAAACAGTTATCCAAGCCCTTTCCTCATCATGTACAACTCTTAAGTCACGTGACTGTTTCAGAGTCAACAGGTTCAGACACAGACTTAAGATCCGTCTTGGTCTCGATCCGACGGGTCTTAAGTCTCTGACTAAACTTGTCACATTTTTTGTTCTGTATTATCGATATGATGAATTCCGACGCCAGAAACGTGCGTCAAGTTTTTGGCTTCATTTCGCAGAGAATCGAGACAAAATATAGCTCAATTTGTAGTTGGAGGTGTTTTCTAGCGTGCTATACTCTCGATTTCATCCAGAAAACTCATCAAATGGCATAAAAATGCTTGGATTAGCAATTTGCGAATTGATGCAAGAGAGTTACATACCGAAAATAGCTTAACGCTATTTCATTCACCGTTTTCCTTTATCGAATGAACTCCGGCAAAAGAGTTTAATCGTTCGAAAATTGCTGACACGTGCTCGAATGAATAATCCGTGCCGGACTTGTACGATAGAACCGTTACGAAGCAAGCATTTGACGTAGAATTGAAAGCGATGCCGATGACTTTAATGCAATTATAATGACTCGTAGCAATTGAGGCAATGAGAGTGAAAATGGTTCTATCTTCAAAACGGGTTTGTGTAAATTTACAATTCTAAATGAATTACAAATTCAAAATAAACAGTTCAATAGAGTACTTTGCATACGAAAATTTCGGTCTCGTAATAAGTGGAAAGTAGGATCGAAATGTCAAATGTTTTCACTTTATAATACACTCGCTTTGAATTTGCAAAATTGATTAATCAGAACTCTCTCTCTCGCTACATGTTGTACAAAATTTTGCTGAAAAAAAAACGAATAACAGGTTTCGAAAATACAAGATTCAAGCTTTAAAGTGAGGTCAGAACGAATATCCTACGTAATTTTTTCACGAAGTTACAACACTTTGAACATTGGCAATTTTCGAACGAAAATGTAGAGAGCCTTTAATTTTGCAAGTGAGTGTATTTCTAATAGTTTACCAAGAGAAACATTTCAGAACATAGAGAGTTGCATCTATGTTTTTTAAATATTGGGACAGCAAAGTTGGCAAAAATTTGATATGTTAACATACAGGTTGACATGACTTTGAAAAACTTAATTAAATGAGAATTCATCCGATAAATTATATATTTGTTGTCTGCACTATGCGTAGACGTAATTAATTGTGAATCATGATCGTAAGTGCTAAACATCATGTGCCTAGAGCTAAACAATGTATTGTTCAATGCAAACGACGCGACGTATGCATCATCAAATATTTTCAGCTGTTTACATTTTAGAGAATATTACGCAATATTACACAATGTTATAGTTTCGTGCATACTCTGAGCTAAAATTTCTTTGACGTTGTAATATGTATACGAATATGTGATCAAACATCGTTTAAAAATCATAACGATATAAATGAAATTCGAAAGCATTCTGAGCATATACTTAATAGTAATTTATTAGCAAGAAAAATGACAACCAACAGCGCTGAATCATTAAAAATGAAAATAATATATTTTGAATGTGTATAAATCATTCACATGTACATTTGCAAATATCCCCATGCCAAAGAAATTAGCAAATTAAATAACTATATAGTAGGCGAAGTAGTCTTATTCAATAGGTACATTATGCTTAGGGTTAACAAAAAATAGGGGCCTTCAAATATATTTTCAATTATGCAAAATTATTATTTGGCCTACGAGAGCAGAATTAAATCCCAAAGCAAACTTTAACGCTAAAAGATTTCAGAAACAAAAGTGAAGGAAAAGGAAAAAAAAGTATAGAATATTTTTTGAGATTTGCGGAGCTACGAAAGTCACAGATACCAAAGGTTGAACGTGATTTGATAAAAAATCTATCATTAGTAGTAGATATTTAAAAAAGTAACTTGGCATAACATTATACATTCCGATAAAAAGCACATAGCAGCAATAACGGCGACTGTATTACACATGGTCATTACGTAACATTTACAAATGCAATACACTATTCTCTTCAATTTAATAGTACTCTGAAGCAATCATTTTCAGCTTATGAAATGATAAGTAATTGAATGAAAAATTTTGTAGTAATTCGAAATAACGACATATTAATAATAAAAAGTGTATGTTACTCAAGTTTTCAAAAATATATGGGAAAAGGAGCTATTATTTCAGAAACATATAAATTCTGTAATGCTATTAATAATAATTTAATAACAATTTCAATGCTAAGTTTTGTAAAAATCACGTTTTTTAATATAATTTTAAGTCTATATTCATTTGAAATTCGTTTAGACTTGCCAAACTCACAATCAGTAAAAATTGTAACTTTCGTTAATATTAACTCTTTAAGTATATACTTCCTAGAGTATGTTTATAAGACATGAAACGCTTCAAATCACATTCGAAATCAACAAACACAGTTTCGATTTTTTAAATTGAAATTACCCCCTATGAGCTTTGTTTTATATATACAGTTTCTCATTCTAGCAAATAAGCAATACCAGAATTAGATTCTACAATCCGAAAAATCCCTAAAACTGTCCTCTTTGTAATTAATAATGTATAATTAACAGAGACACGAATTTAGTCCAGTTTTTTGCGATTCTGGTCTACCGTGCACTTCTTCCTGAAATTCTCCCTGAAATTCTTCCAATTCGAAACAATTATACAGAGTGTCTCGGAAATGTTGTACCTCCTTGAAAGGGATGATTTCTGAAGTGATTTCGAGTAACTTTTTCCTTTGCGAAAATGTTCTCCGCTGCTTTGTCGAGGAATTATCAACGAAAAACATGGACCAATCCGAGCGCGACTACATTGGACGGATTACGGCTCGGCCAATGTCAGCGCCAATGTCCGCCGTAGTGGAGCTCTGATTGGTCCGTGTTTTTCGTTAATAACTCCTTAACAAAGCCGCGGCAAACATTTTCGCAAAGGAAAGAACTACTGCAAAAAACTTCAGGAATCACCTCTTTTAAGGAAATGCAACATTGTTGGGAAGCCCTGTATATGAACACGAAGACCGACAGAAGAAGAAGACACAACCAAACAGCTTGAAGCCGAAAGCTTTTTGGTTAACAGGGCGACGATCGGATCGCTAAATTCCTTTTTTATTAGTTGTCATACAGGACTAAGGCAAGCAAACGTGCATACATCAAATTGTTTACCACGATAAAATGTAAATTATTCGCTAATTTACATCTGCGATTGAAGAGTGACAAAAAATGGAAGATGTGGAGCACAATTTCCGCTAGCTCTCATACACCAACGATACTCGAATGTGAAATTTCCTGATTACTCTGGATGTTTCAAGAAATTCTCTACGTAAAATTACTTTCGAACGATTGTTCGACAAGGAAATGATTTTAATGAATTGAAAGTGGTTTACGTACCATTGTGCGTTAATGTTTTTGTAAAATTAAGCAATTTTCAAAATTTCAAATCAAATTTCAAACACGTGTGAAATCATAAGAAGTTTCTTGCGAATATCTCGTAAACTAAAGCCGACCGCCGAAAAGGGAAATGTTATTCAGAATGATGACCTTGACAACATGTCTCAAGGTCATTGAAATCAGAGAGGAGGTAGCGCGTCGACAAGTTTACCCAATGTTTAGGGTAAGGGACCCAACTGTAGGGGTAGTAATTACTGTGATTATATTAATTGTACTCATTTTTTAAGTATAATCAATATTAAAAAGGAGATATATAACATATATATCAACTGATTTTAATGAGGAAACATTAGTATCTCTTTCTTAATATTCATTGTGCTTTAAAAATAAATAGAATTAATATAGGCACAGTAATTGGATCCCTTACCCTAAGTAACCAAACATTAATATCGTTTATTGAACAACGCAAAAATTTTGTGTTAGATTGTACGTCGGTGGATCATTTCGCTGTAGGGAAGGTTATCTCCGACAGCACGTATCAACCGATAAAATGATTATCGTGGACACATTGGCGACATGTACCCCTCTCGGACAATTTACATGCCATCTCCCGATGCAACGGCTACAAAGTAAAAGGTACGCTCGGAAATCGAAAATCCGGCTGGATCGATCAAGATAAGCATTAAATCGGATCCAAGGTTTATCGATGAAAATAAGACCGCGCGTTATTAGCCATGTGCAAAGTGTGTAACTACCAAGTAATCGCGGCCATCATTTCTCTGTGCCTACATTTAATGACGCTATCAAACTGAAACGAGGCAGGAGTGAATTTCATTCTATGTCGCTAAATACACACGAGAGATCCGATGCTTATCATACTGATTCTCATTCTCTTCCTCTCCCGTTCGTTAACATATCCAATTAACTGTGATTAGCCCGTGTATTTTTGGGATTCGCTTTATAATCGAATTAATACTACTAATCGTAAATAGTCCACCATTTCTTTCCGGACGAATTTATATGTTTGTGAAACAACTTACGAAAACAAAAATTAAATGAAACTTCTCTTATTAAATTGCCTTTCTCAACTAAAACGGTCATTATGCATCGTTGCGTTAGAACATCATACGTCATGTACAATTAATTGAAGTAATTTTCATTCTATTTGACTCGCTCAATTATCCTACATTTATCAAAATAACAAACCATGAAAAAAAATTACTCTATTGTACGTTAACACAGCAACTTCTAAACGATAATATAACGACAACAGCAAAAAGCGGCATAAATTTGCATTTTCTTTCAGACATTTAAATGATTTTAAGAAACAAATTGTGCAACAAATAACTAAGCGATAAAAACAGCGTCTGAAAAATTCTCGGACTCTAGGACCAGTAATGTAATGACAGAAACATGTAATGTGATTTGAAGCGAACACGGCTAAATAAATTTTAATTAGAATCTGCTTTCGGACAGAACTGATTAAAATTGATATCAGCACTTCAAAGATCGACGATTTCAATTCGAGTTTGCGTTTGTTAAAGTTTTCCGAGTTTTTATAATAAATGCACTGTCGCCATTATATCTTGATATTACATCAACAATCGTCGCGGTCACACGAGACGCGACGATAAAGCACAATGAAACCCCGTAAACAGAGTTTAATTGACAAAAATAAGTATGCCGTAAAAGTGTTAAGTGCCGATAAATTCGGCAAAGTATCTTTATTAGCATCATAAATCATTCCTATAATTTCTAAAACAATTACCGACGAAAAATGCCGTCGTAAAATAAATTATATTCATTTCATGGTCCAGTAATGACAAAAGACATTCTGTTCTACGAAGGATCAATTACGAAAGACTCTACGAAAGACAATTTCTAACACTGTGATTTGAAAACATTTAGAAAATTAGAAAATCCGTTTCTATTTTACAATAATCAAATAAATATTCTTACTGTAGTATCTTTACCACTTTTAAAAAACTGACTAAGTTTGTCACCAACATGTTTCTTTCGTATGCTACAATTTTCAAGGACAATATGCAAAGTTTTCTGCATTTCGAAGAACTTGGAAATTCTGTTATCACTGCCACTGGAATATCATTAAATTTCATTTGAATGCTCGAGTCAAGGATAAGGGATCCAATTACTGTGCCTATATTAATCGTACGTATTTTTAGGGCACAATGAATATTACAAAAAGAGATATTCAATTCTTTTCACTAAAATCAGTTAATACATACGTTATACAGTGAAATCTGTTTTTGTGCGGTCCTTTTCTACGCAATTATTTTTTTTTGTGCGATTTTCTTTTATGTGGTATATGAATGCCAACAGTGTTGGCATTATAGCACCCTTGTAATGTTTTCATCACAAGAAGATTCGCGTTTTGGTCTACGCCAAGTAGTACTGAATTATGTGCATTTTGAAAATTTCTCCATGTTCAAAATAAGAAGTTAAATTTTTTAAAAATGTTTTCTTGTGTAATTTATTTATTTTGTTTGGAACCGCCATTTCGTAAATCTTTGACATGTTTTCTAAGTGACACAGTTTTTATGCGGTACCTCTCCAACGCATAAAAAAATGATTTATTATAGCTATTTATGAAATTTATGAATATTTTTTTGTGCGGTTTCTTTTATGCGGTCCCTATCTACCGCACAAAAACAGGTTTGACTGTACATTTCTTTCTTAATATCCATTACACTTTAAAAATAAGTATAATTGATATAGGCACAGTAATTGGTACTCCCACAGTAGTTAGGTTCCTTATCCTAGATCCGCACATGAATTGAAAATTTTCAAAGTTCTAGGAAAACTGAAACTGTTCTTGAATCGAAATTTCCCTCATCGATGAAACCGAAAAAGCTAAATACATACACAAAGAAATGGTACTTCTTCAATTCAAATTTTACCGCGCTTCGCACGTTATGAAGCATAGATTGTAGATTGTCGACTGTTAGAGAGAAGAACGGATAGAACGGGAGAGATAGATAGAGGATTACGAGATAGAGCACGTGCTCATAAATTAAGAGAGAAATACATTAATTGAGAAATAAATTAAGATATAGAATAAACTTTAAATGTCGTTTTGTTGTTTACAGGTAAGATTGTACATAGTGTAGATAATTGTTGTAATATAGCATAATAAACAAAGAAGAAAATCGATGTTTACAGGGAAAAAATTTCTAGTTTAGTTTTAAAAATCCTGTGTGATAGATAACTGTCTTACAAAACGACATTTAAAGTTTATTCTATATCTTAATTTATATCTATTAATCTATTTCTCTCTTAATTTATGAGCACGTGCGCGACAAAATTTGAATTGAAGAAATACCATTTCTTTACACATATTAAAGTTGAAATATTACGACACTCAAAATAAAAAAAAACACTTGCGTTTATTCAATTCGAAAAACGGCGGAACAAACTGCGTCCAAGTGAAGATTCGGGGTTGGAACGCGTGCGTCGCATGGCGTCACGTCGCACAGTGGTGCCAAATGGCCAAAAAGCGATCAAATATTTGTGGAGAGATTGCCACAGGTACAACGCTTATTTGGCAAAAAAAAAATGTTGTAAAAAGTTGTTAATATTAAGTAATATGGGCTTATCGAAAATCTCCGTTTTTTGCCCATTTTTTACTTATGGTAGCATATAACAAATCCTTTAATAGATTTTGGTCTGGAACTAATCGTTTTGGCAAGGTGTAATATTGATCTAACTTTGTGCAACAAATCATGAGACCCTTCGAGACCCTTTCGCCATAATTTAAGTTTAAATATCAACTTTCAGAATTTTCAAGAGTGAAACGTGCAGAAGTTAAATTATTTGATGTTTCGGGTGAAATTTTTTAGGATTATTTCTAATTAATAAAGAAAAATGTGAAGTGCATATGATTTATTAATTCTTTATGTATAAAAAATATTTAATAACAATTTTTTTATCTTTATCAATGAACGAAAACTTTGTTTATTTAACGTAAAAAATAGTTAATAAATATTTTTTTATATGTATGAATGTCACATTTTTGTTTATTATCTGATATGTATCCCTTAAAAATTTCACACAGTTAGTCCACATAAAGAAATTATTTAAAAATTTTTTTTATTTAAACAATTAATTCTAACTAACCATTTCACTTTTTCCTTCATTATAAACGATATATCCCTAAAAAATTTCACCTGAAACATGAAACAATCGTGACATCGATTCACTTTTAGAAATTCTGAAAGTTGATATTTAAACTTAAATTGCGGCGAAAGCATCTCGAAGTATCTCATGAAATCTTGCACAAAGCTGGATCAATATTATAACTTGCCAAAACGATTAATTCCAGATCGAAGCTATTCAAACGATTTTTTTTATTCCTCACTAAATAAAAAATGAGCGTAACGCAAAAGAGCTTTAGGTTAGTCTATATTACTTAATGTTAAAAAACTTTTTTTGGAAAATTTTTTTGCCAGTTAATAGTTGAAGCGATTTTCAATAACCCACATGATGTGTAGACCCCTAAGTATTCAATTATAGGCGGAGTAATTACATAACTATCGCACTGAAAATTGATGAATTCCAAGGAGCGAGGAAATGGTTATTTGCCATGCGTATATTTCCGTAAAAATATATATTTTTTTAATCTGACTTTGGCACATCATGTACGCACTATTGGGCTATACAAAAATAATTTTTTTTATAAAAATCGAAAATTTATAAAATGGATTTTTTGCCGCCTTGGCACCACTGTGCGTCGCGTCGACGGAACGTTCCTAAAAATCAGCTGACATCTCCCTCCAACGTTCAGTGCACGTGACAACAAAGACGCATCGGCCGCTCCGGCCAAGTATCTTTCACTGCCGCTCCATTTCTCCCTTTCACGCGTCTACCGGACGAAAAGCGAAAGCATGGCGCAACAAGCTCGTCTCTGCTTACTTAATAACGAGAGAAATGAAAAGCAAAAGCAAACAAAAAAAAAGAAATCATCGAGAAACCTCCGGCGGGGTTTGCAAGAGCACGCGTAACAAGCGAGAAACGAGGAGAACGTACGATCGAAGACTCTTGACCTTGATACCGATCCGAGAAAAATGATCGTTTCCGTTCCGCAAGGGAATGCGCGTCGTCGTTCCCGTCGCGATCAACGGTACATATATTTCGTCGCGACTTCTTCGAGGATCTACGTCGGACATATCCGGTGCGTCGAACCGGGTCTAGATCAATAATTTTTGGCGCGCGAGAATCGCTACAGGATCTCCCGGTTCGTCTCGCCAACATACCCCCAAGACCTCTCCTCACCATCGAAACTGACTCTGAAATTCGTTCGAGTCGACGAAACACTGTATATCACTTTTCCGCAACGGAGAAAGATAACAACAGAGCACAGAAACGAAAAATGGGTCAACGAAGCACAGAAACTTCTCTGCTCGGTTACACCCACAAACACGTTACGATCGAGAGAAGAGCTTCGGCGACGAATCAACTGACTCAACGAAGCAATCATCACGATCCCGGGGAAACTCTGTCACTGCGATCCTTACTTTTCTCCAAGATGCATCCTGGCGATCGTTGGGTTGCCGTGGCACGTCGGGCTCGCAAGCACCGGAGAACTCGGTGGTTTCTAGGTCGATCCGCAGGATTCGAGGACGTGTGGCGGTGCGCGTGACACTCATCAGGACTCGTTGCGATTCGGACGCGGTTCACAGACGGAAAATGTACACAGAGAACGGTTCGGCCGAATCGTACGAGATCTAAGCCGGACAGGAAGAGGAAACGCAGTAAAGAGCAGAACTGCCGTCGCGACTCGATTCGGCGCGGTCCGACGCACGACAAGCCGGTGCTTCTGTCGACGTCACCACTTATCGCGTAGAGGAACACCTTGCATCACTAGACGGTGCGCGCGTATCCACGCAACCCGTCACCCAGTTGTCACGGACCCGACTCGACTACTCGTTCTCCCCTCTATCATCGTAGTCGTCGTCGTTGTTGCTCCTGCTCCTCTCCTTTCCTCCAGCAGCCTCTTGGACTCTGCTAGCTCGAGAGAGCTTCCCTCCTCCTCTTCCTTGCGCAATACACAATCGCCGCACCGTTTTCTCTCCCACCCTTGGACTCGCGTTCAGTATATCGGCCGCCACACGGCGCGCACCGATTCTCGGTTCGGTTCGGTTCGATTCGTTTCGTTTCGTTTCGTTCTTCTCTCGGTGCTTCGGCACAGAGGGTTCTCGAGAGTCGAACGCGCGGCGTGGGGATCTATTTCTCGTTCACATGGATACAACGGCGACTGCGAGTGCGACGCGACGGTAACGAAGGCGACAGCAACTCGTCCCAATGTCGTATAGGTCGGCGACGAACGGCCGCTACCTGTGCTTCCCGTTCAACGAACGATCGCGCGCGCTCTCGCCGGAGAGACTGACTCGTGCGAGAGAGAACCACACCGGCTCCCAACACCGGCACCGGTACCGGCACCGATCTACTCGACCAACCGATTACTCGCCAGCCACTCGTTGAATCACACTCGGTGTTCACCGACATGAGAACCTAGCCGGTCTGGTTCGGTTCGGCCGGCGTCGTTGCTTCCTTCGTTTATGGTGTATAGGTAGGTTAGGTCGCCCGCTGGCTCGTGCTCGTGCTCGTGCTAGTAGACAGGAAACGCGAGCCACCACGGTTTCCGGAACGAAAGCGAAGAGATAGAGAAGAGAGAAAGAGAAGAAGCTCGACGGCCACCAGTATTTTGCTGCGGAACAGAAGCGACACGGCCGAGGTATTGGTTGTGGGTCGAGGCTCGTATATGCGGGACCTGTACCCGCGTATAATATAGGTTAGTGGGCCAGGGCGATCACGGCAAGACGGACATGCGCGGCATTGCACGCACCCGTGGCCCGCCTCTGCCTCTGCCTCTACACCTCTACACCTCTACACCTCTACCTCTACTTCTATTGATGCTTTTACCTATGCCTTTATCGAATCAACTGAAAATCACGAAGATTGAGGCGCGAATCTTTTCAATGTCTCGTAGAGATTGCTAGCGGTTAACGGCGATTATCGTGCGACCAGTGGCAATATTGCAACTCTACAATGATTCACCCCGGGCGTGTTCATTGCCAGTCCGAGCATCGGGTCGTCAGCTGTTTGCGATTATAGAATAGAAGAATGGAGCTTGGGTACAGGTTTGGGTAGCTTGATTCTCTTGAATAGGTTTCAAGTTGCACAATGTCGGGTTAGTAAATATGTATACAATTGCTTAGATGTGATTTAGAGATCTTTTAATCTTATGGCGTTTCTTAAAGAATCCCAGTTACGTTTGCAGCTGCTTTTACCCAGTGGTACATAACTGAATGTAGACCACTGCAAGACCTCGGCAAGTTAGTAACCAATTCTACCAGCAACTACGTAAACTATTTACTCATTAAAAAACGCTTAAATTTCGTTTGATAGCCTATTGTTCAAAGAAACAAATTGTTACACTTCAAAATGGTCAAAAGTTTCCGAAAGACGAATTAAACATTTAATTTTATAGTAAAAATATTTTCACAGAATATGACACTCACATGATTCGTCGAGAAATATATTTGCTATTGCATTTGCATTTGCTATTTGCTTTTGTATATTTGCTATTGTTTATACAGTAGCGAAAATTACTACACTGATTAAAATTATTACAAATTTATACATTGCGGAGAAACCTCAGGATATCGTTGTGGAATTAAATAAATATTTGTTTTCTAGTAAAACTTAATTTGTTTAAGTTGTCTTTTTTAAATTTTCTACGTGTTCCACATTAGGTGCCATTTTTTCGAAACTTCGATTTTAACTATTCTTTTCCCAATTTTTCCACCACAATTACGGATTATTTTTATTAACTTTCTACATAATTAATTATTTTATTGGCCACTCATATGTCGGTGTTTTGACATTGATTCCTTTGAAAAGTTCCTTTGTGTTTTATATTTTTTTTCAAACAGAACAGTATAGTTTTCTTACTGTAACTTTGTCATTGAAAAAACGGGCAAATCCGCTGACATTTGAATAATATAATTTTGGAAATAGTAAGTTAACATGAAGGACTAGCATATTGAGTATGACGAGCTCATCCGCCTTTCCCTTAAAAGAATCGTATATATACCACCGATTTCGTACGGGTTATCTAAATACCACTCGAAGGTCAACATATAATGTGTCAATGAATTTATCTTTATGATAGCCACAATGTTACAGTAATTAAAACGTACCATTCCGTTAAAGAAGATGCGGGTAATCTAAAAATATCAAAAAATATGACTACGAGCAATATTCTTCATCATATTATTATTATTTTTTTCCAATCAAACACGTTTTGTAAATGAGATTTTCTGTATGTCTAAAAACAAATTACTTCAGGCATAGAAAGAATGTATGTATATGTCTTTAATGATAATTCGCCAATTTATTGAAATGTGAATAGAACAAGAGTTTATAGATATCGCTTGAAACTTAACATGAGTAACTGTCAAAGGATGTTCCCAGACAAATACTGCTCAATGAAGGGTCACCCTTAGATTCGGATGATCCTAATACCGGACAAATCATGTAATTCGATACTTAGCATTTGAAATCGAATATGATATCCGCAATACGAATGAGAGACGTAAACACGATCAGTAATTGACTCGGTACAGCTGAATGTTTCGTTGGAGCTCGAGAACAGCGAATAGACTGCTTGAACGAGTTAATAAAACAGAGTTGCGCAATAAAAAAAATGTTTCAGAACGACTTCTTTCGGCATTCCTGTTTTAAATTATTGACAGCTTTTTGTGTGGCAACCCTTTTCATGATCTGCTCAAAACGGATTGATAATAAAAACTGGAATGTATCAATTTCAAAGAAATAAGTAATTAATCATTAATTACTTACTTAATTATTAATTAATTAGAAATTATTAGAGTATTTTGAACAATTTTAACATTTATTTACTTCTAATTCGTGTAATTGCAGGTTTGACATTACTCGATAGCATAAAAATGGAATTAATATTTAATAACAGTGGAAATGGAACTTAATCGTTTCGTCGTTCGACAATCTGATTGGATAGTCTCCGATATAACACTCCCTATCGTGTGACATAATTCGAACGATAAAGTAAATGTTTTAGCACCGCAGTGTAGTATCCCAAATGTATTGAGAACGTACTAAATAAAATGCATTCCTAAGTTGAGGTTGTACGATATATTTTCGTTGAAATTATGGTTATTAACGCTAGAACTACCGAGCAATAAATGCGACTGATATATATTGCTTTGTAACAATGACAAGACTGTGCCCATTCAGACTTCACACAACCTTTATTGTAATATGTGCCTCAATGAAGAGGTTCATTAAAAAATTTCCGATGAAAACATTTTTACAATTTCAGTAATTGTAAAAGAAAAAATTAGAAACCAGTCATTTTGACTGGTCTGGTAGTTCTAGTGTTAAGAGGGTATTCCTATTTGGAGGAGTAAAAAGAAATAATATTCTTGTTATGTTTTTTAAAAGAATATCGCTTTGAAAATGTTTTCCCAAAATTTGATGCTTAAATTCATTGAAATGGCAGAATTATAATGATGGAATATTATAATGCTGCATATGCTGAAAAATTGGCTACGACGATAATTCAATAATAGATTGTTCAAGCTTTTGCAAATTTTGCAATAGGGCAGACGTCCCTGCATTTGGTGAAATAGAAATAGAATAGAAATAATTTACTTTTAGCCCCCTGGCCATAAAAAGAGCTAAACTTCACCTTAGGGGACTACAAATTTCGGACATTTTTTATATAGTCTCGTAGATTTTGACGATAAAATGCCAAAAATTCAAGTTTTCACGTTAGGAATGCACGGGTTCAAAAATTATGCGAGTTTAAAGTTGAGCGATTTTAAGCGTTTTTAACATTGTCCAATGAGCGGAACCGCGAGAAGGTTGGTCGGGGGTAAGGTTCCTGAGGGGGTGGGGAGTACGACTACGCTTGCAAATCTACGTTATCAACACCACTGTGTGCTTGTGGTGCCTAACGTCTTTGCTAGTTAGACGACCCGCGACGGTAAGTACATACCAACATAGCGGCGCCGTTATCTGTTAAAAATGCTTGGAATCGTTCAAATTTAAACACGCAAACTTTTGAACCAGTGAACTCCTAACGTTAAAACTTGGATTTTTGGCATGTTCTTCTCAAAATCTATAGGATTATATTTTAAAAAGTCCAAAATTTGTGGTTCCCTAAGGTAAAGTCTAACCCAAACGTTGCATTCTCATGATCCGACTTAGCTGCCAAGTACGAATATATGAAGTTTCCATGTTAAATCGTTAGCCTCGGTTTCATTTGTACGAGATTTATTCTTTCGCCCCTGCCCTTTACTGTAGTTAAAATGTTTTCTTTTTTCCAGAACGAAGGCGATCTAAGTGTACGAATGAAAGAAGTTCAATTGAATTCGTTTGAGAAGTTTCAAGCAATGGGAACACAACATCGAGACGGAACCGTCCCGCCGCGGAGCTGGTTGCTCTTTGCTTTCAGAAACGTAATTGCGTACGCAATTACGCTCGCATACAGCGTAATCGACAACGGCGATCCCGTATCACACACATACTTTCATCTTCGCGTTTCCCCTTTATTCTGTTCGTTTTATTCGCTACTAATTCCTGGGTTTCCCTTTCTCCGGCAGAGCTCGACGATTGCGGTTATTCGAGCGGCTTGATGGAGCCTATTTACCTACCTCGCAACGTTCTTGTTCGCGCGACATTAGGAAATTGTACATTTTCGTTATCTGCTGTAGTACCACAGATTGCGAAGATTTACCTCGTCAGACGTGCAACCGGCGATGATTGAGTTATACAGAATTGGAGGATCCTACTGGGAACAGTATTGCCAACGGATTTCCTTTCGTTTCGTTTCTCTTCCCTTACTTTCTTACCGCACGCGCTTGTCCTATACGGGCTGCTGTTCTACATTCTCGAACAAACGAAAGCGACACTTGGTAAACAAAAATAACACCGAATAGTAAAATGTTCTTTGAGCGTTGCAAATGCACATTACTACTATTTCTAGTAAAAATTATTCGATGAAACAAATCAAAAGTTTCTATCAGTGTAAAAAGTCATATATTCAATTTGGAAAATATTTCCATCAACGATGACAATAATAAATGCACTGATAAAATGTGTTATACATAAAGAAAATATTCGATTGTTTTTTCACAATGTGTAGAATGAACAAATTGTATACTGATTTAAATCCCTTAAGGAAGGGTTTAATTACCTATTTAGCATTCAGAACATTTTTATGGCGATGTCTATTGTTGTCGTCACCGTTAGAAGAAACATTAAAAAATGTTCTATCACGTTATTATGCTATTGAAACGCCATTATAATTTTTTCATACAGGTAAACAGTTTATTATTTAATATTTGGCAAAAAGCAAAACGTCGTTCCAAAAATATCATTGCCTCTTACATCATATTTGTCTAATACCAAAGGGATTTTCCTTAATAAATATCATTTCTACCAAAATTTATTGTGAAATTATTTTAATTTAGAATTAAACTGTGTACAGGGTGAATCACCCAATTTGATCATCTCGAATAATGTCTCTATTGTGCGTTGTACAAAAAAATTATTTCAATAGATGTTACATGGTATCAGAGGTGACCTGATGAGGTGTACATGACTTCCTTATACGTGATGGCGTTTAGGAGATTCGAAAGTTAACTTCGATTTCTTAAATGGAACCGTACACTTTTTTATGCACCAATCGATACGGTGTTTTATTCTCTATTAAAAAGTACCCGTGTATGTCGAAAAATTATTAGAATGTTGGTAAAAAATTAAATTGTTATTATTATTATTATTATTATTAAATTAGTTTAGTAGATATTTTAATTGGAATCCTGCTAAGAAAACGATTTTATTGCGGTAGTATTGGTATACAAAGTTATCATTAGTGAAAGAGGAAGGTTTTCTTAGCAATAACGCATAAAAAAATCTTCGTCTACGATTTTATGGGACCGATTTGTCAAGCTTTGAATAAAAATTGTACTGCGCAATTCACAGTAATATAAAACACGGCATGAGGGCTTTGCACGACGAACTCGTTCCTCAGTATCGTTCGATAAAACAACCAAAGAAAAAAGATCGTTTATCAAGTTTTAAACTATCGTTGCTATATCATACCAAAAAAATATCTGAGAAGAAATTAACTATGGTCTACAAAGGTAGAGATGTTAAACTTTAAAATGAGTCCAGATTTATTGTTGTACCATTTTATTTTTTCTTTTTTTAACGGAATCATCAAGTTTTGAATGTCGACAATTTCTCGAGAATTTAGTGTCGAAATACTTATTGGATCCGCTGTATTCGGGAATAAATACTTTTCCGCAATCGATTTAACCTATTTTCATCGTTAGTGTATATATACGCTAAATTAATTTTTTCTTATAATGCTGACATATGAAGTTCTTTTACTTGTAGTCGGTTTTCTACTTAAATATAATTTAAAAGAAAGCTTGATGATAAAGGCCTTCTTTTCATATTTCCTTATGATGCAAATGGGTTAATGATACGACGTCGATGATCACCGATGTGTAACCGTAAAAAGAGACTTAGCTTTGTACCGACATCGATCTGTAATTTCAATCGTGAATATGTCTGTCCTTCTGCCGACGTAATATTTTATTGTTCGACGGCCGGGATGTATCACTATGCAACTTCATTTCGTTTCTCTGCATCTACACGCGTGCGCGCATCGTATAATTTTATAACAACGCAGAAAGACGTCGCCGTATCAGAATATGCTTCACCGAGGTTTCATCAACGCGAAATTTTATCCGCTTGGTAGAAATAGTTTGATTGCCACGCGAAACTCTTTGGTTTCATCACACTGGCAAATACATTTCTTTATTCCGTTTTTTCTCTCCGCCCTCTTTATCTTTTCCCTCTTCTCTCTCTCTCTCTCTCTCTCTCTCTCTCTCTTCCTTCCTCTCTCTCTCTCTTTCTCTCCCCCACATCCCCTACCCCTTACCACGTATCACCCTCGCCGTCCTTCTTCATTCCTTTTGTTGCTTCGATCTTGCGTTACATACACGTCACGATCGGATTTCACTTTTAGATAATACCGAAGAAATGGCTGACAGGACGCGTATCAAATACTTTATCCGTTTCGTCATCGTAATGCGTCGGAGTTAATTTCTCTTTTGTTTTCAATATCAACGTTCTTGTGTCACTGTATGCGAATCTTTATTTGCGCGACGGCGCTGCGTATAAAATTTTCCATTACTCAATAACACGGTCTCCTAAATTCTCCTAAATGTATGTATGTAAATACAAGCTTCATATTTACTTGATAAATTCGAGTATTGTGGCGTTAAACTTATCAGTAATTTTATTCAAAATTCAACTATGCATATTTCTACAGATTAATATCACTATTATTTATTATTGACATCATCGATATGAAATTTTCAATGTTTTTACGTTGATTACTATTTTAAGTAAACCGTTAAGTTCCGTTCACTTTTAAATAAATTTCGTTAATTAACTCTACGTGAATCAGGAGGGATGAAATTAACCCCATTGATTTTAAAACTGCAATTTTGAAATGTATTAATAGGAAGATGTTCGCGTTTTTATCAATAAACCGTCCATTTTCAAAAGATAAATCTTTGTTTTCTTTAGATTTGATCCTATTATAAAATTGCGGAAACATGAATTTAGAGTTCTATTTTCCATTCAAATGATGTATTTGTAAAATAAACTCCACATGGTTCAGGTTGTGACTTTTATTTACCTGGTTTGCGAACGATTAAATTAACATTTCCCAACATATACGTATTTATACATACATACATGTACATATTTAATATTTAAAGGACAGCATTAATCTTAGCCTTTAAATTGAATGTTAAAGAATTTTTTGCTGTGGAAGCACTTCCACTAAAATCTTTAATGTTTGCCTATGAGTTTGACTAAAAATTTTCATGTGTAAATATACGTGACAATTCTACCTGAATAACATTTAAATTCATTATTATGGATAGTTTATTCTCTTTAAGTAATCTTCAAATTATCTTACCACCGAAGACAAATAGTACCTCGTAAAAAATTCAAAGCAAATTCTAACTGAACGTGCGAATAGAGACCAGTGTTAATTAGTTCCTTTCATAGAAACGTATTCAGTGATCTAATGCTGTTTTCAGTATCTCTATTATACAATTTATAAGTTTTTATAATATATTATTTATTATATTATATTACTAGGAATTTGAGTCTACGTATTTAGTACTGCTAAAATTACTACTACTATATGCTAAAATTATTACTATTATAATACTTGAATATTTAAGATATTATTGTGAATGTCAATGGAATTGACATTCTAAATGTTCACAGCAATTGTTAAATACTTACTGCTGTTTCAAAATTAATTAATTTGGATTTTTAGAAAAATTGAGTGCTTATGAAGCAGTCAGTGCCACGGGATCAACATTAAATATATTTATTCGCTGTAAATTCTAATTTTTACGTCGATGAATCTAAACATTCTGAAATGTATGTTGGGTTGTTTATATCGGTGGATGAATGAGTTTGAACGGAGTGTATAGTGAGCGTGAGGTGTAAGAGTTGACAGCGCTGAGGTTGTAAGTCATGCCGGGTCCACACTGCTGTTTGCGTGCAGCTCTCCAGCTGTTCACTAGCAGTTCCAGGTTTGTTCGCCTGGTGATTGCGGGCAGTACGTTGTAGTTCTTGCTGAGTGAACATCCGAAAATTATAAAATATGTCTGAAGAAGATCTTTCAGTTGTGTCAGCTGCATGTTTAGCAATACAAGAAGATAGAGTTCAGAAAAACACCAAACAACAATGCTGGTAAAGTAAAATTATCTAAAAAGGACGCGTTTCTGGTAGAATATGTTTAACAACTGATTTATTGGAAAACGAAACAGGATTGAACAATTTTTGAGAATGTCATATGAACTGTAAAAAAATTATCCGGTACAATTGGACTGAAAATATCAGAGAAGGATACGCATTTTCGAATAGCGATTTCTGTCAAAGAGGGACTATTAGTAGCTTTACGATTTTTAGTTTAATGTATTTGTTAAAATTGTTAAAGCAAGTCATTTCTTTTATTTAATAAAAAACTGAAATTATTTGAACTTTTTCCTAACCTAATCCTAACCTATATCCCCAGCGCTGTTAACTCTCACACTCTCTCTACACTCTGTTCAACTTCGTTCATACCAAAAACTTAACCGATACAAACAACCCAACGATAATCATTGTAATAAAATGCTAAGATATTCTAAAATCCGAAAGAAACGATTTTATAGCAGATTCGTTTTTTTGTAAACGTTGAATAAGAGTACATTTACCCCGAGCGAATCTGTTTATGTCGCCGTTTTTTATCGATTCCTTCTAACGTTAGTCATCAAGCCGATCCAATGTTCGCTGTGAAACATTTCCTCCTGGACTGATTCTTTGTTTCTAGGTTGCAATTTATAACCACCTTTAACTGCACTTTTTAACTACAAACGTGACTTTAGAAAATTTATTACTTATACGCTCTTTAAAAAATCAGAGGGTGGATAACAAGACGAACAGAACATTTTTATATTCATTTGATTTTACAGAAACTCCCCGGAAAATTTAACTTCCAATTTTTAATTAAAAACCTATATTTTAGATTACATGTTCTTAGTTTGCATATCATCACTAAAATTAAACAAATTGTTAGAAGGAAGTAAGCAATTATGGGGAGGATTCCGAATATGGGGCGGTTTAAAATTTGTGCTCAAAAGGGGTCCGAACATGTTATAATTAGTTACAGTGTTGTCATTATTTTATACGCAAACAGAAACCTGGATAAGGGTTGCTATTAGTGCACTGAGAATCGATCTAGTAAAATTGTAGGTTAGAAAATTTATACGTTCTGCTGTTTTACAATTTCTTTCGAAAAATAAGTAATTATATTTTCTGAATTATACAATAGTTAAATTTAATAATAGCGGAAAGTATTTAGTGATCTAAGAAAACTTGGAGCAGTTATAAATTTATATATACTACATATCTACCGGAATGTTTCATTAAATACTTAGGTGTAATAATAATAATTCATAATTTTATAAGCAGTTTTAATCGTAACTTTTTCAAACTTTGGTGATCTGTTTTATAAGAGAAATACGACTTTTGTACGAAATGTTCCGTACCTAAAATGCGGAACTAATCATTCCTAATTTATTAGAATATATTTTTATCAAATAAATTTGTTGACTTATAAAAATAGTTATATTACTTAAAATTAGATGCATTTGAAAAGAAATAGATGGAATATTAGTTTATACATGTATAAAGAATGTTTATGTAAAAATGCGGGATAAATGCAGCAGGAAAAACACTCTGAGTCACAGTAAACATACAAGGTCATCGAACAATTGAAAGAAACCTTTAAAAAGAATTGAGCTACTTGTTCACGGGACAAAATCTTTGCTCCTTCAAATGGGATCGCACAACAACACGTTAGTTTTTACTTGTTGGTGTTTGTTTCATTATTTCGTTATTAATACTTCCCCTAATACAGGGTGTCCCAAAAATATTGTACTTCCTTGAAAGGAGTCCTTCATGAGATCATTTGAAGTGGCATTTTCCTTTAAACTTTCTCCGTGACTTTGTTGAGGAATAATTAACGCAAAACGCGGAACAATTACAGAGCGCAGCTACAGCGGACTTCGGCTCGGCCAATGCAACGCGAACGTTTCGCTGTTGCGGCGCTCCGATTGGTCCGCATTTTCCTTTAATATTTTCTTAACGAAGCCGCAGAGAACATTTTCGCAAAGGAAAGAATTATTTTAATTGATCTCAGGAATTAACTCTTTCAAGAAATCAGATCATTTTTGGGACGCCCTGTATGCATTACTTTCCTGTTTTTCTCAATTCTGAGATCTATCTATATTTTCTTAATTTCTTTAACTGGAGCATATAAGCTATAATTTCCAACATACAAATCGTTAAATAAAATTCATTAATCAAATCCTTGTCTAGTATTATTATAGAATTGAACGTAGCTGGTAAAGAATCGGAATGACCATCAACATTTCGCGCTGCTTCAACTCAGTGTAACAGCCATAAACTATGGTTCTTAAATATCTAGACAACCTGATGCGAAGTCAGGGAGCCCGTAGAATTATACGCGTCGGTGTGTACATACGTGGCTCATGAGCCTGCTGGTCGAACTGCTATCGTGATGGCCACACGGTTCGAATCCGGCTACGTACAATCACAAATCCCCTGAAGGGACTTGTGGTTCGCGTGTTCTTTTAAAATAATTCGACACAAGTTATCGGTTTCAGCGTACTTTATTGTTACTAACAGAAACTTGAATCTCGACGCGTCTCGGGACCTTCTCTCCTCTGCGTTTCCGCGATCGTACAGGAAAACTCCGCAAAGCGTGTCCTGTGCGGAAAAATTCACTAATTGGACAATGTCGATGACTATCGCTGTCCAATCAGATATCTTTCTTGGGCCTGATTCCTCCTACCATTCCGTGTGCTCGAGGCGTACTTTTTCGGGAATGCTAGGTGTGACCTTGGAGGTTTTATAATAATGGCGGATTTTCCTTCGGGCTCGCGAGGCGTATACCGCGGCCAGCTGTGGGCCTTGGGACCTCGGTCGGCATGACTATTCAGAAACTCGGGGGTTTATGATGTTATTGAGGCCGGAAATGAAACATTTCCAAGGACGAGACATGCGTTGTCTAAAACATTCTAATGGTACGCGCTGAAAACGAATTTCTAAAAAATAGCTTCGCTGTCGCTGGCCTCATAAACCGACCTAACCATTTGCACGCCAACTGTTTTATTGTACGTGCCGATGGCCGCTACACCCTCATTTTTCTCATGAGGTTCCATGACAGTTACCAATGAGCTGTGGGTGTGTTTGTAGTACTGATTTGTCTGTCCTGTTTCCAGATACATGTAATTGCTATAGTACCATGTTATCGGTTCGACACCTTGGTTATCACGATAAAAAATTTTGGTCTGCCCCCCCCCCCCCCCCGCGTTAGCCCCGGCGGATTCGGGGGCTCGGGGTGTCAGCTGACCTCGGCCAGCTGTGCGGGTTCTTTCGGGACAACCGCTCCGGACGAGGCACGAAGACAGCGAGTGCTGTGGATGGAGCTAACTGGAGCTTGAGAAGCCCAATTCGACAGCTCCAGGGATGGGAACACCGGGCGGATCCTTCCGTCCGTGGTCTTATAGTGTAGGCAGTGGGGGTGGCTAACCCCTCCCCCCGGATAGTATGATAGCTGGGAGGTGTCCTGTTGAGTACTCGCTTCATCCAGGCACCTGCCCTTTAGCGTAGGTGAGCGTGAGTTTTTAGTGGGTAGTCTCCGGGTACTCTTCCTCGAGATAGTCCCACGAAATCCTGGCTTGCCCCAGGGAGCCTGGGTATGCGTGAGACATTTTTTTCAGGAAAAAAGGGAGGAGTACAATAGGAGGTTGCTAGGAGGTTGTGTAACAGTGCGGACGAACCCAATGCGAAATTAGGGAGCCGCTGGGAGGTTGGATGACTCGCAGACGAACCTGATGCGAAATCAGGGAGCTGTAGGATGCGGACGAACCTGATACGAACTCAGGGAGCCGTCTAGGATGGTATAGTTTCTGTGGACAAACCCAATGCGAAATTGTGCAGTCACTGGGTTGGAGAAATCTCTGTTTGGACTATGTTATGCCGCGAACGAACCTGATGCGAAATCAGGGAGTCGCTAGGATAGTCAGCAGGCCTCGTAACTGGTATAATTTAATTGATACAATACGAGCGGTAAGATTGCATCGTGCGGGAACGTTCAATTACTAGATTAGGATATTGAACAATAATTGAGGGTCTTATAGATTGCACGATTTACCAAACAACACAGATATGTTCTGATTTGAATGTGTGCTACAAGTGTTGGTGTCGCGATTGAATTGAGTGTACAATAAAAGTATTGTTATCTAAGGTGCACGGTGTTGACGCACCGGCAATGTGGAGTCTAAGAGCAATCATTGAATGCCAAATAGAATTGTTACCGGAATAGCGGAATCTATAAGTTATAGATTCTAATATGTTAACTTGATTCGAAGGGAACTTTAGCCAGATCTCACTGAAATTGACTACAAGTGACTACACAATTCTGAACCAAAGAGGATGAAAACTCCCTCTCACAAGAGGGAGTGTCCGTTTTTAATCTAGGTGGTGTGTGTGTGTGTGTGTGTTCCCGTTCTTGTATTTAGTCGTTTCCAATGAGTAGAAGGTTTTTTGCAGCTGGGTCTCTGTTTACAAGGTTAAACGAAGGGTTAACTAGGCTGTTTCCTGTCGAAGACAATCTTGACAGATTCCCGAAGGGAATGCTCTCAAGATTTGCATATTAGAAAATCTTATGGTATCGTCAATGAATCATGGATTGTGCCGCTCTTTGGGCTGCATCCAGCCGGACCATAGTCGTTCCTTCTACATACAAAAATGCAGTAGTCGGTTGGGACGTTTATTGTTCTCAGGAAAAAGATTAGGAAAAATTCTAATAGAAATAAACGCGGAGAAACTTCACCATTCGTAACACATGCAATTGCAACCTTCAAAGTCATTGTTAAATAGTCGTTTTCCAGGCATCATACTAGAGTATAGGAATTTTTGTATAACGGATAGCTCAGTGTACAATAACTGAATCATTCAACACTAGTATACAGTGTTAGATTGTTCGTATCAATTGAGTTTTGTATGAATGAGTTTAAACAGAGTGTAGTGTGCGTGTAAAGTGTTGACCGTATTGAGTGTCGCATTTATATATCAGCTACATTATTGTTATTAAACAATATTAACTTAATATATATTAACTTAATATAATTATTAACTTATTTAGAATTATAATAAGTAATACGTGCGGTATTTATTTATTCACTAGCTGCCGCGAACAAGACAAAAACCGATCGAACGGTCTAAAAAATGGTGTCTTTCATTCTCTAGACTGGAATGTTTTTCAGTATAGAAAGTTTCTCTTTTTTTTATTTTCTAATTATTGAAATTACAAAAATGCTTCAATTAGAAATTATTCTATAAATTTCTTTATTCAAGCATGTATTATTATAAAAATTGTGAGAAATCTAAATAAGTTCAGTCTTGTAATTTTTATAAAACAATGTACCTATATCTGACACATTTTGTACCCGATACGGTTAGTGTTAAAGGAGATCACCGATGAAGACAATAAGATCATTTAACCGGGCACAAAATATGATTTCATCGAATTCGAAGAACAGTGACGTCACTTCTATCGCTGGAAACGGAGAGATCGGAATTTGATACCCAAGTTGAATTAGGTGCGACAACTTTATGCGATTCCTTGGCTTCTGATTCCAATAAGAGGACTACAAGCTGGCTGGCCAAGTTTAAAGGACAGCCTCGACCGACGCTAAATTGAAAGTCTTTCGGTTGAGAGAATATTTTCGTGGGTAGACTCTTGAAACCGAAATTCTTTTATCATCGAATATAGTTTTTTAATCGAGGAAACGGAAAAACTCAATCTTGTTTTATCAAATTGTAATATTCAGAATATTGTTATCTTTATTTTCAAATTAGCAGACCGACTTGTTAATTGTTAAAGGGGCTATTTTGTGTGAACGCTGAAAAATTGATCGATTTTCATGCATTTTTTCAGGTGATAGTACCTACGTCTAACGTTATTATTTTTTTTCTTTTGATCTTTCATCCTTAATCAGTATGGTCATCGTTGTCGTAACCACCAAAAGGTATAATTTATCTTGAAAATTGGCAAAATGGCTATTGCTTAAACTACTAAAACTTTGAAAGTTAAAAACTCAACAACGACTTATTCAAAATACATGTTTACGTATTGTTTTGAAAACGTCTCAATACTAGTGTAGCGTCCGGTCGTACGCACACAAGAGAGCCTTTCTTTCGTGCAAACGGCCAACGTAATTTACGACTCTCCTTCGACGAAGCTATTTTTGAGTGGACACTTTCCAGATCTAGTCGAAGCATGTTTATTAGAGTTTTTTCCCAAAGTCCTCAATAGCAAACTGAGACCGTCGTAAATTAAGAGACGAACTGAAGGGCACTTGAAGCAGACCCAACGGTCTATCGACACTTGGGTCAGCCGTGGGTGGCCCGGAGGAAAGTCCCATCGTTCCCTCCGCTCACCTCGTCGTTCCGAAAACAAACACGCCAAGGGCGGAAGGAATAGGGGTGAGATAAAGAAAAAGAACAGCTCTGATTGGAAGGACCCAAAGCGTGGGTTAGCCAATCAGGGTTGTTCAGGATTTTTACCAGGGCAAACGAAGGCGTTAAAGAGAGGGTCAGTCGAGCGTCTGAGAAGAGTCTTCCAGAGACACGCTCTGAATACGGTCGTAGAGTCGTCCTGGGGAGACAACGTAGTCACATTGTATATACATTGAATAAACGCAGTCAATCACAATTGCACCGTACATTTATAAAGACACCTACCCACACTAGCTACAAGAAAGTCCAATAATAAACATACGGTTCCACTGAAAAATTTAAATGAGACCTTCATAGGACGCATCAACACTATCTCAAGGTCAAACGATTACCATCACTATACCATACAACTTTCATTTATTTTTTAATATCTCTGATATTTACAGAAATTAGTTGTTAACAATTATCATATAGAGATGAAATATACGCTAGCTTTGACATCCATGAGTGAAAAAGAAAACGAAATAGAACAATGTAAATCGATATGTCGGCCACGTCCAATACTTGACTTTGCATTACGCCACTGCCATCTATCTACCTTCTACCTAAATTCTACATGAACACCAGGTTATGTTAGCCATGTGTCCTTCCTTGGGCTATCGTTTCGTCGAGACAAGGCTTCTCGCACTTTCACAGGTAACCACCTGTTCTTCCTGACCATCAAGATCTATCGATCCGTGACCGTTGCTCCAAAATGTATAATATTTCGCACCATACTTTGGTAGCGCTGTTTAAAACTACTGAAATTTAGAGTTACCTATTTGCTTGAAACTGTAAAAAATGTATCTGGGTAATTAATCTAGTAAAATTTATTTAAAATGCAAAAAATTGTTTTTCATTTAAGTAGGGCTCCTGTTGGCTACGCTTAGATTATCATCCCATAACATTTTTAGTTATTCCATCAATGAGCTTAACTTCTTAGTAAAAGAAAATTAATAAATCTTTTCTTTTTTGTCAGAAGTAGTTTTTGTTAACAATTTAGAACAGTAGTAAATACTGACGCAGGTCGTCTAACGAAACATGTCAGGGCAAATCAGTAAAACCACCAGCATGCAACCGTTGTTAATTATCTGAGAAATGTGACTCCATCTCTGTTACACTGACATGGTTGCTACTTACTATACGTATACATATTTGTTTACTGCTAAATACTGACTTGACTCGTTCAGCTTACTTTCAACATCTACATATGAATAGACATTGACATTACCGCATAAAATATTGATAAATTAATGCTCCGTTCATCGAGAGATACACTATAACGATTATAATTATAATAAAACTGTACCATGTTAATAACAAAATAATAAATACTAGATACATATAGTTTTACAGTTCATAAAGAAAAACTATAGTTACAAAGTTGACAAATTATACAGTTGACAAAGGAACAAACTTTCTATGTGTATTTTGAATGGTATCAAGCGGTCAGTATCTCGCAGAGGTTGTTTTTTTAAATTCTATTTTTTTCGCAGTTTTCAAGGTCGTCGATGTTTTTTTTTAAGTAACTATATACGTTATATTTTCGCGTTGCATCGCGTAGTGCATAAAAAAAAGTTCAAATATTTACTGTGGTATGACCTTCAGATAACCTTGAACTTAAAAACTTAGGAAACTTAACCCCCTAAAAACTTTAAAAAACTTAAAAAGGACTTTTTAAAACAACCTCTACGGGGTACTGACCACTTGTTACCATTCAAATTACACATAAAAAATGTTGTGCACGCTGTTAGGTACTCGTTGTTGTGAACATTTCGTTTAAATACCTAGAATGCTTTGTCAATTAACAATTAAAATTTTTTTTTAATTCGGCTCAAAATGGACCTCATTACTTAGTAATCGTTAAATCCAAATTCGATAGATAACTGCTCTGAAAATTAGTATACCTAAATGTTGTCTGAAATATGCAAATATATGCAATATAATCGACATGCATAGTGCCAGGTAATGAATGTTGTGAAATATGTTTATTGTAAAATCTAGGCATCGTTAATTGTGTATTGTTATTGATTATTCCTTCGCATTTGTTACGTTTTGCATATGCATTTATTATCCCGCATTAACATTTATTATAATTTGCATTGTATTTCATAAAATATATTACGTTTATATACTACGCCAATTCTGTCGCTACATGCATAAGTGTTCAGCAACACATACATGTATATAACATAATTTATATTATAGCAAGAAATATATGAGACACCAATATTTTCGTTATCCTTTTTTGCATAGTAGCATTGGCTAAACTAAAATGTTTACTCTTCTGTGTATTTATAGACTCTCAGACATCAGTCAAGGCTAAGGCATAAAACGAAATTTTCCAAAAATTTTATTTATACTCTTTTACCTAATAACTATGTATGCCATGTCGATTTTAATGTAATAGATTATGTAATTAATCGGCAAATCACTTTAAAACTAGTGGTATGACATTCTGTAAAATGTGAAGAATGTAGATTCCTGTTACATAGTCGTAAATACACTTTTTCTGTAATTTCGAACTTGAATATTTGAATAATCAATCAGTAAGCAATAAAGATTTATTGTACGCATGATTATCTCCCTTATCTCGTGGAGTTGCCGATTGTACGAATAGGTTTTTATTAAATTTTTGTTTTTAGAAAGTTAATCTACGAAGACATGACTATGTGTGAATCTCTGCAGCGTAATGATAACAAACACAATTGCTTTGAAAATTTCGTGAGAATAAGCTTGAGATGAAAATGAAAATTTGAAACTATACTGAAAGAAAGAAGTTAATGAAATTAACAAAATAAAACACACATAACGAACATATGCCTAGAATTTATAATATGTATTTTGAAACGGTCGTCGACATGTCGAAACAGAAAAACATGCTGAAAATTTGAAAACGTTTTACCATGAATTTTGTAAAGAGCCGTGTTTATCCAGTAGACAGCCACAAGTTGATATTACCAACTTCGAAACGCTATTACGTGATATCTGTTACGGATAGTATCGATTGGAATCTGCATAATGCGAGTGACGCACGCCCGTATGAATCCCGCTGCTTTCGTTGCACGATGAAAATCTAATTTTCAAATCTGAATATTACGTGATGGTGATGCGTTTGAATTTTTTTTTTCCTCCCGTGTAATAGATACCGGAAACGCGAAATGACAATTTGGAAGATAAAAACCGATAAAAACCGTAAATTACTGGTTTATAATATATTATACCGGGAAGTTAAGAACTTCCAACATTATTGTAGAGTCAGATAACAAAAGATGGGACATCGTTCTAATCCTCCAAACACATTAGATAATTAGATCGTTCGATAAGTTCATGATTTTAATACTTGAATCAATATTTGAAAAGCATATTTTATAATTGAGAAACTGTTAGGAAACGGGAGCTAATAAGATGAAAAACAAATAAAGTGATGCAACTTCTACAGAGGGTGTTAATCTGGTTAAACTTCACCCTGGCAACCCAGAAATTTAAAATTTTTTCTACATAATCATGTAGCTTTTGACGAGAAAATACCAAAAATCCAAGTTTTGTGGTTAGGAATTCAGTGGTTCGAAAGTTATGCGTTTTTAAATTTGACCGATTTTATGCGTTTTGGACACGTAAGGACGTCTCCATACTGGTATGCACTCAGGCATTCTAAAATGTGTGGAGCCGCAAGAAGGTTGATCAACGTTAGGTTGGGGGGGGGGGGGGAGGCCCGGCCCGACCACGCTTGCAAATCTACATTATCGACATCGCCGCGTGCTTATGCTGCCATCTAGGGACGCTGAGTACGTACCAGCATGGCGGCGACTTTACCTGTCAAAAACGCTTCAAATCGCTCAAATTTAAAAACGCATAACTTTTGAACCAGTGAATTTCTAACATTAATACTTGGATTTTTGGCATTTTCTCGTCAAAAGCTACAGGATTTTATAAAAAAAAGTTTAAAATTTCTGGATTGCCAAAGTGAAGTTAAGCTAGTGATTTTAAGACGTGCATCTGATGGTGATAAAAACATCCTGTGAAAGTCATTTTAACGGATTTTTTTTAAGTCATTGCATATTTTTGCATATTAAGATGTATTTTTTATAACGCGATGTGGTTGTCATCTCAAGGTCATTTTAAGGCCATCGTGTGTAGGTCGTTGAACTCACATCAACACCGACTACTTAGATTATACTACAAGTTTTTGCAAACGTACAATCTTGTAGATAAATTCAAAGAGATTATAATTAGGTAAAAATTTTATTTTCCTTACAGACTATTATATTTAACTGAAAATAAAACAAATACTGTATTTGATTCTATTCAAACTTCGTATGATATTATTGTTTGAAAATATGTAGAGTATATACATATTTTGTAAATGCATGAAGTTTTGTAATCTAGTTACGACGAAGGAAATCGGTACATTATATTTCGTGATAGGTTAGACGATGATTGAAATCTCACATATTAAACATACATGGTGTATACATTAAAAATATATGGTGTTTCGGTTCCCTAAAAATAAAATGATTAGATGATTTGCTTTTTAAATGATTAGTATTTATTTGTTGACTCTCCGCATGAAAACCTGACGCGCACTGCGACATTCGTTGAGCAATTGATACTCCTTCCGCCTTTGTTCTGTATTAATTTTCCGGAAAGGATTAGATAACACTGTCGATTTGCAAGAACCGAGTAAATCAAAATCAGTCTCTGTTGGTCCGACTAAAACAGTCTCGGGTCTGTTGAAGGATAATCTGTTGCTATTTCACCGGGTCATCGAAGATCCGCAGAAGGCGATTGCGCATTTAAATTGATCGAGGTCTGTTGGTTACGTTCGAATAGGAACACACTTCTTTGGCTCGAATGTGCAGTCATAAACTGGTCTCTATGCCACGGTCATCAAACAAAGACTCGAACATCCACCTATTTGACCCATTTTATCTTTCCGCTCTTTCAATTTTTATATGCAGGTACAGTAGTATCTTCGCAATTGTCGTATCGTCGCCATTGTCGGTTCTGCCTAGTGTCGCCAGATGAGAGGAAAAAGTTACCCTTTCTCTTCTAGTGACGGAGTATGCATGATAGAGGCGAAGCCCGTCACATGACTGGGTCGCGACGGAAGCGTGGAGAATATGCGATGAAGAAGGGGAAGTTAGAGTGGGGACACAAGTCTTGATCTGGCGACACTGGTTCTGCCATGCGACAGTTCTCGTAGAGGTGTTACATTCTTTGTAGTGTGCCGAACGTAAATAAGAATAGTGATTGCAAAAGAAAGCTGCTTCTGTTTCTTTTCCATTCGCCGTTCTCTTTTATGCCCGAAACTTGAATCGCTTATTGCGCAAGTAATTTCGATCGTAAGTATATCGTGTTCGGTGTCATTTGCATTAAGGAAAAGAAAAGAATTGGATAGTAAAAGTTCCATAAAAAGAAATGAAAAATTGGAAAATTTGCAATCTTTTGCCTCGCTTGCATTAGTGTTAATCCACCGATATTCGACTCTCCCGCTGGTGTGGTCGTCGAGCGTGTTTATCGCTTGATTGGTTCCAGGTAGGATCCCCCAGTGGTGGGGATGAAATGTTGACAGTTACGGTAGAGGCCTCTGCGACAGTTACAGAGATAATACTGTACCACGGATCTTTAGGTCTCAAACTGCTCCCACAGCTTGACATATCGGGAACCATAGTTTAGAATCGTTATTTAACCAACGTTTGACGAATGCTCTAATGCTCGAATACGAAAACTCTATACATGTTATTGTGAATTTAATATCATTAAAATCAAGCAAACTATACAGATTTCAGATGAATATATCATATAACTATAAAATATGAATTATAAAATGACATATTTAATAATAAGTCTCGTTAAATTCCTAATTAATGCTTTCAAAACCAAGTTTGTATTATAACGTTTATATATTTCGAATCAGGCCAACTTATTATTAATTCAACTCTTATTATTAATTCGAATTCGGCATATCAAAATCTAATAAATCACATGTTTGTAAAAATGACTTCCAAAATAGTCGTCCGCGGTTTTCGCGTTTTAACTCACTGTGTGTCGGTGTAGTATAAATCTGACTCAATGAGTAAATCAAAGTTGTGCAAAATAAGGACGTATGTGACCCATACGTGAACCGTTGGGGACGGATACGACTTCACTCAAATTTATGCTAATCATTATGTAACATACACGGTATTTCATCTAAACTTGACCATCTTAAATATCTCGCTTATTTTTTATGATAGGAAAAATGGTCACGGGAAAAGAATAATCGGTTCAAAGGGCCAAATACGGTGATAGGTGAACAAATTTTTCTCAAGATTACTTTTTACAAGATTTCGAGGTCATCGAAATTTTTTTTAAATAGGACTACATATTTTCACTGTAACAGTTTTATAGCTCATAAAGAAACAAATTCAACGATGTGCGATATGTTGACCATCGCGTGACCTTCAGCGAAAAAATCATGAAATGTTTGTGATTATTTGTGTACGAAATCTCGTAAAACGCTACCTTCAGAACATTTTTTCCTATCATAAAAAATAAGCGAGACGTTTAAGATGGTCAAGTTAGGTGAAATATTCTGTATAACTAAGTATTTGCGGATTTATGATTCGACAGTGCTATTTATGGTTCATCATACAGCTTGGGAGCAGCGGTGGGCAATCTGACGATGGTATGATACCTATTGCGTTCCGGAAAACGATTATTTTCTAAACAACTCAATTGATTTCTTGGAGAGACTTCAAACGGATAATTTAAATGTCTTCGTTCATTGGCTGATTTATGAAAGCAGGAGGTAATCAAACTCTTATTACTCTATTGATTACAATCAATTACGCTATAAGATACAAAGAAGACTACGATCAAAGCAGGAGGTGTGCTATTCGTTCCAACATTTATTACATGTTCAATAACTAAATCTTGTGAATAAGACATTGATAATGTAAATCCAATTATAAACTTCTCTGTACATATACCAACCAGTTTCTGGAAACTGTAGTTGTCCGGAAACTTGCTTGGTTTATTAATAATTTCATTAAGTTCCAAATAAAACAGTAACCTGATTCAGTCCTATTCATCCTATTACCACGTTGCATTTTAAACAATTGTATGGGCCGTAAGTGTATAAGCATCCACAGTTAAATTTGAATAAATTTCAATCCAGTGTACAATTTGACAACTTTGTACGCAACTGCGTGTCTCAATAACGTGGTTTAATTACATAGCGAAAGGTCGGTTATTTCAAATCGGTGCACCGTATAATCGTCCTAATATCATGTATATTATCATTCCTTTAACCCTTTCCTTACGGCAGCTCGCTCCGCTGGAGTGACGCCACTGAACGGGGCACCGCGCCGCGAACTGTGCACTTTGCACGTCGGTATTCTTCGATGTTCGGACTTACGTCTTTCAACGCCACGTTGTGATTGGCTTGTATGTACACTTTGTACCGATTATAGTCGGCACCCGTACACACAGGTCGCCTCGCGCCTGCCGACTATAGTCGGCACCCGTAGCAAAACGGTTAAAATGATGAATCTTAGGTTTGAACTTTGCCGTTATCCATATAGTATTTGATAAGGCCGTACTTTCCACGTAATTATCTTCAATTTCTTCAGACTCTGAAGTACTTAGTACATTCACTTGTCTTTTTTTGCGAGGTACTATTTCTGTACTTGATTCGCTTTCATTGCAGCTATCTGGATCAATTTCAAATTTATCGAATGTGCTCACCAGTTGCAATTCTCTTGATACCATTTTGAGAAGGGCAAAATGTGAACTCTTTATTGAAATGAAAAGTAAATTATAATACTTGTAAGATAATACGAGGATACTTTTAGACATCGGGCGGACGTACCAATAAAAAGCTCCTCTGAAATTCTTTTTCCTAAAGTTTGCTCTATTCTCAATTTTCGGCTTCTGTTAACTTTACTGGACTTAAAATTTATGACTTTCTTCTACAAATTATGATGTATTTGGTATGTAATCCACTAGATTTGTACCTGGCGCGGATGCAGATCGAAGTTTCGATCCTGTACAGTCGATAAAACTGGTGTTTTTGACAGGTAAGGGCGTCGCCATATTGGGTTTTAGTGACGGTTGCGCGTTACTTACTGAGTTGGTTAGGATTAGGACGGGTGGGGGGTGGGGGAGGTGGCAAGGTAAGCGGCTCGCGGTCGTCACTATAAACCAATATGGCGGCGCCCTTACCTGTCAAAAATTCACAACTTGTTACGATTGTTGCCACCTTTACCCGGCGCACGTCGCTATGTGGATCACATCGTCCATGCTGGATATATCCAGCGTTAGGCTCCACGGGCTATCATGCGGATGCCGGATATATCCGGCGTTAGTAGCGAAAGGGTTAAGCCGCGTCCTTTGTCGGCCTGTCCTGACCAGAGTCGCCAGATCAGGAGAAAAAGTTCCCCTCTCTCTCTGCCAGTATCGGATTAGTCACGTGACACTGTACCTACATGCATGACAGAAGTGAAACGCGTCATGTGGCCGGGTCGTGGCGGAAGCGTGGGGGAATAGTGCGGTAGAAGGGGAAATTAAAGTGGGGGAACAAGTCTTGCTCTGGCGACTCTGGTCCTGACCGCAAATGGTTAGTCTCCGCGAATTAAAAAACGGAATTCTAAAGAGGAGAAATCGTAGAATACGCTCATATTTTCTCTGTTTTTTTTTCGAAAAATAAAAATATTTTTTCTATTTCTTGCAATACAAAATTACATTTACTTCATTTAAAATCACATTTCTGATCCACTGTCCTTTCGTAATATTATAACGATATTATATAAATATAGTAAATATAATAATCATCACCATCATTATAATATAAAAATATTTCCTTAATGAACCAATTTTTTAACGTAATTATTACAATAAAACAGAATTTCGGACAACAAGTAGAAGAAATTTAAGAAGACGTATCGTGTGGCAACGATGCTGATATAATTGTATAATATCTGATGGGGGCAGGTAATTTCAATCTCCATGAATTGAATAACAGTGACTCAAAGAAATTTCACTTCCTACTGCCAATTGCACCTTCAATTAGGACCGAGTATGCTTTCAATTCTTTTTTTGACGTCCGATTGCTTCACCAAGTGAAAGTATGTTAATAAGTCTACCATAATTGTATGGTTGGAATGAATAGTCGAGGTCAGCGATTAATAATTATTAAACTCTTACCTTAATTGTTATTTAAAGCATTTTATGTTCTTGTACACACAGTCTACTTGATTGTATATATGTCCAAAACACGGGTCTGGCCAGGGACATATATTGACTGGAAAAGGTCAGCGAAGCTCGAGTGACCTCGGTCGCCGAGAGGAATAAACATCGGGGTGTACTCCGCGGCAGTGGGGATAGTTGTGGGACTTTTATCGGATAGAGATTTAAGACATATATCGAGTAAATGCAGTAGTACGTGGAAAATATATTATATAGTTTTATCTAAGAACGCGTAACTTTGAGAACATTGTTTATGTTAAATAATGCAACTTTCTGTTTCATTAACAAATGCATATTCACACTGCTTTCGTGTAGCACGCACTCGTGTAATTATGCATTGTCATTTCGCGAAATGAACACGGAATAATTTATGCATAGAGGCCAACGTACTCTTAGAACCAGAAAATTGGAGTCCTAAACTATTAGTACTCCAAACTATTCCGTGTTAATGAATGACTCACTTTACTCAAAACAGTACCGAGGTGTTCGTTCGCTCAAATCATGATTTTATCTTTGTGTTTATGTTTGAAGCACGAAAACTTCATGTTAAAAAAACTTGTCACTGTTGTATATTATTTGAATAAAATTATTTCAAAGTAATTACTCGTACATTAGACTAATCGTTTTACTTGAAGCAATTCTTACGTAAAACATAATCAGTGATTATTAATTACGTAATACACGGTGTTTTTACAAGCAGCTACAAGCCAACCTAAATCTTTCGTAAATGATGAATACAAGAAGAAAACAAAGTAGAAACAAGTGACACTGTTTTTTTACAACAGCATAATATTATCTTTGACAAAAGGAAAATAGCCGTAAACGTTTTAAATGTAACGCCAAAAATTTGGTTTATCGTGTCATGGCGTTCATCGAGCCAAAACAAAAGAAATACCTATGAGCCACTTATTATGAAAGTGGGGTAACTCCATTTGCTATGAATTATTGTCTTACAATTAGTCGAGTTGCAAAGTTCCTCAATTTTAGGTGACATCTGCTGCGATGGAGCTTCAAACTTTACAGTTATGAGCTGCATTAAATTTTTACAAAACTACACTTTTCATGCAGTAATCGACAATTTACAAGATATATAACAACTTTTATTAGCCTTACAAATACTGAAAAACCTAAAATTCGAAATTCTATTTGTGTTATTAATTTTATGATTGAACCTCGTCTCCGGAAACGAACAATTTTTAAGTATTTTTATGCAGTTCTGTAGATTGGGAGGGGGGGGGGGGGGATGCCGAAAATCTAAAAGTTATATGTGTTCAAAGTTGAATGATTTTAAGCGGTTTTGATAGGTAAGGATGCACTTCATATTACCCTACAGTGCTTCTTCAATGTTTGCAGAAACACATTTCTTCTTAATCACCGTGTTTAAGCGTATTTGCCGCATATAAAATTAAAAACTCGAATTCCGTTAGCGATGCTTAGTGATGCTCTCCAACATTTCCCATTGGTTTTCTAAGAAACGTAAGCAAAAGATTTAAGGGTCGCCTAATGCGTAACCAGTAAATAGAGATATATATGTAAATACCGGTAGCTCGACTAAGAAAATAACGGATAGCTTGTTGCTACATTTAATAACGTTGAATTGTGTAATAAAGTCATACTACACTTATTATTTTCCGCTGGAACAAAAAAAGAACGAACTGGGCAGAAGGAAAGAGAGAGAGAGAGAGAGAGAGAGAGAGAGAGAGAGAGAGAGAGAAAGAGGCATTGTTGAGATTAGTGTAACGAGGGAAACCCACAGACACCGTTGCCCAAGCGTACAAACAATCTCTCGCAGTGCCTAAAAAAAAGTGGGCAGTCGTTAAAGGCAGTTTAGCCGTGCGGCACGTTGCGCCGTTTCTTAATCGCAAATTTATTTCGTTCTGGGGACAGAGGAGAGAGAGAGAGAGAGAGAGAGAGAGAGAGAGAGAGAGAGAGAGAGAGAGAGAAGGAAAGAGAAAGAGAGAAAGGGAAAAAAGTGGAGCGTGTTAAAAATCCAGCCGTCGCCGCTTAACCGGCGTAAAGAGTGAAAGGTTAAGCATAACGAGCGCGGGGGTGGGACGGGCTGGGCCGGGCCGGGCCGGGCCAGTGGTTAAACGCATTTCGTGCGAAATTGAGTTAAGTTATACGGCGGTGAGCCTCTTCAATTTTGAAAGTGAATCCACTCGCGGCGCGAGTGAAAGCCGTCGATGTCCCACCAGCAAACGTGACACGCTGGCCAAATTCAAGCCTAAGCTGGAAGTGTTTCAGGGACGCTGGGAAGTGTGCCCGCTCGCTCGGGCCGCTCGGAACCCTGCTCAATCTCTGACGCGTCGAAGGATCTTGAAAACGTTCGCACGCGAACCTTCCTCGACCACTGTCGTTCCCTTCCTTTCCCTTTTCTTCCCGACGCGACGGCCCTTTTATAGATTCAGGTCGCGCGTTACCCTTTTGCATCCCAAAAGCGGCCGCCGATGAATCGCACCTGATTATCCAACGACCGCGCGACGATTTTTCACCGATACACGAATTATGCCAACAGAATTTGTCGCCGTACGAATCAATTTTAAACTGCCGAATGTTTTACTTGTACTGAACATCTAAATCATTTTCGCTTTTATCATCTTAGGGACGAGACACGATTCGTCGTACGACGAGCTGGACAAACAGAACCGTTGGAAGAATCAGATCGCATTCACTTTTGCCTCGAAATAGTCATGCAATCGGTCGCACTTCGCATAGTGGTCCAAATGGCAGATTTAGCTGGTCAAAAGTCAATTTGAAAAATGTTGCGTAGGTACACAAGCTAGTTAAATATGTGAAAAACAAAGCCTTGTATTTCTTTAATTATTTATGCACACATTAAATGTTACATTATGCCTCGAAGTTCAGAAATAATTAAGGTACAGACTGAAATCTTAAAATTGTCTTTAATAGTTGTCATGTTTTGAAGAAATCGCGTATATTCTTTTCCTTTATGGCAGTGGTCTATATTCTAAAATGTCTTTTATCATGTATATATTGATTTTTAAAAACGATGAGTATATAAATAATATTTCTTATGATTCTAACGATTCATGAATGATTTTGTTGCATTTTACAAGGATTTATACATATTTGTAATAAAAAAAGAACTAGGTCCGCAAACATCCACCTTTTGTTTCTATAGCAATTATAAACTATTGTATACAGGGTGTCCAACTAACTCTGTTACAAGACGATATCACCAGCTACTTTTTGTGTTACACGAAATGTTAAAAGGACAAACTATTTGGTTCGCGGAGTCACATATTACATATTGTGGGGATAATTTTTTGATCAAGGTAATTTTTTAATAAGTTTCAAGGTCATCAATTTTTTTTGTATGTAATTAAAAAAAATGTTCGTAATTGAATTAAGAAACGTTTAGAAGTCAACGGAAATTATTTTTAGCCTTTATTGGAATTAATTCTTCGCAAATCTCTGTGTTCTATGTATGTTATTAATTTCCTTTAAACCAAAACAAAACTCTATTTTCTTCTAGGAAGGTATGAATGAACAAGAATGAACTTCTAATCAATTTCTCAATTTCGCAGTTCTCGTACGTATGGTAATGGACCCAATTACTGTGGCGCTGCCAATTACTGTGCCTATATTAATTATACTTATTTTTAAAGCGTAGTGAATATTAAAAAAAAAGATATCAAATTCTTTTTATTAAGCATAGTTACTCTTTTATAATATTCATTATGGTTTAAAAATAACTATAATGAATATAGGCACAATAATTAGCACCCCCACAGAAATTGAGTCCCTTACCCTATACTCTCTTATAATAGCATCGTTAATTGACTCGCATAAACTTATTCCTTTGCTGCGTATGAAAGTATTTATTTATTTCAGTTTCGAAATCAGTTTTATCAGCTGATCCATTCGTTACTTTTCTAAATAATATAGCGTACTCTAAAAATATTTGATCAGAAGAAAAGAAAATAAAAAAATGAAAATGAAAGAAATAGTCCAACTATTACCAACTCCGAATCGCACACCTATGTGAACCGAGTTGATAGGTTAAGGAGTGGTTTTATTTCTTAGAATTCAGAGAAAGGAATACAAAAGAAGATCATCATTGTTTCTTAACGGTTGTACAAGTATACAGAGTTTCATTCAAATCGGAGAAAGACAGTTGCATTCTTTCTTGTTAAATTTAAAATAACCTGAACATAAATACACAATGCAACTTCCAGTATACTATAGGAGAGGATGAAAGTAAAAAAAAAAATGAACGAATTTATTCTACGACTTAAAAGTTCCAAAAATTTTTTAAACTTTGCAAGCTTGCAAAGATTTTTGATTCCTTGTTTTATAACACGCTACAGGATGTTTTTTAAATGAAAACTTAGTTTTGTATATTGTCAACGTTCTAGAATAAAAATGTATTGCCAAATCCTGTTATATTTTGAATGTTTACGTTTTCGAAGACATGAGTACTAAAAAAGCAAAATCGATGTGTTTTTAAACTGGAAACTTGTCACTGAATTATTAAAAAGTAGATAAGGAAAGTTTAAAATAATTCACCAATTGTACGCAATCGCGTTCTCATATTCTTTAATTGTAAACGGAGTTTCATATGCCTCAATGTATAAATCTTGTACATACATATTTTGCACACAGGACGAGATAATACACAATGGGCTGTAAACATATTATTCAAAATAATTAAAACATATTTTTAAGCTGTCGTAACGACAATGTCAGGATTAAAAAGGACAGATTGTAATCAGTCTTTGCGTAGTGATAGATAATCGAAATACATTCGACCCATTTATTATGTACATGTTTCATTCTGTAATTTATCTATAATTTATGCGATATTGCACAATTTTTATAATACAATAACAAGCAAAACTAGCTGTGCAGTGAAATCAGTGGCGGGCTGTGTCGCCAAGTGATACTCAAACGGTTAGCTTTTTCCTCTCCTCCTTTTCCCCTTCCACTATTCCATTTCACCACCATGAGCACACTCCAACGTCCCCCACTAAGACCGTAGACGGGTCACGTGACGTGTCGCGTGATGCCGCGCGCGACTGAGGCGATCGTCGCGTCGCGCACGCGCAACGAGTCACATATTACTCTGGTCGTCAGAGAGGGGGCACATTGTATTCCCCTCGATTCTCTCAAACTGACGACACTGGCGCAGGGCACGTTTGCCTCAATCGGGACAAAGCCGTCCCCACCACAGCGCCCACTATCCCCTCCCAATAAGCGCCGTTACCATGGAGAAAGAACGCGTCTCGCCTGTCGTGTATTGCTATGAAGCTACATACGGTGGTGCAACGAAGACACAAGACACCAGCGAACGCGACGAAGAAGCGCGTTGCTTGAAAAAGGGGTTGGTGGGGGAAGCAAGCGTTTGAGGTGCTCCAACCGTACCCAGCACTGATTTAGATGTTTTCGCATTTTATCGAGAATATTTAACAAAGTTTTAACTTCGGAGATAACAAACAGCCTACAACTACTTTTAAAACCCTTCACTATGAAAAGTTTTATGAAAGATTCCTAAGATTCCTTAATATCACACGTCTCGTATTTGTGGAAAAATATTTTGGTTCGACGTACGATTCATTCATCACAAAATGGTTTGAAAAATTTTTAAGTATTCGTTAGACAGTTTATGAACCTGCCACATAATTTTTCTTTTGTTTACTACATCTGAAAATGTTTAAAAAATTAATTAACTGGCTATTATCTTTCTGTGTACACCTAGTGTTCCTAAAATAGATCCCAAACTTAAGGCAGATAATCCAAATTGAAACATATCAACTAAGTACCTCTTTACTATTACAGAAATTCTGTTTCTCTAGAAGCATTTGCAGATAGTAGACACTAGAAGCATTTTAGATATTAGAAATGTTTTTGATTATTTTTATTTTTAAAAAAATGACACCTACAGGTACGTACGTTTATATATACCAATAAATGTGTATGCAAAATTCTAATGTAAAAGGTTCCAATATTTATTCCGAAAAAATTCCTACGAATTGGTGAAAAAACTGCCTCGAAAATTAGAATACCCCCTTAAGTGTTTCTTCGCTGAAGGTGCGAAACTGTCCTAATGAATTCCCTTTATCGCTACAAATAGTAGTAACGACAATAAAGAATTGTCAAACTTTGGTATTAATTTGGTATTGTTATCGAATTGTATGGCGCCTCTTCTCGTGTAAGATGCGTCGAATTGAAAAGAAGGAGTAAAAGAAGAATCTGTAATGTCAGACCGCGGCGCAGAAGCGGGGAATTATATCGAAGAAACGAGACCCGTCGAAAGTCGCGCGTCTAAAGAACCAGGGGAATGATATTTAATACACGGACTGGTTAGATGAGATGCTAGAGTGGTAAACACGTAACGCGGATGTAATGTGGAAAGGGAGGAAACGGCGTTGCCATGAGGACGAGCATGACGGCAAGCACACGCGGCGTTCTGTTGTCGTGATGACGTAACTTTGCGTCTTTGCGTCACGTTGGCCGGGGGGGTAACGAGGGTGTAGGTGGAAGCAGTGGAAGCAGGAGGGAGTGGTGTAGGCGTAGCGAACGCCAGCAGCGCGGTTCTAGGACAGGGATGCGTTGCGTTACGTAATGATCGTCAAGATCCGCGTGTATCGATCGTTCGTTTTCCGCGCGCGCGACGCTACCGCGCCACGCCAAACCCACGTTACGCCACCAGAAGGAACGCTACGATATATGAGCGTGTCGCGGACCAACACCGTCACGCCTCGCACCGCATCGAAGCGAGGAGTATCTCTCTCTCTCTCCTCTCTCTCTCTCTCTCTCTCTCTCTCTCTCTCTCT
>CM052142.1:1105362-1118688 GCA_028454255.1 Halictus ligatus | reverse complement strand
GCCATTCGATAGATTTAAGAGACCGCGAGTTCAACAAATTGCTAAATGTCCCAATACAGTATTATCTTAGTTACTGTCGCAAAGGTTTCCACAGTAACTGTCCAAATTTTATCCCCACCACTGGAGGGATCCTACCTGGAACGAATCAAGCGGTAAGCACGCTCGACGACGAAGCCAGCGAGGGGTCGAGTATCTGTGAGACATGCCCCAATGCAAACGAAGCAAATGTTTGCAACTTTCCAATTTTTAATGTTCTTTTGTACGAAACTTTTACCATCGTATTCGTCCCGTTTTTCTAATTAAAATGACACTAAACACGATATAGTTACGGTCATAACGAAATAATTAGTCACAGCGTCGAACCTCAGTCCCTCTTCTGTATCAATCGTTATCTTCTTTAACACCAAATGGAAGCTTAAAAATCTTCTTTTATACAATAATCCCGAAGGAGATTATTAGATTTTTTTATTGAGGGTGAGTTGTTGCTGTTGCTGTTAATGTTAAAGGATTCTTTTAAAAAATCCTCAGCCATGACCGCTGAGGTGAAAGTCGGACTTTCAACAATTATGGAATAATCACAGGTAGATAATGTGTTAAGTTCGGCACACTACAAATAATCTGACAGTGTCGCCAGATCAGTGGAATCGACTCAAATTGAGAGAAATACAGTTCTCCTCTCTCGTAGAACGGGTAGGATAGAGTGGGGGACAAGTCTTAGTCCGGCGACACTGACTGCAGGCGTTGAAAGCAAGCGATATTCTGTTGCATGCAAACAGAAATCGGAACACTTGTTGTTGGGCTGTATGTGTCGGTGGAAATGGTATGAATGAGTTTGAACAGAGTGTATAGTGAGTGTGAAGTGTGAGAATTGGCAGCGCTCAGGTTGTAAGTTAGAATCGCCGCGTGTGTATGATATTGTGTGAGAGAGAGAGAGAGAGTTTAGCGCGTATCGAGTGCTGCATTTCTGTACCATTAACTCTTTATTATTAAACCAGTGTTAACCAACTAGTGCGTTCCGCAATTATTGAGTTCATCTCCTACACTTGTTACCTAAAACCAGGACCCTTATACAGAAATCTAAAATACCAGTGTTATACCGGTATGTATTTTTCGGTTATACACTTAGTTAGTATATTTCTCCGGACATGGACTTGTATACCGGTATTAGGCCAACAAAGTTATACCAAAACGGAATATCATATTACCGATACCGAAATAAATACCGGTATTGTTTCGATATTCTTATAGACATGATAAGCGATTAAGGCAGGTTTCTTTGTGTATCAGAAAAAATATACAATATATAAAACGGATGAACATAAAAGCATCGACTGGAATTTGCAGAAAAAGTCTTAAAATAGGTCAAATACTGGAGAGATGTCATCTTTGTAAACGAGAAATTGTTTCATTTAAGTGAGCACAGTAGATGAAAATGTTATTACTTATTACGATATGATTTACGAAAAGATGAAAAGATTCATGTTTTGACAAATAGGTAATGGAAGCACTATGGTTTGGGATTGTATTAGATCGTTAATGGACTTTTAACGAATGGATTTTTCAAACTGATACGAACCGTAAAAAATATATTGAAATTAATCAATGAATAATAAAACTTAGAAAAAGGTTTTACGAAATATGAACACTGCATTATCTATTCTTGGTATATCCGTGTATCTTAATAGTTTAAACGTAAGCATTTAAATCCATTTCATTTAATTTAAGTTTTATTAGTTCAAATAATAAAACAATTTTCAGCTTCTTGTAGTAACGTACCGAATATCGCATACAACTTTTTTTAATTTCAATTGAGGAATTATTAGTTCGGCAAAGTAAAAGAGATAACGTAAGAAACGATTTGCTAAAATCCGACCATCGCCTTCAAAGAAAAAGCAACTTGTAAATGCAATAAAATGTTTTAGACAGGCCCAACCATAATTAGGCTATGACATTCTAAACTGTGTGTCATCTTATCTGAACAAACTGGGTTAAATGGCCTTATGCAGAAAATACAATTTCTGTTCTTTTTCTGAACAATCTATAATTATTTTTTTATATTGTCGTGACATTATAACTATACATGTATCTATTTTTACAAATATATTTTTCATTGTAGATATCAGTTAAAATTAACCATTTAACAGTACCATTATTCCCTGATCAATACACATTTTCGTTCTCTTATTTTCGACTTTTGACATTTTTACGGTACCTCCCAGGATTGTTCCAATTAATAAAAAAAAATCACATAAATGTGTGCCTATTCCTAATAATGCATAACCTCCAACAATTTTGTAGAATTACAGGTGTGTGCAACGTTCTGAACATGTATATACTATACATACTAGGGTGGCATTTATTTAGTCTTGACGAAAATTTTTTTATGGCACTCCCCAGGATTATTTCAATTAATAAAAAAAAATCTGTGCAAAGCACCCTCGGATAACGGGAGAATGTGCCCTTTGGCCCTTAACACTATCGGGTTTATGGAACCCGTCAAAATGACGGCTTCTAATATTTTTAATTTATGAATTTTGGGATTGTAAAGATGCCTCCATGAGGGATTATTCTACAAACTTATTTCTTTTGGGTATGTATTATAAAAAAATAGTTAAAATATTGGATAGACACGTTCTTGTTATTTTTAGAGAGCAATGTAAAATAGCCGCTTTCAGTGCTCCGTAAACCTAGTGTTAAGCATTAAAGTAATTAATTAAATGCTCTTAAAATCGTTTTTCTCGATTATCTTCCAAATTATTGATTGTATCGAAAAGTATGATGGCAAAATCTGTCGTTCTGGACAGGCTGCGCCTTTTATATCGTACTACTTTATTTCGTAAAACAAACGGTTTTCGAAAAATTGAGAAAAATGTCGGAACAGAAAGAACAAATTTTTTCTCACATTTGAAAACTGAAATGCGTTTTCATTATTTTTTATCAATAAATGTCAACGAAAAATGTGAATTCTTTTTTGTATTTCCAGAACTTACTTTTTTAATTGCATATATTTCTTTTATTAGAAGTAAAAAAAAAATGTTCAAATTCCACCTTATCAGTCAATGTCCCCGCCTTGGCATACTTCCTTGAACGGAAAGGTTAGGGAACCTAATCCAGAATTAACCTAGACATAGTCCATGCATTTACAAGTAAAATTTTTTGCAATTATTCGGTAAACTACAGCCGACCGCCAAAAAGTTTACAGGGACATGTTTTTTCAGATTGATGACCATGAGAACATATTTCAAGGTGATTAAAACCGGACAGTACGTAGCACTTCGAGAAGTTTACCCAAGCTCAATTATTGTTACATATTAGACAGAAAGCTAACTTTTTTTATTTCCGACGGGGTGTAGGAAACTCGCGTTACAATTCTGGGTTTCAAAGAAATCGTTTTTTGATCAACAAGTTTTCACTGTGTACAAGACTATGACATAGTTACAGTCGTGATACGAGGTGACACGATTCTTGAACACGATACCACAAGAGATGCAATATTCTCGTGTATCCTTGGAAAGATCGATCCATCAGACAGGTTGCCGTGTCCGCTCCAGTTTCATTTCATCGCGGTCGATGTCGTTTGTTTTTCAGGTTCAAGTATTCTCTTGTCTGCAAGTTAATTCCCCAGGAAAGTACAAATAATTCACAGGTTGCCGAGCACGACATTTTTTATCTTTCGCGAATAAATTGGTAGTAAAAACCAGTGTCAGTAGCCAAGCCAAGATTGCCTTACGGGGCCCATAGAACCGTAAAGGGCGCGGACATCACCTCGTGGGCGGTGAAACTTGTCTCTAGAAAACATAGTAGTCCTCCAACCAACTCAAAAGCACATTACCCGTGTATATGTATATTCGCGGGCACATGTGTACGATGTAAAGTTCGCGCAACGGAACGAGTCGGTGCAGATAAGCAAAATATGAGCTTGCTTCTTACTTGAACTACCTGAAAAATGTGTTCCAAGCAAGTGGTTGTCACGTGCATTTGTTTACAACTGCTGACTAGACTTGTTGAACCGACTGTAAACTACGCGTAGACTACAATAATTACAAGAATTTTTATTAAAAATGGAAGAAACTCGTTTTGAGAATTTTAAGATTTCCTAGTTCGATGTCATAGAACTTTCAATATGTTAAATACCGTAGTGCCCAGTGTCTCCTCCAGTAAGCGCCGTTACCATGGAAAAAATAGGCGCTTCGTCTGTCGCGTATTGCTACGAAGCTACGTATGGTGGGGTAACAAAGACACGAGATACCAGCGAACACGACGAAAATGCACCCAGCACGGAACAAAAGTTGTTTGGGGGGGGGGGGGGGGCAAGCGTTCTAGGGGCCCCAACTGTGTCCAGCCCTGTCGTTAATTAAACATTGACTCAGCTCCAGTTCCTATTAGTTGGTAAAAATGTAAGTTTCCCTAAAATGTCGCAAACTAGGTCTTACTGGTGAGGCTTCTGTATGTAAGTCTAAAAATATTATTCTGATGTTTCAGTTAAATTGCAACTATATCATCCACGTACAATAAGTGTTCCACTCATGTTCTGGATCAATACTTGAGTCGTTTATTTTGAAACTGGCCTGAGTCCACTTATACTTAAATTGAGATATTTAAGGGTATGTGTTTCAATAAAATTAAAAATATACGTATAGGATACCAATGTGTCGTACTGCTTAAGTGTATGTAAACGAGATAAATTTACAGTTCCTATTGAAATAATAGCAATTATTAAGTGAATAATATATGTTTTCTTACCAAAAATGGATTTAAGCCACTTTCAAAGTAACAACCAGATTCGTTAAAGTGCTTCAAATTGAAAAAACACTACTCAATTTACTTTATATATTCTTACAACACTTCAAAAACATAATTTATGCAATTCAGGACATTTCGAACTACACAAATTACATAACAATTTACTGCTCATCTACATTTTTTTAATACGGGAGCGATTTAAAGAAGTCATGGTGCTCCGGTGGTATGTATAGTAGTAAGCCCATCATGTCCTCGTATTTCGCTGTTGTAATTCGTCTTATATTTTTATAAAGTGGTGTCAACACAATATTTTCGAACTTTCGTGTTCTACCCCAACGTGGTAATATATCCAGGATTTTAAATTCTGCATTCTCATCCATTGATATCTTACAGAAAATTTTATATAGTTCACCTCTCAAAAAACGCATCCCACATATTTTTAACAAATTTATTGTTTCTCCGTTACAACTCTTTACCCTTTATGTTATTACCTTTCCGGCACTTTTTGATAATGCTCTTCGGACGTTATCAGTAATGGATTCGACTTACGCCACTTTCAAAGTGATGGTTTTAATTATTGAACTAACTGCGAAAACATATAGATCCAAAATTATCGTATGTTCTCTGAATATACTTGACCGCAAATGTTGTTTATAACAGCTAAATTGAAAATATACATGTAATTACAAGCAACAAAAAATAAATGACAAATGGACTTAGGCCACTTTCAAAATAAACGGCCCACTTGTTTCACACAGCTCATGATTTATACATTCCAAGTGGATTCGTATAGAATCTATTACATAATCACTGGTTTATTTGTTATAAGTATTATATGTGTAGGGAGTCCCGTTTTTAATTTCCAGGGAAAATATCTCGGAAAATATAAATGATTCGAAAAGGTGCAATATACAGGGTGTTTCGTAAATGATGGGCAAAACTTTAGGAATATATTCCTAATGCTTACAGAAGAAAAAAAGTTATATCAACATAGGTCCGGAAAAGATTAGTTTCACAGTTATTAAAGTTTTCGTGCCACAATTTTCGTAACATCGTGTTAAAGGACCGTTTAAAGGCATCAACAATGTTTTTGTAGTAATCGCCAGTCAATGTTTACGTTATCGACGTGTATCACTATTGTTCACAATTTATAGTTTATTTGGGAGCGTGATCGGAGCTCAACGAGACGACGAGCTGAGGCTTGTATCGAGACAGGAGGTGGACATATTGAACATTTCCTCTAAGACGGTGTGACGAGAATTGTGACACAAAAACTTTAATAACTCAGAAACTAATCATCTCCCGACCTATGTTAATATCATTTTTTGTCTACTCTAAGCACTAGGAATCTATTCTTAATGGGGGGCATTATACTGTTATAAATACATACAGTGTGTTTCACGAACTTTGCCCACTTAAATATCTTGGTTACTTCGAACTTACTTACAAAAGTTATAGGGTTCAAGAAAGTACATAATATAATATAATATGATATAAATGGTATTCCTGCAAGTGGAGGCGTAGAGAAGACATAGAGATCAACTTGATTTTTTTAAAAGCTATGTCCAATTGTTTATACCCGATTTCGATAGATAGGCAAATTCTGAGTATAAAATTACTGGTTAAGGTGCATTTGTGCTAAGACTTAGGTTTTCTGAGATATTCGACTGTTTTCATTCGATTACTTGTATTATGAAAATATTTCAGTTGTTGTAACTATACTACTGATGTTAACCGTTTCTTAAATGAACTAAGTGATGAATGTTAGTACTGTTATAAGTCATCTTATTGGTAGTTAGATATTTTAACGTGTCATGATTAGACTGCGGATTTTATGGATTTAATAAAATATTAGAAATATTAGAAGATTCTAAGAATTCCATTATATTACAAGTAATATCTTTACAAGTAAATTTATTACAAGTAATTTAACAAAATTATTAAGAGAAGAAATAGATGATAGAAAGGTTTTCTAATCAATTATACATTAGATAAAACATAATGGTTTGGTTATATTGATATATCTAAAGTACGAACGTTTATGAAAATGCTATTATGAAATTTAATTACTTACTTCAACTCTTGGATATTTTCCACAAACGGAGAAGACTGATAATCATAAATGTTCCTTACCTGAAACAAACAGAAAAAAATTGTTAAAACATAAATTTAATAAATATACGAATCATAATTTATAGTAACCTACTAATAATAAGTTTGACGTTTGAAGCCAGGTTGATACCTTAAATCATGTTATTAACGTAAAAGCTGGTAATTTGTGTGTCTCAAAAATGTACTTTTAGCAGTATTCCCAACGAGAATGTATAATTATTAGCGTCATTTCGTAGAGTCGTTTCAAAGATGTACTATCTCTAGAATAGAGAATTAAATGGAGGTTATCCTGTTTTAGCACTTCGCCAATCAAAGAGTTTTCAGTATTGCAACTAGAATTTCCATTACTCATCGATACTACCAGAATTTCTACATAAATCGTTATACATAATATATGTTTTATAGTTGTGACATTGTGAAAGAATACAGTGAAAACACAAAAATTGTTAAAGTTAGACAGCATTCTTCTCCTTTAGAATAAATTAATCAGAATTATAAGTTTAACTCGAAACGAAAAGTATGAATAATATTAAAGATCGATAAGGAATGCTAACTATGGATAATTTTAAAGAAGGCGTATCATGGTTTTATTTACTTGACTTTGTAATAGCCTTACGGACTCACTCTACATACATATTTTCAAATTGGTCAACCTTAAACATTCATAACTTTTGAACCAGTGAGTTGCTGAAGTTAAAACTTTGATTTTTAGCATTTTCTCGTCAAAATTTACACAATTATATAAAAAAAAGTTAAAAATTTCTGGATTGCTAAGGTGAAGTTTAACCAAACAAACAGTTCATAGGACCAACTCTTTATAAGAGGTTTCGATTTTTGTGATAAACGAAACATCCTGTACATACATATGTATATCTCTCTTCATAAGACCTCGTCTTAACTGCTCGGGAACTGCTCACCGAGAGAAACAGCATTGCGTCCACACTGACGTTTACGAACAGAGCAGAACAGTTACAGAATAGGACATATTCATAAGGCCTTTGATGTACCGTCTCTCGACCTATCCACACTTCCGAGGAATATACACTAATATCTCAGTAACTGTCGTATCGTCGAGTCTGCCGAGTGACAGTCCTAGTAGAGATGCTGCATTTTCCGTAGTGTGCCGAACGTAAAAAACGATAGCGATTGGAAAAGAAAGAAGAACTGAGGTTCGACGCTTCAACTCTCTCCCTCTCTTTCTTTTCCGTTCACCGTCCTCTTTCATACCCGAAACTTTAATGCTGATTACACAAGTAATTATGATCGTTACTCTATCGTGTTTGGTGTCGCATCCATTAAAAAACGTTATGGATACAATGGTAAAAATGTCGTGAAAAAAATATAAAAAATTAGACAAGTTGCAAACATTTGATTCGCTTGCATTGGGGCGAGTCTCACCGATACTCGACCCCTCGCTGGCTCGCTCGTCGTGTGTGTTTACAGTTGGACTGGTTTCTAGGGGGAGTCCCCCAGTGGTGGGGATAAAATGTTGACAGTCACGGTAGAGACCGATTTCGACAGTTACAGAGATATTACTGTAGAACGAAATCGCTTCAGCAAGTCGTAACGTCCAATGGTGTCGTACGTCAGATTTTTAGCACTGTATACTGCCGTACGATACGACCGCGTTGTATTACAAGTTGTAAAACAGCACCGCAAACGGTACAACTGTCGTCGAAACGGTCGAAGCAACTTGTATCGTGCAATTAGTTGTACGATAAATCGTATTGTTTGTGGGACGTTTAACGAACAGATTCGTCTTGGAAGTTGGCGATCGTTGCTTTCTGAACGTGTGTTACGTGCGTTATCGCGGAAATGTTGCGCCGGATGCTGAACAAAGAAGTATGTAACACAACTCGCAGCACCTGACCCGTTTTTTTGATTGGCCCAAAGTGGGCGCACGGGAGAAAGTATTTCTGCATTCTTACGCGCGCAGCCCTTAATGTCTTCTTCGTAACGGGATTTAAAGAGCAACGGGCATCACCGGGAAACGCTCGGAACCTTGAATCCTCGAGCATCGAAAGGAAGTTACTTGATTGCGTGTGTCCTTGAACCAGCATACAAAAAACTCTTTTTCGATCGTGCTGTTATCGAGAGCGGTAAAGAATTTACATATCTCGAAGGTAGAACGCGCTTTCGTTGCGCGTCGGATCCTACACAAATCGAATTGATCCGAAGAAATATGGTGACCAACAGATTTTTCGCTCGAGTTCTTATACTCTTTTGCTTTTCTGTAGTTATTGTTTGTTGTTGCAGAAACCGCTTTCCTCGATAGTAATTTTATTATACTAAATAAACGAAAAATATTTATCACAATTTTGAAGCGGCCTTGTATTTTATTACATAATAATGTAATCGAACTATTTGCGAGTGTCGTCGTTGGATTAAATATGCATTTTGTATATCAATAATTACATTTGCAACAGCGTTCATTAATTTAAAGCATAGTATCTCAACGTGTATTTGTGTTGTAAAAGACTATGGGACGTTAAAACTTTAGCCTTTAGAATTCAAAAGTCAGTTTTGATAATAAACATAGTTTATCTGGAAGAATCACTGGATTACCAAATTTTGAAAAAATAATTGTGAGCCAGCAATGGTTAGAAGATTACGATTTAGAATTTACAGCAACTTTTGATCTTTCGGGAAAAAGATCTTTTTAACTAACCTTCTTTAATGTTTCCACGTCATAGTCATATGTACGAAGATATGCTTTATAATGTAGAATTTATTTAATACTTGAGACGTATAGTGTATCCGATTCACCTCGAAACGCTTAAATATCTCAAAAAATATGAATGGTATAGTACATATATGAAATTTTTGCTGTATCCGATATTGTTATTGTATTAGCTTAAAATAATTAACTGATACTGCATTATTAGCTTAGGTTCTCTTTTACGAATATACTAAAAAAAATTTTCTTTCAGAAAATACTTTATTACTAATTTATTCCATAATATCTCTTGTCCGATATGACTATTTCGTACACAGTCTTTAAACCTATTTTTATGATAATAATTCTTTAACATATTTAATAAAAGTTACCTTTTTAGTAACTTTAGTGTGAAATGTTGTAAACCAAATTATTGCATCATAATAGAACAATTCATTGCACGTACTGTATACACAATCATTTGTTTTAGATTTAGACGTCGATTGAATACATACTTACCGAAACGCTCTACAACAAAAAATAAAAAATGGTTCAAGTGCTTAAAAAGAGTTTTGATTGCACGCGGATTGTTTTGTTGAAACGTTTTATTCCATCGGATAAGAAAATAAAAATTTATGATAATCCACTTCTGTTTATATAATAGAAAGATTAAATACATATATACATACTGTGTGTATACAAATATTTGCACTATTTGGTATAGTATCAAAAACGTATTTGACCAGCATAGGTATAAACCAAATTTACATACAATTGTGTATTTACAAATAAAAAGTAAATTAAAATCTATTTTTGATGGATCATTTGAAGAATCAATTTCATATAGAGTATGTGCAAAATAAAGTAATTTTGTGAAAAGTAGATATCTGTTTACTTTTTAATTTGTAAGCCTACAATTCAACGCTAACTATGTTAAATATTTGTAATATTTATATAAAAATATAGTAATATTTATATTTTTAGTATAATATATGTATCAATAATATGATTTCGTAATATATATGTATGAGTGCATTATTAATATAAATATATGCAGATGTATTGGAAAAATTGTCACAGTATCAACACATCTTAATATGTTTTCTGCAAATTCCTTCGAGCTTCTTAATCGTTCGTAATCTTTGCTGCATATGCGATTCCGAGTTTACGGCGGATGATATTCTACGAATATTTCCTTCTGTTCTTCAATTACTTCTGTCGGTGAACCCTGTCATGCAGGGGTTCCCAATCTTGAATTGAGATCATGAATTTATAGAGATAATTTACAGTTTTACAGAAAACTAAATAAATTGTACTTTTAATCTGTTGGAAATATCAGACACCTTCCTCACGTGTGCACACGAACGTGTGTCAATGGTCGAGTGCGCATGTGCGTGTGCCCATGGCGTGATCGGCAAAAGTGTTAGATCGAGTTCAAACGTTGAAGCACGCGGCACGCGACAGTAAAAGTAAAATCAAAGCAAAGCAAAGAAATATATGCGACATCTGAAAGGCCATATTTAATTGTTAATCACATATCTCTTGACCATGTAAATAATACTTAGTAATAATACTTAGTAATAATACTTGTAATAATACTTTTATATACATTATTATATTATACATTATATTTATTTTAATATAATATATTTATATTTATTTTTATTACATTATATATATATATATTAGGTCTTCCTAACAGAACGAAAATATCGATTATTACAAGAACAACTACGAATTGCAAATTTATCCCATTTTGAATCGAATAGAATATTAGTAACAGAAAATGCTGAAATTCTTCAGTCGGAAAAATGTTGTAAAATTATACAGAATTTGTTAGAAGGATTTGATGAACGTTTTAATGATTTTAAGAATCATGAGGGAGAATTTATTTTATTTTCTGATCCATTTTTCTTGCGATTCACAAAATGTTGCCGAATATGTGCAATTTGAACTGATCGAGTTATACATAGGAAAATGTCGAAGCCATGAATTCTTATCGCAACTCCTTCATAGACTTATATAATGGCTTATTTTCACAGGATTTTCCAAAATTGCACAAACGTGCTCAACAAATTTTTTCATTATTTGAAAGCACTTATACAAGGTCAAGCACTAGATGCAATCACATTGATTTACGTTATTATCATTATTCATTATTTATCACGATTAAATGTTTTTGAGAGATGAACATACTGGGGTTATTACTCTTCTTTTTTATAGGTGGACGCAAGGATTTATGGAGGTCAACTTTGATTTTCCTAAATGAAATCACATATTTTCTTACGCACCAATCGATGCAGCTTGTTAGTATCCATAAAGAAGTATTATTAACCTATGTGTGTCGAAAAGTGATTAGTTAGGTGTTATATTAATCTAAATATTGCTAAGAATGTCATCCTAAAAATCAGTATGCATGTTCCAGATTAATTTAGGAACAGCAGGCGGAAAGCATACAAGGTGTCCCATTTGAAGTTTCTCATCAATTATTTCGCAAACTATAGCTCGAGTCACAAATCTTCTTTAGAACGTGCTCTAGGATCATTCTCTAGAAAGTGGACGCGCTTTAGAATGATTTTTGTTTTCTTTTTTTCTTTTTTATACAAAACTGTATGCCTTTATTTAGGTAGGCGTGTAGTTTATTCCGAGACAAATTCTTTTAGAGTGAACGTGCACGTGTATCGAATATTTGTACTACGATCAGCGTTGCGGAAATTTTTGGTCTAATACTTATATCTAATACTTGAATTTGTATCAATGTTTACAGTCATTGGTCAAGGTTCAAAAACACTTCTTGAAACCCTAGGGCGATCATGTCATCGTTATTTCACTATTTACATTAAGTGCCCTTTTTTTATGAATATTTCGCACTCAAGGTCACATGGAGGTCATAATATTACAGGTCGTTCGATTCAGCTTGACCTCGGCTATCATATAGCGATAATAAAAATATATCATTCCATTAAAAAGACTTCAATAACCTTGAAATCTTAAAAAATATACCCTTGAATAAATTTTTTACCTATCATAATATTTGCCCCTCTGAACCAACTAATGTTTTCCTCTGAAATTTTTTTCATCATAAAAAACAAGCGAGATATTTTAGATACTCGAGATAGGTGAGACACCCTGTATATAATTTTTCATATTATTGCAAGTGACGGAAAGATTTAAGGTAAACAAACTTTTGTCCCACCCTGTATACGGAAATTTTTCGAGCAGTCCCACAAACAAGATGTAGGTAAGGCAAATATAAACAGAGCAATTGTTGACAAGATAATTCACTATATAAGTCACCAAGTGAACAAGTGGGAAAATGCCAGTCATGAACCGAGAATGGGTTACTCCACGGTGAAATACAAATTTTCTACATAAATTGCAAGTAACACTTAAAGTGAAATAGAAATTTATTTTCTGTCTTAATATGTTTGATAGTTTGAAAGTAAAGTAATAGTATTTTTAAATTCAGCATAAGTCAGTTTTGAAAACAGTATATTTAAATTTTTTAATTTATATGAAACTGTTTTAAATTACACTTACTAAGTTTTGCCACAAATCCGTAAAATTCGATGTCTTATTATAATCCATGTGAAAACGAGTGAGGCGGGGTTAATTTCATCAATTTGTTATCTTCGAAATTGTCTAAAATATCCAGACCATACAAGGTCTTTACTTCTCTTTAATCATCATTGTAAAATGCTGTCCTTTTCAAATGACTTTATACGCAAATGTAATTTTTTAATGCAAAAATATTGAAAATATATTTATTTTGCGAATTTGACTCTCTCTCTCTCTCTCTCTCTCTCTCTCTCTCT
>CM052142.1:1053871-1105262 GCA_028454255.1 Halictus ligatus | reverse complement strand
GTATATATAGGGTGCGGCCGAATAACGTGTACAAGCGGACAGGGGGTGATTTTACATGTAAATACAAACCGGAACAAAGGAATAACATTTTTTCATTTGACGCCTCGTTTTCGAGAAAATTGAATTTAAAGATCCGTCGGGTTCGTGTGCTTTACTATATGTAGAAAGTAGAATTGGCTGGTCATGATCATACACGTCAGACGATGAATATCGAAAAGTATGCGTATTCGCTGCTTTTTCAAACTGGATTTTCTCGAAAACAAAGCTTCGGATGAAAAAATTCTATTCTATATTTTTTTCTTACTTTCTCATTAGGTATCGTCTCGTGTCCGCTTGTACATGTACGCGCGCGCGCGCGTGTGTGTGTGTGTGTGTAAAATAAAAAATATAAAATTTGCACGACAGACTCGTAATACTTCACGTTTAGGTTGAATTTGGAAATGGTAATGTCTGATGATTGCTACTGTGTATCTGTGAAACATGTAGGTACAATAATGTATATCTTGGTTGCAACATAATCATTCTGGTTTTGGCAATTATCGAGGATACATATTTGCACGAGGAGCACAAAATAGAGTCGAAGCATTGTTCGAGCATTGTCGTGTCATAGTTTGAGGTTCACGTTTGATGACTAATGAAGGTACGAAAGATCGCCGTTCGCCTTATGCCGGGTCCATACTGTTGTCCGCGAGCTGAACGTCCATGAGGACGCATAGTGTTCGATAGTACAGGGGATTTCAGGACAAAATGAGTAACTCTTAATACGTTTTTAAAAAGGATACGAAAATCTATCAATTGATGAACAAGAAAAACAATTTTATTAAAAAAGTTTAAACAATTTCAGTTTTATATGAAATAAAAAAACTTACCTTTTTCGGTATTTTAAACAAATACATTAAACTTGAGTAGGAATCGCTGAGTTGCTAAAATTCGTAAAGTTACTAATAATCTCTGACAAAAATTGATATTCGAAAATTCGTATTCTTCTTTACTATTTTCGGCCGAATTATGCGAATTGTCAGTGTGGACCCGGCATTACAGATAACGATGATTCAACAGATTCAAAAACAAGTTACTAAGACTACAAGTAGTGTAATCGTCCGTTTAATATTCGACATTTCGGTTACCTAACACGACTGAGTCTCGTTCGCATAGGCAACGCATGAGACAGTGGTAATAATGAATTCCGTTTGAAAAATGGAAAAATGGCGCGCGGTGGACTCGGCGTCGACAGAAAATTGACATCAAACGGTTACGCATTTGACGAGTAGCGAGGCTCGGATCGATACCGGAGGAACCCGCGGGCTGAAAGAGGGGCGGCTTCCCTCCTCCTTTCCGGTGCCGAGAAGACCACAGGGTTTCGTGGGAGCGAGAAGGCTGCGTGCTACGAGAAAGAGGAACAAAAAGAAATCGAGAGCGAGAGAGAGAGAGAGAGAGAGAGAGAGAGAGAAAGAAGGAGAGGAAGACCGAGTGAGGAGAAGAAAAGAAGCACGGCCACGAGCAAAAGGAAAGAAACGTTGCGACGAAGGAAGAAGACAAGACAGAGAGCCAATGGGCAAGGAAGAGAAGGCCCACCGTCAGTTCTCCGAACCTCGACCGCTCCTTCCGACGACGTTAAAATTAAAACCCGGTTGGTTGCATGGTTCGGTCCACGGACCGAACGATTCACTATGTCGGCCGAGCCGACCAGAAGATCCCGCGGATTCCGAAAAGGATCCATCTTGGTAGCAGCGGCGATTCTAATGTACCCCGGGGTGTGCCACGCTGCAGCACGCCGCTTTGGAATTTGTCGAGTGTCGGCCGAAGCACTCTGATTTCGCAACTTCCGTTGGCCCATGCTATTATATCTATCCCATTTTTCTCGAGAACCGTCTAATGATTCCGGGTTCGGACCTCCGGCCAGTGTCGTAAAACACGAACGAAACCAAGGCCGAACAACCGACACTCTGAAATCGACTTGAAGAATCCGAAACTATCAGAATGTTACGCGTGAAAATGCACGACATCCAATCTTTAAAAGAACAGTAGTATCCATCGGACGCATTTCGAGTTTCAAAACTGAACGATATTTCTATTTGGGAATATTTATCCAAACATTCTGCCATTTTATGATCCTCTGTATCACTTACTCTATTTTAAATAACTAAAAGGCAAAGGAGAAAAATTCTTTCTTCCAAGTACCGACACGAAACAGTTATACTGTAAAATACATACATACGTTCGTCTGGACATTTCAGTACATTTTGAGATATATTTCATTTGTAAATTACGATGACCCAATCAGTGAATGTTGTGTTATTAAACGTTGTAATAAATGTAAATGATGATGCTGTTATAAAAATGGTCTATTTCCAAATTAAATGTTATCCACAAGTTTCTTTCTAATTCTTTTTATCTTTCTTGTAATTATGTAATATTCAACTGTTGCATTCAAGTAACAAATTAAGAGAAAATATAAGAGTATTCATATTTGTAATTGGCTGCCGTTAAAAACTTGGTTTTCTTCCATACGTTTTCGATCGTGCACACCATAATACTATTAGAGGACAAGGACGTCCACCGGTGCCCGCGGGCACAGCCAGTGTCGCCAGATGAGGGGAAGGAGCAGGAATGAAGGGGAAAAAGTTAGCCTCTCTCTGCCAGTGTCGGAGTATGCGTGACAGAGATGGAACGCGTCACGTGACCGGGCCTCGGCGGAACCGTGGAGAATAGCGCAGTAGAAATGGAAATTGGAGTGGGGGAACAAGTCTTGACCTGGCGACACTGTGCACAGCTACGTGCAAGTGGCAACAACGGAGTGGGGGTAGGTCGAAGCACAGCCGTGGCTGGCAACGTAACTGAGACAATGCGTGTGACAAATACAGTGTGTCTCACAAGCTCTGTCCACTTGAATATCTTGGTTATTTCAAACGATGCGAGCAAATGTTACTTAGAGAAGTTGTAGGGTTTAAGAAACTACATAATATGGTGTAAATGATATTTTTGCAAGTGGAGGCGTATAGTAGATATAGAGGTCACCTTTGTTTTTTTTTAAATGGAATGCCCAATTTTTTGTGCTCGATTTCGATAGATTAGCGTATTCCGAGTATAAAAGCACTAAAGTGTATTTGTTCTAAAACTTGCTGAGATATGTGACTGTTTTCATACAGAATGTTCGAAATGTCGGCCATCTGCAGCGATGCAACGTTGTTGTCTTTGAACGTCTATTGTAGCACACGCTGCGATAATTCGTTGCTTCGTATCTTCCGGAGTTGTTGGTGCATCTTGATATAGAATATTTTTCAATGTTCCCCATAATTAATTTCTATCCATCGTTCAGCGTTCTATCCATCGATTTGGGTATATTTCATTAAGCGTACTTCTCACCCTTCGAGCGCAGTGCGTTGGACATCCATCGTGCTGATACCACATTGTTTGACGTTTTCTAATAAATTTAGCAATGTATTTCTTAAGAACGTATCATATTTCTGACCAGTAAAGGAGCCGTCAATAAAATAAAATTCTACACCACACATTAATGGACCAGCGTCTTTGATGATCAATTTCTCGTAGCCAGCGAGGATTTTGTACTGACCAATAATGCGTGTTATGTAAATTAACACGCCCAGTGCTGATAAAAGTAGCCTCGTCGGAAAATAGTATTAAAGAGAAGAATAGTGGATTGATTTGTAGCTGCTCTTGAGCCCATCCACAAAATCTAACACGATTTACATAATCCATGTGATGTAATTTCTGGTGAAGGCTAATGTGGTACGGATGATATTTGTCACGAGTGAGAATTCGTGAGGCACTACTTTTACTGACTTCAGCAGATGAAAAGAATCCTCAAATAAACTCCACAGTCTTCCAGCACAACTTAGGTTTATTTTGGAATAGGTCGGCAAGCAAAGCAATTTTGTACACGACGAATAACTTAGTAGCACACGAGTCGACTGACGGGTTACTTGTAACTTCTTCTTCTCTGTCTGCGCGCCCTTACGCAGGGCCTTATATAAAAATACATCCAACTATGGAAGTTTGGTGGGTAGTGGATGACACTAGCCCTTAGAGATAGGGAATGACGTGGAAGTCGGAGTTTTCACAGGGTTGGACTTTAATCTGGAATCTGTGTACCGGTGAGTAATTTTCCTTCGTCTAGTCTATGAGAAGGCCCGTGAGTCAGAATAGATAAGTATTACTGGCAGTCTCGCATAACAGTACACTGGTCTGAGGATTATGATGTTCCATTGCAATAACATTCATTTCATTATCTTCATCGCTACATACAGGCTTCTCACGATTCATCTTAGGAACAGCAAGACTTCCAGTTTCTTTTAATTTTTTACACAATCTTTCAAAGATCGAGTGCGAAGGGCATATGCGGTTTGGATATCTTTCACCGTACAAATTTCGAGCCACAATTGCGTTTCTCTTGCTTTCTTCATAAATTAGAAGCATCTCTAATTGTTCTTCAAATGAAAATTTCATATGGGCTATCTTATGTTCACTAACTGAGAATCTGACTGACACTGAGAGACCTTGAAAGCCTACCAATGTTTACATTTGGCGTAGTGAGCATATACTTGAATACGTTCCATAATGAAAGTAATAGAATGTGAACAGTCAAATATCTCAGCAACGGTAAGTTTCAGGACAAATACACTTTAGTACTTTTATACTCAGAATACGCGAATCTATCGAAATCGAGCATAAAAAATTGGACATTCCATTAAAAAAAGAAAACAAAGGTTGTCTTTATATCTTCTCTACGCCTTCACTTGCAAGAATATCATTTATACCATAGTATGTAGTTTCTTAAACACTACAACTTCTGTACGTAACATTTTCTCGTATTGTTTGAAATAACCAAGCCATTCAAATGGACAAAGCTCACGGGACACACTGTATATACAGCCATGCCCGCCATTCTGTGTATGCCCAGAGCAAGAAAATCGCTGCCCGTACGGACAGGCGCTGAACAGCTCTACCATAAAATGTGCAGAAACAATTTCAAACCAATTGTAATTTCTCCAAAAAAACTCCAGACTTATCATTGGTGAACCAAGTAATCCCACACTGTATGTATGTATACTCAAATCGAATATCTGCTTTATTGAATTGCTTTATGCATCATCGTTTTCCTGTTACGATCAATTTTTTGCATTTGCATTTCTGCGCAATTGTGAATTACCAAAATGAACGAGACGTAAAGATTATTTCGTGAATGGCCCAGCAACACTGTATCAACGTTTTTAATTGTAACTGCAAAACAATTACTAACAATGGTTCCTTATTACCAGCCTCTCGGTTAATAAAGCAACGTAGTACTCGCATGTGCAATGAGCTACTCGAAAACAACACGAGAGTTATGCAAATTCCCTCATTGTTTCGCTTCATTATTCCATCCGATTACGTAGTGAAAAATGTACATACTAATATCATAAAAATCGCGAAGTACACGTTGCCCGATAAATTACACAGTCCAACAAAATAATACAAGCAAGTGTTCAGCAATAAATGTTGAGTGATCCTTATAGATTTTGTTATTCTAAAATCAAATCCGAAAGCAGAATTGCTTTATCACGCAACGTTTTCGAAGAACATTGGTTTTTGTAAAAATGCATGATATTGTTAAAAAATGAGGTGTTACGGGAATATTAAGAACCCGAGAAAGTTCAGGTTTCAGTTACAAGATAGAGGGGACTGTCCTCTGTAGATCCATGTAGCCAATTATACATTTTTGTACTTTCTAACAGTTGTAAATGCTTGTTAAATTTTGAAAAACAGCTGACGCGAGTACTTTCCACGTTCTATTTGTGTATTTATGTGAAAAATCCTTTATCTAGCAGGAATTTACTATACAGGAATGCATTCTACAGACATTTCTGGTAATGAAACCGTTCACGAAAAGTATTTGGTTTGGTTAATATATGAGCAAGTCAAGAAAATATTTATTGGCAGCGGTCATTGCAGCATTTTCTTGGCTCATATACCACTGAAACATGTCTTTGCTTACTATGCTTAAATTACATCAATTTTTTTATCTTCTTGGGTGCCAATCATTACACAAAATTATAAAAATACGACATATATTCACATTCCATTGTGGAAATGTTTAATAAACAAAACTAAATAAAAAAGAAAAACTTACCTATTTCAAATATAAACAAATTTGAAAATGTTAGCGCCTTGCTTGACATTTATGCGTGGTATCTCGATTTTTACTAATAATTATCAATTAATTAAATGATTATAGAAATTAATAGTAATTATTATTAATTATTATTTTATTATTAGTGAAAATCCAGATACTACAGGCATATTAGAAGTTACGTTAAAAGAGCGTATCGATTTAAGTGATTTTATGTGATGCTAAATTAATTTTAGTGCACCGATGGTAATGACTTGCCAAGATATGATATGAATAATCTGTTACTTTTTATACCGCCAGTAGTTTCATAGCTATTCTTTAATTTTAATAGGACACATTATACCCATTTATTTACTATAAAATTACGTTGATTCCTATAACACATTTTAAGATCGTTAAAATTGGTGAATAGAACTGGTTGTTGGATGGTTTCAACGATCTGAATTCATATTATTGATTAGTCTGCTTAGAATTACATAGCATGTCTTATTTATTCGAATGAGCTCTGTCAAATCTGTAATGGGGTCGCTTGACTTTTCATTTCCAAAAAATCCATTGTTTTTGCATTGTTTGTTTTTCTCGTTTTTTTTATTATTATTAAAACAAGAGTTGTAAATCCTACACACAGTATCCTTAAAAAAAAACGGTAAGTTTTTAAATACTCGATCAAAAAATTTGGATTTTCTTTTTGGAGAAGTCAGACCAATTAGTTTACTATGTGGCGTGAAAAAGAAATTTTTTTTTTAAATTGCAATTCGTCAGAATTACAGAGAAAACACTAAAAGTTGTTGTTTACAACTTTTTTTATGTAGGCCTACATTAAAAATAAAAAAAATACGTTTTGTAGATCTTTGTCAATTGTACATATTCTAAAAATTTTACCGAAATCGGCCAACGTTGCAGTGAGCTACAATCGTTTAAAGGTGATAAAAATTGCTGTTTTTCGCGCATGCTCGACGATTTTAGCGTCAGTAAAGTAGAAGTTTAGCTAAAATGATGAATGTTGGTGATCTCGTATAATTTTGCAAAATTTGTAATGATTTGATTTTGAAAAATGAATGTACAGTATGTATATGCCAATCAAGTACTAACAATTATTTTACCAAAAATTCGTAACATGCCTGTCTTGTCGTCTCGTCCTTGACTCTTCCGGTACATTCCCGCCAATAATAGTCCCCACTATTTACTCTCTCCACAATATAGATACGTTACTACTTTCAGGCGCGCATGCGCGAAAAAAACTATGCAATACCCCTTAATGTTTCATTCTTCCGTAGCTTAAAAACTAAATATGTGAACTCTTTCACCACTTCTATATCCCATTGCTTTCAATACCACAACTGCTGCTTTTCTTCTTTCATCTTCTCTAACCAAATATAAGAATTTCCGTCTTCCCTACGTTTAGGATCATTCTTTTCCTGATTGAATACTTTTTTCTAATTTTCGCATCATTACTTTCAGGCGCGCATGCGCGAAAAAACCATGCAATACCCCTTAATGTTTCATTCTTCCGTAGCTTAAAAACTAAATATGTGAACTCTTTCACCACTTCTATATCCCATTGCTTTCAATACCACAACTGCTGCTTTTCTTCTTTCATCTTCTCTAACCAAATATAAGAATTTTCGTCTTCCCTACGTTTAGGATCATTCTTTTCCTGATTTAATACTTTTTTCTAATTTTCGCATCATTACTTTTACACCCTCTTCTCTATCCGCTATCAACACAATATCAGAATTTAATTATGCCGATCATTATACAGTCAAACCTGTTTTTGTGCGGTCCTTTTCTATGCGAATTTTATTTTCTGCGATTTCCTTTTATGTGGTGTATGAATGCGAACGGTGCTGGCATTGCAACATCCTTGTAATGTTCCCATCACAAGAAGATGCGCGTTTTGGACTGCGACGAGTAGTATTGAATTGTGCATTTTGAAAATTTCTGCATGTTTAAAATGAGAAATTAAATTCTTTTTAAATGTTTCCACGTGTAATTTAATTATTTATTTATTTTTTTTTGGAAAACACTTTCTCGCTATTTAGTAAATTTTTGACATATTTTCTAAGTGAGACTTTTATGCGATCCCTCTCCACCGCATAAAAAAAATTTTCTTTAATATGTACGTTGTAGAAAATTATTTGTTATAGCTATTTATGAAGTTTCTGAATATTTTTTTTTTGTGCGGTTTATTTTATGCGGTCCCTATCTACCGCACGAAAACAGGTTTGACTGTACAATACTCTCTATACCGTGGACACATAGACCCCCGGTCCACGTATCGAGAGCAATTGGTAGGGGTACTTCGTTTCTTGGAAAAATATTCCCCCATAGGCCCGTACAGCAGACTATAGTGAGAGAGTACTGTATCTCCCACTTGCGTCGTTCTCATCTCCCCTTCTAAATCCGATAAGAATATGGCAAACACATATCCGTCCAAAAAAACTGATGTACTCCAAATACCCAGAAATACGCGTAAAAACTCCTAATGCATAAAGTTCAATGATTCTTTTGAAAAAGGACTTGGCCCCGAAACCCAGAATACCCCTTTAAGTATAAACAATTCCATTGAATCCTGACGACCGTTTTATTTCTAGAAACAGCAGGCTACCTCGACTCTATCCATTCATGTCGACGCGACGGGCCTTTCCCTTTTGCCAAGATTCACTGCAGTCAGGGCCGGCTAAACTTTTGCGGGGCCGAGTTCATAAATTGCGTGGACCAAAAAAAAACTGCTAGATAAATTATTTATCATAAACACATTATTAACCCTTTACGGTCGACAAGTTTTTCGGCCGAGCGAGGTGGCAGGTCGACGCGATTTTTGCGAATGTGTCGGGCGCCTTATACAGGGTGCGGCGCTTAGTCCCCACGATTTTTCAGCCCCTTTGGGTGGTCGGACAGAAAAGTGTTTCGTATCAAGGTTAATTAGTATTTAACCGACAAGAAATTGCAATTTTTTAAATTAAAAAAAATCGATTTTCAACAAAAAAATCAAGGTCGCTGTCATATCTTTTAATGGAACTGGGTATTTTTAATTTCATAATATTGTAGGCGACGTCGAAACGAATTGAACGACCTGCTATACGATGACTTCCAGATGACCTTGAAAGAAAATATCGCCATGCATCAATTGACAGAATATTTGAATTTCGAGGTAAACGAATGAACGTAAACATTGCTTCAGAACTTAACTCACACAAAAACTAAATTTACTATTAGCGTACCGGTTCATTGTTATAACGTATCTCACAATTTCATGTAATGAACTAACAGATATTGCGACCCAAACGTTGAGGAAATGAAAATTCAAAATGTTTACGTTCAATTGTTTACCTCTAAATACGAGGCGTTGCTATTACGTACCGTCGAAATATTTCAAATATTCTGGCAATTGATTAATGGCGAAATTATCTTTCAAGGTCATCTGAAAGTCATTGTATAACACGTCGTTGAATTCGTTTCGCCGTCACCTACAATATTATGAAGTTAAAAATACCCAGTTAATCGGTTAAATACTGATTCACTTTGGTGAAAAACATTTTTCTGTCCGACCACCCAAAGGGGCTGGAAAATCATGGGGACTAATTTGCTCCGCACCCTGTATCGTACAAAAAAATGTTATATTTTGACAGTTTATCTATATTTACACCTTTAAGAATATAATTTCGCAAATACGAAAATCAAACGCAACTGCGAATTTTTTCGCAATTTACGAAATCTAACACAGATTGTCGCCGATCCGGCGCCATCCGATCTGTGGCGCCAATCGCCGTGGCGCACGAGCGGCGCCTTCCGACCGCAAAGGGTTAAATACAACATAGGATCGCAGAGAATTATTATACAATTTCTCTGGCCTTTCTCCTTGCAAAGTCTTCAATTGCGTCATCAAAATTCAACGTAAGTTGTACCGCGCGGGGCCGCGTTCCGGGGAACGCGGCTGAATTCGCCTCGCGTCGACGCTGACTGTAGCGTAGTAGGAAGCACGATCCCCGCTAATGTTGACGGTGACGGCGTGATTCGTGGTTAAGGTTGCAATACTTACGTCGAATTTCAAACGACCACAATCTTCCGCTCACGCTCAGCCATGTTGTCGCGAATAAGCTCGTAAACAACTGTCCAATCACAGAACGAACCGGCCGGTGATTAAATTTTTTCTTTCCGTTTATCTCCTGGTCGTTTAATTTACAAGCGATCCTACCATTTTTCCTTTCACGGGCACGCTCGCGCGTTTTACCGTGACCCGCTGTAAAACCGATTTAGCAATTTCATTTGCTCGAAAGCTGAAGCCGCGCGAGCCATTTGTTTTAACAACCAAGCAATCGAGCAGGTTGAAATTCGGAACAAAAAACAGCCATGCCACATGGCGCCGCGTAAGGAGAATTTTCGCTTTCAGTATCGCTAGTAAAATTGCGAAATCAAATATGAAACATACTTCTAAGACGACCAGTTCTAAGTGGTACCATACATCAATCCGCAAACACAGGAATGTACAAAACGTTGAGCAGTTTTGAAATTTATTGTATCCGAGGAAGCTCATTAAAAAAACACAGTCCGATTTTTTAAGGCCTTATATTTTCTGAAATATCAAGGTGGCCTTGAGTTTTTCAAATGATATCGTATATTTCTTTTTGTTGCTACATTGTAGTCCTTAAAAAGACAAATTCAACAACCTATAACAAAGTACCTTCAATTGGCCTTGGCCCTCAAAACGAAGCGAAAAGATGTGAAGAGTATGTAACTGCATTACTGATTTCAATGTTTCGTGTTGAGGTTCAAGGTCAATTGAAGGTACTTTGTTATAGGTCGTTGAATGATGGACAATTACTGTAATGGTGGCATTGGAAATGCGGGCATAATTTGCGGGTACTGCTCCTTTCACACAGTCCCAACAATTTAAGCGACAAAAATATCTTAATGCTTGAAGGATATTCTGGTCTAGAACTTTGAAGAGAAATCGATTTCTTTGTTTTCCTTTTTCTTTCTTTTCTTAAATAACACAAGACGCGTTCGAAAACACGCTTGCAAAGGCAAATATTTATTTCAATTCGTAAAAATGACGAAATCGTAAATGTGTCCAGTAAATATTCGTGTGTACATAAAATTAATAGGAAAATTTTAAAACGCATTTATTCGAAAGCTTTATTTTCTAAAATGGCTGACACAACATCTCGAGGTCTATTTGTCCAATAGATCTCCAAGTTTGAAAGGATTTTCGGCAAACTCTTCGATATCGAATGAACCAAAATCTTTCAAAACTTTTTGATATTTCCAAATTCTTTATTATGCCAAAAGCTTGAAAAATCAAAAGTCACACTTGGAAGGGTCGTTTTTACTAAATAGCAACGTATGACATTTTAACGGGTAAAGTAAGACCCTTTTTCCCAAACACTATATTCAAGGAAATGCAGCTCGTACAATTTAGTGTATTTCGGTGTGCAACTTATATTATAAGTTTATCTATAATAATTAATTTATATATAATGTAATTTATATATAATTTATATATAATGAGTAGGTACGCGCGCAGAAATTTAATCCAGAACTAGTTTGATTTCTTTTTTGAAAATACCAAAAAGGGCACTCTAGACTCTAGACCAGGCCTGTCCAACCCGCGGTCCGCAGGTTACAATTGGCCGGTTTCCCATTTCTTCATTCCGCTAAGGTGGGAAGTGACGTTCCCCCACTATTTGTCACGGTAGTAACGCCAGAAGTTCATACCATTTGCTCCTATTGCGGACCTATCTCTACTGTATATTATAACATAGAAGGAGCATGTGGGGAACGGAAAGATTGATGGTGGGGACCGTGTGGCCCGCGACGAAGAAGAAGCTGGACAGATCTGCTCGAGACCATAGTCACCAGATGAGCGGAGGGAGCGCGAATTGAGGGGAAAAAGTTAGTCTCTCTCTCTCTCCCTCTCTCTCTCTCTCTCTCTCTCTCTGCCAGTACCAAGTTAGACACGCGATATGGAACGCGTCACGTGACCGAGTCGTGGCGGAAAAAAAGGTAGGATAGCGAGGTAGAAAGAGAAATTAGAGTGTGAGTACAAGTCTTGATCTGGCAACTATGCTCTAGATCAGGGATAGGCATTCTTGTCTGAATTGAGACAAGACCGTCCCCACGATACTGTCCCCTTCCAGAGAAGGAGAAGTTGTTAGGGAAAGCAAGCGTTTGAGAGGCCCTAATCATGCCCAGCACTGCTCTAGACTAAAATTGCTAAATCTCCATAATTTAGCTCGTAGCAAGAAGAAGTTGCTATGTGAGTCGATGTCTTTGACAACAGACAGTTCTTCCTTGACAGCTGTGGAGTCTGGATTTTAGCACGAATATTGAATGCGTAATAACAGCAACAATAAGTAAATACATATTTTTGCAAGTTTAGTTGGCTCGGTTCCGTGTGTTCTGTGTTATCATTTTATAAAGATAGTCTATTGTATCGTAATAATACAAAAGTATTGTTATACCTCATCGTAATAATATAAATAATTTTAGTCTGACTCCAACGGTTTTCAACTTAGCGGTTCGGTGGTAGAACTCTGACCGCTGAATTCACTCCTCATGCTTGAGTCACCGCAACTAAAAAAATACGAATTATTTTTATGTTTTTATTGACACTATATTAAACCTCCAGGAAAGTTAAACCTGTACGAACTGTGATTTAAGCGGTGAACTGTTAAAGAAACATATTGAAGTCGAACAAGCTGATTTTGCCGAACCGTATATGCGAGAAAATTCTTAGAAAAATACTCGGTATGCATATATTTTTTTATTGACCATCGTCTACGACTTCATTAGAAAATCCACGACAATTCAGGATAAAAAATTGACTTTTTGAGGCATTTCAGAAAGTAAGGGTTATACGACAACAAAATTTATTTAGACTATGTGTTTTTGAAGTTTATAGGTATAAGAAAAAAAAAATTTTTTTTAAAATTTGTTTGACCAACTGCTTATCTATATTTATTCAAATTCGTATATCTAATCTGTGTATAGACAAAAATAGAGGAAATGTGTTGTTGCAATATTTTTATCTTTGGCAGTTAGCGGTAATTATTAAATATTCAAGACATGTTTCCATTCCGTGGGTGAGTAAATTGTTCGGGCTTGTTTTGTAAAAGATACCGCGAACTATTAGGCAACATTTGGAACTATAAATACTGTGTTAATTATCGTTAATTGTTCTTTAATATTCAAAGCTGGTACCGTAGGTGTCAGTGCGACACGGTAGGTATCTATTCTTGTAGTCTCAAAATTGTCTCATAAAAACTTTTTCTGGAAGAATCTAGAATTAGCTGAATTATAGGATTTTAAATGAATATAGCTCTAGACCTTGAACCGTAACACGAACGGATTAGGAAAATTGCATCCTCTTCACTATTGTATTGAACATTCGTTTTGAACAATTATATTCTATTGTTTCGTGTTGCAGATGTAAAAATTATTAGTTAGAAAGGCTGTATGTTAGAAATATGTATCGGATAGATGGCGTTGCGGGTGGAATGTGTGTGATCCGTTTTGCGTTGTCGCGTGTCGATTTAGCGTGTTTCTTTTCCTTGTCTCGATAGATCTCGTTCTATGGTTTTCTCGATCGAAAAGGTTCTGTTCGCCATGAGGTTTCGATCGACCGTCGCTATACGGTTTATCATAAGTTTTGTTTTTGTCTTGTTCGGATGAGCACAACACTGTGCTCACATCATTCTAAATAGTTTTATGTCATTTCAATTGATAATGCAATACTAAAGAGTTTTTCTCCAGAGTTCAAAGTGACCCCCAACCGAATTGGATTTGCAATAGGCCAATCGATATCTTATCCAAAGAAAATATTTTGTGCCAAACTTGAACCCTATATGTCAACATGAGGGGTAGTAATGGAGTGACAAAGAAAATCATGTTTTTCCGTAATTTCTCGTATCTTCTTCAATAGAAAATTCTGAAAAAATCTGGCATATTTTAGCTATTAAAATGTTCATCTATGAATTTTCAGAATTTTTAGCTTAGAAATCGGATTTTTAAAAATAAAGAAATTTTGAAATGCTGATTTCTTGTGGCTGTTATGCGATACTAAGTATCGCATATCGTATTTTTACAGTTTTAGCATTTTGTTATGGTTGTATGGAATTCTAAATAATATGCATGTATTTCCACGGAAGAGTTCTTACTCCTCTGTTGCATTAGTCTCCGTCACTGTCATCATTGATTACAGGATCTATTTCTTCAGTAGAAAACATTTTGAAAAGAATTTCTGCCGGCCTTACAAATTGTGAAAAATATCGAGCATGAGATAAGTAATAAATAGACCGCGGATTTTATGCATGTATGACAAAAATGAATAGGTGCAATTTAGAAAAGTGAATAGGTTCACAGAATTCGAGAATGTCGATATATTGTTCTTAACATATTACTATTATTAAAGAGGGAAATAAATGTTTGCTTAGCTCCTGTCTCTTGTAATGGATGCATAAAAATTTTACTTTGCATAAAGATCTGCAGTCTAGTAATAAATTATCGTAGCTATTTATGGCGACACTCAATGATGCGATTACCATTTGCACAGTTACGGTAATAACGTTTGATTCCGGCACAACCTATTGCATCACATGTATGTATATTCTATGTGTGCATTCTCTGTTTTCTTAACTATGTGCCCCCACTTTGAAGAATCTGAAATAATTATATGTTAACAACCATAACGAGATGCTAAAATTGTAAAAATATAAACATAGTATCTCATAACTTTTACAAGAAATCGGCATTCCAAAATTTCTTTATTTTTTAAAATTCGGTTTCAAAGTTAAAAATTCTGAAAAAATTCATAATTGATGTGCATTCTAACAGCTAAAATATGCCTGATTTTTTCAGAATTTCCAATTCAAGAGAATAACAGAAATTATGGAAAAAACTTGATTTTCTTTGTCACCCCATTACTACCCCCCATGTCGACATATAGGGTTGAAATTTGTCAGAAAGTATTTTCTTTGAAGAAGCTATCGAATGGCCTATGGTCAATTCGATTTGGTTTGGGAGCACTTTTCACCTCCTTATCCAACCCTTTGCTTTTTCGATAAATCTCACTCGCGTGGCAAGCAAAAAACGATTATATTAATCACAAAGCTTAAATCTCCGATCAGCTTTTAGTTGTTCAAATGTCACTGTAAAAATGGAACCACAAAAATCTTGAAAGCTTTGTTACCCACTACTTTCCCTATTTTCCAATCAAAAAGACCGTACTTTGATTTCTGTAGCCAAATTTCCCTTTCTCGCGCAGAGTAGATCATGACGAATTACTGTAGTCTTTGGAACACATATAATTTCGATAAATGCGACACAATCACGGATTGTTAGGTTTCACAGATGTTGAGATCGCGAAAACAGAAATCGAGAAGCACACCTGAACAAGTAACTAAATGTCAAATGCCGATCAACGTAATCAGATTTCGAAGCAGACGAAATTTTGCGTATGTTTGGCCATTATTTTCCAGTCCGTTAAATAAACGCTAAGAGTAGTATACAGGGTGTCTCACTTAAGTCTGACCCCCAGAATATCTTCTTTAATTTTGGCAAAGTAAACAATCTTGTATGTGTAGTTTGTATGGTATCAAGCGGTCGGTATCCCGCAGGTATTGTTTTTTACTAACACCTAATAAAATGATACAGTAAATAAAAGTAAGTCATTTCATGATCAATCCATCTCAATATCTTTTACATTCTTATTTCAGCATGTCTCCTTACAAACGAAATTTAAGTTCTACATTCATCTTCGGAGTTTAAGGTCATTTAAGGATTATCTCACAGTAAATATTTGAATATATTTTTTTATAAGGTACGCGATGCAACACTAAAATATATGTCGTTATTTAAGAAAAAACATCGATAACCTTGACAATTACGAGACAACACGTCATAAAAAAAAACAACCGTTGCGAGATGCTGACCGCGGGATACCATTCAAATTACACATAAAAAGAAAATATTAAAGAAGATATTCTGGGGCTCATGCTTAAGTAAGACAAGAAGAAGTAAGAAGTAAGAAATTTTATAAATTTAAAGGTATACTTTCAACGCTTTGTTATAACAAGTGTTGAGTACGTTCGCCTTTCTCTTTCTCTTCATGGTTCAAAGTGTATTTCCGGACTGGTGACAGAGAACTCGAAGAAATTTAATTAACAGAATAATTGGAAAATGAAGGATAAACTTTGTTTGTGACTTTCTCCGTTCAATTAAAAAAAACAAACTGTATCCGAATTTTGATCTGGTACGCGCGTTATTACATGACGTAATGAAGCATAACACATAGAAATTCCATTTCACATGTTCTACTTACTTTTTCCGGTAAATTCACCGCTCTTCGGGTTGTACCATCAGTTCGGAGATACCCTGTATATCAATGGCGATGTATAATAATCTAATACTAGTCCAACACGCATCGACAGATTTTGATTGATTAAACCGACAACGGTACACTGGAAGGTCACGAAAAGTGTACTTCATTAATTTCCATAAATTATCCGTTTATCAGAATTAATCTGTCTATACGTGGTTACGATGGCACATTAAATATGAATGAAACAAGCGTACCACGATTGAAAATGGAATGATCTAGCGCAGGGGTGACGAACTTCTTCTCCGCCGGTAGTCAGAGATCCCCCACCCCCCGCCCCTGCCGATGCGACGGTTCATCCACTATCCCACTTCCAACCTAAACTGTGTGCCAGAGTGATAGGCATGATACCCCTCTCTTCCACCTCCGTTCAGCAATCAAGCAGAACGAACAACTCTCTTTTGTCTAAGGCGGACAGAAGAGTGGGGATGGGTGCCACAACTGGCTCGCGAGCCGCCAGTTCGTCGCCCCTGATCTTGCGGGATTACGATCGCGTGAATCGGAACTGTCATGATTATGGAAAGACATCCTTGGTTGTGAAGTATTACGAACTGAACACGAGCACTATCAATGTCTCTAATTCGAGATAGCTGCGCTAGTATCGTGCATAGTATTTTGAATATTTATTCACCGAGAAATAGACAGAATTTTATCATAATACTCGACTTGGATGATCACGAGTTGTTCGTCGAAATAGTAACCCCGTCGTACTATAGTATCTGCGTAAGCCACTCGCACCGTTATCCGAGGCGGATAGCGGAGTAGTGTCGTCAGATGAGGGGAGGAACCACGAATTGAGGGGAAAGCAGTTACTCTATTGCTGTCAGTACCAGAGTATGCACGACAGAGACGAAACGCGTCCCGTGATCGGCCCGCGGCGGAAGCGTGAGGAATAACGCGGTAAAAGGGGAAGTTAGAGTGGGGGAAGAAGTCTTGATCTGGCGACTACGCTTTGGAGTTATGCCTATCTTCGGCCCAGAAGGCGTGAGAAGGAGCTAGCGATAGTCCTGGGGTGGGGGTTTCGCGAGTATTGCGTATTCCTTTTTCCAGGCTGCGTAGAGTCTCACACTACCACCGACCTACATTGAGGGGGGGTGGGGTGTGTGTGTGTAAAGGCATTCCCTACTTCCTTAAAAAAAAGAAGTATTTACGTAGGATCCCTCCTTTAGTTATTGGAAAAACAAGTAACGACATCTAACACGTCAATAACTCCACCGCCGTCAAAATTTCATCTCAATTTGATGTGTGGCCCATATCGTACTATGTCCAAACTAGCACAGTTTTGTTATTTAGATCGTTCTTCTGGCTGTAATAGTCTTCAAGATATTCAACTTTGACTTGCCCGTTTGAGTTTTGACTTCTCCCCCCTTTATAATTGCAAATAAACAAGCAAAGTCTTAATTAGATAACGTTTCGAGTAACAGACGCAAAAAGTGTCCAGTGTCTAGATCATTTTTAGTTCGTTCAATCATAATATTTCACTATTTTCATCAATTACTCAACCATTATGAATTATTTGTACTCAAGGCTATCCGAAGGTTATAGTACTGTAGATTGGTCCTCCAACAAACCAAATATTTTCACCACCTGATATTTTTGCCATCGTAATAAATGTGCGAGATATTTTGGGGACACCTTTTATACAGGGTGGTCCACGCGATTGTTTTGGGTTAACTCCGTTACCAGTGCAGTTGCAGAAAAATGTCAAAGAAGAAAGGCGAATGTTACTATAGAACGCAATTACTATTGTTGTTGTTGTTGTTGTTGTTATTGTTACTTTTATTGTAATGTCGTTGTTGTTGTTATTTTTCCCGCAATTATTATCATTGAATGAAAGGAAAAGATTACATTTTCACTTACTCTTCGCTTAAAAGCAAAGAAAATCCAACCGTTTTTCAAAACCATTTAATGAACGACGGGAAGCTTATAATTGATGTATCATAATAACAGCATGAAAGAACACTTTTACCGTGCGACTTGATTTATACCGAGCTTAACCTCACGCACGCCAAAAGGATTTAAACTCTCCCCGCTATGCAACAAACAGAAATTACAAGAATCTTAATTGGAATGCACGGTTCCGACCGAATTCTTTTTTGACAAGTGCATACACCGACACACATAGAAATATCTCATTTGCCCCCTCGAACTCTTAATTAAAATATCACTCGGTACACGTAAAAATTCTGGAGTAGACTCACCGGCGTTAAGACGAGAACCTTTCGACACGGTTTCGAAGTCATTCAATTATGAATTACGCGCTGGATTCCCTATCCGAACCTCGCTTTAATTAAAATTTCAAGATGGCGTGAATAAAATAGAATTACTAGAAGAACTCAAGCTATGTATAGCTTGAAACGTGGAATAATATTGATGCAATCCATTAACCAATAATCATTACTAAACTATGCTTGTACACGCTGCTGGACCTCACGATGAAGAAAATTTTATATATCCAAAATTTAATTTTTATGACGATAAACTAAGGAACTTGTATTATTATTAGCTGAAAGCACAAATATTTTTTATAAGCGATCACTCACTGCATATCGATAAAAAATTATTTGTTTAAAAAAAGTGTTAAGTACATTCAAATTTTCTAACGGTAATGTACCAACATGCAGTACAAAATATTTATGAGATTTAATGCGTTTAATCAAAGTTAAATTTTTATCCGCATTTTTCGTATGTACATGTACTGTTGGAAAAATAATTGTATAAAGAAATTCACGCTATTAAAATTCTGCACAAGTCCAAAAAAAAAAGGTAAAAACATTCGTGGAGTTTGATGCACATTTTGCATTTTAGAGTATAAAGTACCACAATCTTGTGTACAAAAGCCCATTATTTAAAACCACTGAAGATGCAAAAACATTTTTAGTGAAAATTAAATTTTTACATTATTAATTTAAAGGAGAGGTTCATCAATTTGGCACTGTTTTAATTAGTGGGTTTAAGGATGACTTATAAAAGAACCTATACATATAATACAGGGCTGCTTAACTGGTGGCGTCATGAGCCACTCGTGGCTCTTTCCCCTATCTTCCTTTTTCGACAAGAAACCCCCACTGCATACGACGTCGTCCCTCAAGCTAGACAGTCACAGGGGAAAGGAGAATCGTAACTATCTCATTCTGCCGCGCTCCGTTTCGCTCATGTTCTTCTCTACGCGATGGACCTTGGAGGAGGGGATTCGGCGCAACGAAGAAAGCAAGCGAGGCGAAGCGCGGCAGAATAAGAGAACAAGATTTCTCGGCATTTGTTTAGAATTTTGTTTTCAATCGATTTTTCTGTCATTCCGAGGAGATTGTAGAGGGGGAATGGTGGGAGCGTCGTGTGGCTCGCGGCGGAAAAGAAGTTAAGCAGCCCTGATATAATACACAGGATAGCATATCTGAAGACAACCACTTAAATATCACCTTCAGTTGTAATGATGTGATAAATGGTTTTCTCTGAAAATTTTATGGTATCACAAGACGATTGCCTTGCACAGAATTTTCTTTCTCAAGGTCATTTTTTTTCGAAGTTACCAAGATCATCGATGTTTCCTTGCATATAAATAAGCGTATATTTTTTTCCTTTGTATATTATAGCTGACAATAAGCATTCAAAGATGATAATTACATGATTCTGAACTGATCTTTGACTTTCAAAGTTGAAATCGTACGACACCGAAGGACGTGGAAAAGAAAATAATTACAGTTCGTGCAGTCGTAAGACAATGTATATTTTATTTGGGGGGGGGGAGCTATCATTCTGAGAACTTGACATAAAATAATAACTTAAAAAGTAAGTGATGGATAGTTTACAAATACGACAGTACTAGTGGGTCAGATCGTGTAGCTAGTGTACACGTTGACGCACATCATCATCAACGTATGTATCATTGATACATTGGCGTATACTTTATTTTTTAATGTTACCCATAAAAAACTCGAATGGATTCAAGTCAAGTGAACGTGCCGACCACAGAATTAGATCAACATCATCGGAACCCTTGTAGATTACCGTAAGCATAAACATGGTTCTTCGTACGTTATGTTATGCTTTATGAAAAGTAATTCGTTCAAAGGTCATTTGTAGGTCAACATGTTATACATGGTTGAATTTCTCTTTTCATTAGCTATAACGTTTACATTAATCAAAACACAACGTCCCATTTGGAAAAAAGCAACGATGACCTTAAAATATCGAAAAATATAACCTAGAAAAAAAAAGCTTTTCTTCAAACATTTTCTTCCTGAAATATTTTCTCGTGTTGCTAAAAACAACGGAGGTATTCTCGGTGAAAGTCAAAATAAAACAATCATACGTAAGTGTAGTTAGCATTGCGTGATGAAATCCATCATCGTAAGAAAAAAAATTGCTTCAAAACAAGTTAACGTTGATTAGGTTATTACAAAAGTGGAGTGGGACATCATACCTGATTATTGGCCGTTTGCACACAGATTGGCGCACAATTTGCCACAAGTTTGAACAATTCACCGTAAATTCTGCGCGCCAGGCCACTCAAGTGCATAGCAGCTCGAATTAACAACGGCCAGCGTAATTACAATTCGAAATAATGGGATTCCGAACTAGCTCTTGGACACATCCGTGCAATTGCATGGCGGTTAACACGGCTGGATTTAAATGCTCCCACGCATCTCGAAGCCCAGTAATTCGTACCTCCAGAGACGAGCAGAGTTGTATTGCAATTACACAATATGACAAATTCAACTGGATATTACAGTGACGCACGATGAAACTTGAAAATTACTCTATTTAAGGACTCTTAATATTACCACTTTGTTGTTCAGCAGTGGTCCGTTAAAATATGATACACCACATAGATACGATACGATTTGTTGTTCTTTGCGTTATACGACAAATTGCACAGATCAACTTGTGGTAATTATACTGACAGAAAGCGGAAAAAGATAAGAATGGCGTTAGTGACTACAATGGAATATGTATTCTCACATGAATTTCAGTTTGAACAATTTTTAAGAGAACGGTTCATTTTTTACCCATAGTTCTTTTGGGAAGTTTGTTCCCCTCGATCAGTAGAACACGATGTAATTGTAAAAACATTTTGACCTTGAAAAAGTCGGCCAAAGTCAATTTTGGTTTTTAAAATAGGTACGTGAATATTTACTGCCTGTCTAGAGCCTGTAAATGAGCAATAACCTGTGCTTAAATGACAAAAAATATTGCTCAGAAAAATTCTCTGATATTGTACAAAAGGTTATTAATAAATTGCCAATAAAATGTTAGAGATTTCTAATTTTTTCAAACATGTTCGCAAAATCCGAAAAGTCATAAAAAATACACCCTAATAGTCGCGATGAGACACATCTAACATCATAATATAAACGTGGTACTTTTAACTTTCAGATTGTTTTAAAAATCGATTTTGCAATCAAAAATTCTGAAATAATTCACTGTTATGTGTGCTATTAGGTAGAATGTTCATGAATTTTTTCGTAATTGTTTGTAGAGTCGAACAACAGAGATAGAGCATAATTCATTAAACTGTGCTCACCCTATATCTGACCTTGAGGTAATCGAACATTTACACATAGTTCCATATCCATGGTTCCAACATGATGGTGCTCCGGCTCATTTGGTTTTGATAGTAAGAAGACATCTAAATGATATTTTTCCAAATCAATGGATCGGTCCTGGATCGAACCAGATTTAACGGGTTTAGGATTACTTTTTATGGGGACACGTAAAAGATATTGTTTATGAAACGCGGCCAACGACACGAGAAAACATGAAACAAAGAATTCTTAATGCATGTGTCGCAATACGAAAAGAAACGATTAACGCTTGCAACCAACCGTTCATTTCGCAACAGGCGACAACAATGCATACGAGCTGAAGGCAGACAATTTGAACATGAAATGTGAAACACACTGATAACATATCGATTCCAGTCCATTTCCAAGGTTCCTCATTTTTTCAACCCTGAATTACCTCAATGTCATTTCAAAGACGCATGCTGAAATTGCTTGTTTCTGTACTTTCATAATATCAAAACAAAAATATGACGTTCCAATTAAAAAACGCGAAGTGATCTTGATATAACCTTGAAGAAATGAAGAGAACAATTTTTTATGTCACAGTGACATTCTACATAGAAAATGGTGATAAAAAATGACACAGTAATTAACAATGTAAGCACAACATCGAAACGAATCAGCTATACAAAATCGACAGATTGTGTTCGATACGTAATGTACACGGTAAGTTGAATGTGCGAATATACTCGACAGGATTAAGAATTTATTTTCTACAACATTATAATTGCGACTCTTTTATGTACAACGTTAAGCTCAATTTTCAATTATCTATTAAAAGTTATTTCAGAAAAGAGTATTTCTTTACGATCGAGAAGCTTGTGGCGAAGTGGAATACAACGATAGGCATCATTAAAAAGCTTATGGCGTTGATAATATATACCCGAGCAGCCGTCTACTGCCTTGAGATTTGTTATTCACTTTTTCCTGAGCGCATACACCGCAACTGACATTCAATAACATTTTCTCGAAATGAATAAATATTCACATTGTCGTTCGTTTCAAAACAATCAGGCTACTATAAGTTCACGAGTGTGTGTTCACAAAACCGACAGTACATTCTCACTAACTCGATTGCACATAGAATACGACCACATTGATTCATGCAAATTTCGTAGCAAATTTTCAAAATAAACGAAATCCATAGCTCTTTTCTCATCAACACAGCTCTTTTTTTTTATGTATTTACGTGAAAAGTAATTGAAACTTTGATCGTAAGGGTTCAAGTCGACGACTGATAACACATACCTGTACACCTCCATCGCCTAATTCCATCGGATTGGCTGGCGGTGAGACAGCAATGTGGACAGGATAGCAATGTCTGATAAAGTCGGGTGTCCCCGTGATTGTCCCGGGTTAGGCGGACAAAAGGTCCGATTAGCTCGAGAACTGAACTACAGATTGCGAAGAGCCGTGAGGGCTGTAAGCAGCTACGCTAAAGGACGTTCTGGAACGAGAACGCGGCTGCTGGCCGAGTTCTGCATCGGTTAATAGGCCGGTCTGACCTGCCTCAAAATCAAGTATAGCCAGCGTGCATGAAATGCTGGGTCGCGATGCGACGGTTTCGTCGGGGGATCATGTTTTCGACGGTTGGCCGGGGCAGTTCTTCTTCTCGGTTAAAACGCAAAACCGGTACCGGGAGCTTGTGAGCTAAAGTGTGCACAGCAAAGGAAGAAGGAAGAAGGGGAAGGGGAAGCCGAGGTAAAGGGTGTGCGAACGGTTCGCGAGGGGAGGAAGAGGAGAAAGGGGAAGAGGGGAGAAAGGAGAAGGGATAGACAGAGGAATCGTTTTGGTACAGAGTCGAAGCTTTCTGTTCGGGGTTCCCATCGGGGACCGAGCACGTGTGCGCCGGGCTCGATTCAATTGGCCGGGGTTGTGGGGCGCGGCCGCGCAAAGCCGCTTCGGGAAGGGGATTGATTGTCAACGGTCGGTCGCGGGCAACGATGTCGTTGCGAGTTGCGACTGCTGATCGCCTGACCTACCCTAAAGGGTTTCATACGCTGAAATATTTTCATTCTGCTCGATGAGTGCCCGCGCCCTAAACTGCATACATCTCCCAGTGGTTCGAATGCCACAATCAGCGGGTTAGCGACAGTGTTTTCGTCGGCACAATTTCATCGATATCCTCTTCGCTGACAATGTTTATTTACAGCTTCGTTCAAATCAAGACCAGAGTCTTTAGCAGGGTTTGTAATAAACGTTTCCGTTTCTTTCAATTCTGTTCGAACTTACACATGCCGCTCAACAAAATATCTGTTCCTGTGGAATATTTACGAAAACTATTGTTACCCCCTCAAACATTAAGATAAGTCAATGTTCATAAAATCATAAAATGAGTTAGACAAAACCTGTAGATCGAAACAGGCTACGTCTTTTATGTTCTATTACTTTTTTTTCGTAAAGCAGAAAATCCCCAAATAATAACTTCTGATCCTCCTGGATTCGTTTATATTTGTACATTCCAGTCGAAGAAACCCTGCATCGATGTTCAGGATTTAGTAGATGTACAGTGACTCCAACTAATATTGGCACGCTCTAAAAAATCGCATAACTTTGTCAATATTAGATTATATTACTTGAATTCGTTTTAGAAGTTAGCACAATTGGTTTGCTACATAAAGAGAAAACAATTTTTACAATTGGTCGAAATTGAACAGAAAATACTAAAAGTTGTATTTTGCAATTTTTTTACGTGGACTTATATTGAAAATTTAGAAAGTACGATTTCTTTTTTCTTTTTCTGTATGAATGATACATATTCTGAGATTTTCATTAAAATCGGTCAACGCTACAATGAGCTACGTTAGTTTAACGATGAAAGCTTAACACTAGAACTACCGAGCCCTAAACGCGACTTAGACTTATCCCTTTATAATAACAGCAAGATTGAATTTGCTCAGGTTTCATACGATTTTTATGATAACATATACTCCAAAGAAGAGATATATTAAAAAATTTCTCGTGAAAACGTTTTCATAATTTCACTAATCGTTAAAGAAAAATCATCCACCAGTTATTTTGACTGGTTCGATAGTTCTAGTGTTGCTCTAGGGTGAAAGTCGCAGAATTTTGGCCTTGTCAGGAAATTTCGCCCTTATGTGATCATTTTCAAACATCTGTAGCTCACTTCAATGTTGACCGATTTTTATGAGATTCCTAGAATATGTATAATTCATACAGATCTACAAATCGTACTTTCTAAATTTTCAATGTAAGTCCACATAAAAAAGTTCCAAATACAACTTTTAGCACTTTCTTTGCAATTTCAACCAATTGTAATTTTTGTAAATTTTTTTTTCATTTTCTGTAGCAACCAATTGTGTTATCTTCTTAAAAGAAAATCCAAGTCGTATTGTCCAATATTAACAAAGATATACGATTTTTGAAACCGTCCGAATATTAGTGGGAGTCACTGTACGTGTTCACACACGACTGATTCTCCTTTGTTTCTCATTATTCTTCTTCTCACGCATCGTCACTAAGCGTCGCACAGTGGTTTCAGTGGTTGAAAAAGAGCCAATTTTTTAAATGTTAAATACACAAGTTTTTCATTACGGTTACATAATAAGATAGTTGAAATGCTGCAAACACTGAAAAATTTTCTGAAAATATCATTGATTGTGATGATGTTTTAACATGAGACTTACGGAACTGAACATTAAACTTTTTATTGAAGTTGAAGTTCAAACATTGATGTTCTTGTATTTTTTCCAAGGCATTTTGAACCACTGTGCGTCGCATGCCTCCATGATCACGCGCCATATTCAAAATCCAGTCATCGCACCCAATCATTATCGATACACCGATCACTGCACGCAATTACGGTCACTTTTAATTCAATTATGACTGCTATAAGTTATAACTGCTGGTTTTTTGCAAATATTTCGGAAACGTAGCGACGACCGGCACCAACATGCAAAGGAAAATTGTTCAGATTTATAACTGAACGATATATTTATAAGTAAACATTCACACAGAGTCTGTATTTCTCCTTGAAAAGAGTGATGTATCCGACTTACATGTTAATCCGAATATCACAACTTTATTGGTTCCTAGAGGATCGTAACGAGATTCAATTTTTAAGAGAACAGTTCTTTTTTTATCAATGGGTCCTTTTATAAGTTTGTCCTCTCGATGAGTAGAGTACGATATAATCATACAAAAATTTGTCCTTGACAAAGTCGGTCAAGGTCAATTTTCATCAGATCTTCGCCGATTCTGTGGTGTAAAATCACGATGTAACGGTTTTTACACGCCATTTCACCCTGTATAACATCTTAGGAAAAACTTTGTTTACACTTTGAAAGTGTAGGATAGTAAATCTGAAACCTATCATTTTTACTAATCTGACAGATCTAGTGTAAATCTTTTAATTAATGAATAATTATTTGGGGTATTGTTTATATTCATAAAGAGTCGAAAGGTATCTGTTAACAGTAATTAAGACATCTCATGAGTTGGCAGTGCTGCGTGACGCGCATATGTGTACGTGTGCGTGGGATTATAAAAGAAAAATGAAATAAGAGTGTTATGAAAAAATTGTCTAAATTAGGTATACATTTCTTGTAATTACATACAAATAAAATTAGATAAAAAGAAACAGTATGAATGAGCAATTTTTGTATTTTCTACTATGCGATTTTTTAATTTACCGCTACATACAAGCTTACACTTATGGTTTATGGTAGTAGAAACGCAGTACAATCTCTGAGCATAGTTCTTAAAAGAAGATGTGGTAGCGAGCGTGTTAAGGAATGAAGCGTGTATGCAGTGTATTTTAAACATGCGGAACAGTTCAAAATTCATAATCTGTTTTTCTCATGATAACAACGTGCAGAACGTAAATTTTTGTTTTACACTGTACAGTTAAACCTGTTTTTGTGCGGTAAATAGGGACCGTATAAAAGAAACCGCATAAAAAAAGTATTCACAAACTTCATAAATAGCTATAACAAATAATTTTTTACAACAATCTAAAGAACATTTTTTTATGCGGTGGAGAGGGATCGCATAAAAGTCTCACTTGGAAAATATGTCAAAAATTTACGAAATTCAAACAAAATAAATACTTAAATTACACATGGGAACATTTAAACAAAATTTAATTTCTCATTTTAAACATGGAGAAATTTTCAAAATGCACATAACTCAACACTACTCGTCGTAGTCCAAAACGCGCATCTTCTTGTCATGAGAACATTACACGGGTGTCATAATGTCAACACCGCTGGTATTCACATACCGCATAAAAAAGAATCGCACAAAAAAGAAATCGCATAGAAAAGCACCGCGCAAAAACAGGTTTGACTGTAATAGCATTCGCAAATTCACGATAAATATTTGTCCAATTTCCCCCATAGAAAATCATTAAAAACGGGAATAAGATTGATCTCTGATTCACTATAAAGGAGAAAACGTTTTTTTGAAGCGTAGGGGAGACCTGGGCAAGTTGATACACTTTTCAGTTTTCCATTTCTGCGATTTCCGTTAAAAGCAAAATATTCTTCGAACCGGTGTCGCCATATCAAGGGAATTCACACGAATTGAGGGGAATACATTTACCCTCTCTCTGCCATTACCGGATTAGTCGCGACACAGACGCAGACGCTTCGCGAATTCGGTGCGCGTATCACGTCACGTGATCGGTTCGTGCTGGAAAATGGGGGATAACATCGTAGAAGGGGAAGGGTAGAGTGGGAGACAAGTCGCCAGATCAGGGGAATTGACTTAACTTGAAGGGGGAAATTTACCCTCTCTCTGCTAGTACCGAATCAGTGACGCGACATTGTGACACATGTATGACAGAGACGAAACAAATCACGTGACCGTATCGTGGTGGAAACGTGGGGAAATAGCGCCGTAGAAGGGGAAGGGTAGAGTGGGAGACAAGTCTTAATCTGGCGACACTGCTTTGAACTTCCCGTTTACGCACTGTAAGTGTAACTTCTAGAAAACACGGTACAAACTCTTTTCTTGTCCAAACTATCTTGTCTAGCCTATCCATAAAATTATTCAATGAGAAACAACGTGGCACGACCCAAATCCCGAAGGCCGCGACGCTTACAAAGCTCTCTCGTACATCACGCACTCGGAGTTACGCCTCTCGAATAAATATCCTAGTGGCTGATTTCAAGGTAGCACAGGACGGCGCGTTCGTCGTCCCATCGTGGCCATAGATACACCACGTTTTTTTGAAGTTCGTCGTGGAACGTGCCCACGCTGGGACGGCTTCCATGAAATCGATAGAAATGCGCGCACCAAGCACGCCAAGGTACTGCGTCGCCGTCAACGACGACAACCACGACGCGACGGTGACGACAACGACGACGGGGCGACGCCGATGTCGTCGACGCGGGTTCGGGGGCCGCTCGTGATACGCCCTACGAGCGGACGCAACTAAACCTGTAAATGGAATCGACGTTTGCACGATATCAATTCTCGGATCCTTTAAAATCGCTGAAAATTGCTAGGCGTGTATTTACTTGGCTGTTCAGCGATGGACAGCGTTGAATATTTTCGTGATTGAAATACGTGTAAAATACCGAATACAGGACGATTTATACTTCCCGGAGATGGTCCGGAGAGCGTGGAAAAGCTAAATACAAAAGCAAGGTAACAAAATGTCTGTCGACAAAATGTCCGTGTCCGTGGCGATAGTTCTTTTCCCCTGGACCGGGAAACGGCTGATCATTACCAGATGGCCTTTCGAGAGCGCGTTGACAGTTCCCTGCTGTGCGTGGCACAAAAAAGAGGTCTGTAGGGGCTCCACGGGTCCTTAGGTAAATTATTATCGGTACCTGTCCTCTACAACATCATGGAGATAGGAATCGTTCCTGTTTCTTGGCGAAACAGCATCACACATCCTTATATTGTACATAAATAATACATACATTGTAAAAACGAGAATAGTTGTTATTATTTTAAGGAAATATCCAAATTAGAAAGGGTATCATTCCATGTGAATTAAATAATTCTTTTGGGACTACGTTTCGAATTTTGATGAAATTGAAATACAATGAATCCGCGTGTTATGTCAGCAGTCCGGACCTTGTCGTCCTTTAAGTATTCTTTGATGCAGTGCCGAGCCAACGATACTCGCCACCAGTTACCGTTTGCCACGGAGTGTAAATACGTCCTAATTCGTGTGTCTTACACGTTATATGTCAAAGTCACAGCAGGGAAATGCTGCCAATGGACAGCAAATATATAGAAATAGAAATGGACAGCAAAGCTAGAGAACTTCTTTATTTTTCATTATTTTTTTTTATGGAGAAATGCTACGAATATGTTGGTGAAAGTTCCATAAAAAATAATGAAAAATAGAGAAATTTTGTTATTGGATTAGTAGTGGTCTCCTGGTCTCCGATCCTTGTTATGTTTATACTCCTTGGCGGCGGCGGCTCTCGAGCTCGTTGGCCCCTCGCAAGGTATACTCCGCGGTAGTGGGGATAATTCCGTGACCGTTAATTTAGAAGCCTCGGCGACTTATATCCCGGATTCCCTGTAGCTCGCAGAATTCCATGTTGTAGTTCAAGTGAAAATAGGAGCCTTCCGGAGCTTGTCCAGGGTTGTAGGTTGCCGTAGACGGACAACTCCGAAAGGCTCGGTGGCTGAGCAGCTGCCATCGGCCGAGCTCATAGGAATCTGAGGGGTGCAGAGATTTAACACAATCTGAAGAAATAAGCATTACAATTCACAGTATTTGAATGAAGGAAAACAGAACGAAAGATATAGTTTAACTTCTTCCCGTACTTTAACGAGTCTGACTCGTGATGAAGATTTTTGCCTATACGTAAACATCACGGGTAGGTCTCGTGGACTGAAAATCGGACGAAACGAAAACATCAAGAGTCAAACTCGCGGAATAATTTACAAATGACTATATCACAGGTATTTACATTTCGGTTAGTATTGCAATTGTTTCCGAGCATCACTCTGGTTTATTTGCCACGCGTTGACCCCCACCGCTTGGGCCCGGATCTTAAAATTAATCTGTGAAGCTGATTTTAATTGTCGCTTATAGTACTTCGGAAAATTGTACTTTGGCCAGCTTTTGGGCGTTAATGCACACTATTGTGGCATCTGGAGGCAGTCTGGGATCCAGAGTGTATGCTTTGCCTACAATCCTAACCGAGCTCCGGAAGGTTCCGGATGGCCGAGCTCATAGGTATCTCCGGGGTGTAGAGGGGAGTAAATTGTTCTGGGGATCAGGTAGCAAACCCCCACGGTGCGCGGCACTTGGCCTTTGGTGCGAGCATCTTGAGCGCTTCTCAAGTGGCCTGTCGAGGGGCTCAGGGACTTAGAAATGCAGAAAACGGGCCCTATTCTCTGTCCAGTCCGTCTCCGGGAAGTATAAATCGATCCTATTTCTGTTGAATACCTTGGTTGAATGCCAATTGACGAATGTCTTGGCATTTTGGACTTAGCACCGAATAGTCCATTACATACGATTCCATTTAGAAAAACAAAGTTGACCTTCACATGACCTCTACGCATCCACATAGAAAAAAGATATCTACATCGGAAACCGTATCTCCTGACACCGTTAAACTTTTGTCTGAAATATTTTTTAGTATCATCAAGAGTTTCGGAAATATTCTCGATTTGCAGATAAATTGGGGCACCCTGTATATGTACTGACCATATTCAAGTATTTAGGCACTTACATATTGAAAATGATTTCAATATCTCGTTAATTATTAGATCTAGGTCATATGAACGTCAACGCATGACTCATGATACAAGAGGTAGGTCTTTCCATTTAAAGAAATGAAAGTGACCTAAAGATTTCCGAAACGCCTTCGCGCACATAAAAAATGTTTACATCACAATATTTCTCTGTCTCACCATGCAACTTTTGTACATATCATTTTCTCATATTATTACAAATAACTCAAATATTCCAGGTGTGCAAGTCACGTGGTTTACGCTATGTATTCTGCAAAACTAAAACCAAAAATTACTATGTGCGTCTTTTTAGTAATAAAAATTTAAGGAAGAATGATTCGCTAGCATCTAAATAATATGGCATCTTCAACTTTCTGAACGTTTTTGAAACGTGGAATGAAATTCCAGGATTGATTATTTTGTAAAAGCAATCGGAGCAAGTGTTCTATTGATATTTCTTTCTTTTCGTATCAATGAATTTCAATTTGTTATTGTTGTGAATAAAAAAAAATAGCATTTCCACATGCTCATATTTTTCATTTTCAAAGGTTTCCATACTATTCATGTCAAATATTACGAACAAAGACATAAATAGCAATTAAAAAAATAAATGATATCGCAGCAGCAGATAATGAAAATAAAACATGTTACCTCACCATTCAATTTGTCGGTTTTATAGTTTCGAAATATGGCGAAGAAACTACAGTACCGCTTAAAAATACGAAGTAATTTCCATTTTTTTTTTATAAAAGAAAACACTTTCTGGTCCAACGATGTACAGGGTGTTTCCGAAATCGTGGTACAAGCTGTCGGGATTCTACATGCAAAAACAAGTCGAAAAGAAGAAATAACATTTGTTTGTTCGACGTCTCGTTTTCGACAGAAACGAGCTTGAAAATCTGTCAAGGACACGTGCTCCAGTATTTGCAGGAAGCAGAACCGGTAGGTCATGAATGAAAAATATTGTTCCATTTCTTCGACTTGTTTCTGAATGTAGAACTATCAGGCGGCCGCTTGTATTCCCGATTTCGGAAATACCCTGTATAACAGTAAATCGTAGATCCGTTGGCCATGCCTATCGAAGAGTCTATCGAGAACAAACCCCAAGTTGATTGCCCGTCCGTGAAAAAAGAAAACGAAATGCAATTTGAATCGGGTGGAAAGCGATCTTGCGGGAATTCGAATCATGAAAAAGACAGAGGTTGAGAGAGGAGGAGCGGTGCGCGAGCGGGGGAGGGAGGGGAGAGTGAGAGAGGGGGAAAGGGAGAGGGAGCAGGGTGAAACTTGGGCAAGGCGAGGTAGCTGTGTACGAGGATCGGTTGGTTGAGGGCGAGGAGTGTGTATCGAGGGGGATGGGGAACGACACAAGCGGCACATATCGACCAGACTGCGAACGGGCACCAGTTGTGGACGGGGGTCAAGGTCGCCGAATGTTCCACGCCTGCCTCCGTCATACAACAACGACGCCAGAGCGTCAGCGTTGGCGGCGCCACGTATAACGTCCCTCTCTCTCTCTCGCTCTCTCTTTCTCTGTCTCTCGCCCTCTTTTTTCCTTTCTTTTCTTTCTTTTTTGTCCACATCCACCTCTGTCGACCCCGGCCGAACCGAGCTGAGCCGGCTGTGGATGAAAGCAAGCCTACGCTTTTTCGCGGTTACGGTACTCTCGAGCAGACGAGTTCCTCTCGCTCCCTCTACTTCTCGCGGTGCGCTCCTCGAATAATTAAGTAGCCCCTAGCTGGCCTGCCGCGAGATCCGAGAATCGATTAAACCCTTAAAGGCTATCGCCATTACGACACGTTACGTAATTGTACTGAGGACTGTAGGCGGCTCGTACTCCGGGATTCACGGAAATTCGTGGTACAACGATCTTTGATGCGAACATTCATTTATAATGTTTATTCGAACTTGTTCGAACGTTTCAATCGTTAGAACTGCTGGCACTGAATACTTCTACCACTGCACCTAGTAGTCGTGTGTTAGCTAGTCCTGCGGTGATATCGTATATCCTTTTAATTCTTTATAAATTAAACCTCGTGTCATGTAATGTTACTTACTTACTGTTACTCGTGACGTGTAATATTCAGGGTGTTTCATCTAACTAGAGCATCTAAAATCTCTCGCATGTTTTTTATGATAGAAAAAAATTGTAGAGGAAAACATCGGTTAGTTCAGAGGGGAAAATATTATGATTGGCAAAAAATTTGTTCAAGGTTATATTTTTTTGAGATTTCAAGGTCATCGAAATTTTTTTAAATGGAGTGATATATTTTTATTATCCCTATATGATAACCAAGGTCAAGACGGATCCAACTACTTGTAATATTACGACCTCCACATGACCTTGAGTACGAAAACTTCGTAAAAGTAGGACATTTGATGATAATAGTGAAACAACGATAAGATGATCCTACGAGGGTTTCAAGAATTGTTCTTGAACCTTGATGAATGACTGTAAACACGCTCACAATAAATTATAAACACTGATACAAATTCTTCTCGTTTCGGTGACGCTGATCAGTACATTTCAGAAATTCATCAGGATTTATTCGATTGTGAAAGATAACGTTACTTCTCTGAAACGATGGTGCGCAGTAATGCAGAGAAGACAGACATGTGTTTAGTTTATTGTCATCTCAACTGTACGCAGAAAAATACCCTGAGAGAAATCATTCTTCTCTATAAAGTTTTGACCGCATAGTTCAATTGTTTTGTAAAACAGGGACTATTAAATCACTGAACAGAAAACGATCAAAGCGTGTTACTGGAGAAGATAGCGAAACATTTGCATTGGCTACAGTCAATATTGATCCTACTACAAGTTGTCGACAAATTGGACGTTCTTTAGGCATTTCCGAAGCAAGTGTGTCGCTAATATATTTCATCCATACTATATTTCCTTACATCAGGAGCTTCATTGCAACGACTTTGAGAATTGTGTTGCTTTTTGTACATGGACATTGCAGCAAATACAAAGAGATGAACATTTCTTTTATGACGTTCTGTTTACTGACGAAGTTACTTTTTCTAACCATGGACGACTGAATACACATAATATGCATTATTGGTGCAGTGAAAACCCGAAATGACTTCGACAAGTAGAATACCAGCGTCCATGGAGTGTAGATGTATGGTGTGGAATCGTTGGTTGTAACAAACTCAAGGTCATGCGAAGGCTATAATATTACAGGTCGTTGCATTCGTCTTGACCTTGGTTATCATATAGGGATAATAAAAATATATCATTAAATTAAAAAAAAACTTTGATGACCTTGAAATCTCAAAAATATATAACCTTGAACAATTTTTTGCCAATCATAATATTTTCTCCTCTGAACCAACCGATCTTTTCCTCTACAATTTTTTTCTATCATAAAAAACAGGGGAGAGATTTTAGATGCTCGAGTTATGTGAAACACCTTGTATAATTATACTTAGTACCCTTGAAGGCATTTACACGCACCATATCGTACCAATTATAGCGATTGTATATACACATTAAAATAGATGAAACTATCTTAACTCGCAATGAGTAGACAACCACGTTTACCTATCCGAAGCCAGTTAATCCAATAGAGCGATTGAAAATAAAAGGAACAAGACTTAAATTATATAAAACGATACTTGACGGATGTTAATTCTTCGGACGTAAATAGCCGATATGATAAAAATAATGATGTCATCTTAAAGGTAGCAACATAAGATCATGTTTGAAGGGTTTTGTGGTTCGATAAAGATTTTGATTATAACTCAAGACGCTTGTGCACGTGTGACAGTAACGGAACAGAGGAAAGTGCAACAGATCAAAGGAACGCACACCGAGTTCATCAACGATGCCATTCAACCAATCACACTACACAATCTACCAGTCAATCAATCACACAGCGCAGATCATTCAACTAACCAATCATACATTGCAGATCACTCGGTCGGTCAATCATACAGAGAAATCGCAATATGCAACGAAGGGTATTCTAGTGTACAAGTTAGAAAAAATTGCGTTTTATTATTATAAAATTATTTTATAATTTTAGTAGTATATATATTTTTAGTTTCTTTCTTTTTTAGTTTTATTATATTTTTTAACTTCAGACACGAGATTCTGAAACTGTGTCTCTAAATTTCGAAAGTAAACAAAGCCATTTTAGAAATCACTACTATAGCCATTTTAGAAATCTTTTAGAAAATTTCAATCGCATTTTTCCAATTGGCTTTCGAATAGCAAGGATTCACTATACCTGTCGTTATAGAATCGAATCCAAGCATAGTCACCAGATGAGGAGAGGGAGAAAAAACGAATCGGGAAGAAAAAATTATCCTCTCTCTGCCAGTATCGGGTTCGTCACGCGTCACGTGATCAGGCCGTGGCGGAAGCGTGGGGGATAGCGCGGTAGAAGGGGAAATTAGAGTGGGAGGGAAAAGTGTTGATCGGGCGACTTTGCATACAAATCGGAGCAGTTTCTTTTCAATTGTTTCGATTGCTCCCGAAAAATGACAATAAAGGTAAACCTTTCTCGAATTAAACCGATTAAAAAGTAAAATAGAAAATGACCGGGACAGGTTGCTCTAAGATATAACTGAGTATTGGGCCCCTCAACTGCTTGCTTCCTCCAGCAACCTCTCTTTCGTGCAGGGCCCACCTCCGTCGCGTTCGCTGGTGCCCCGCGTCTTCGTTGCTCCACTGCACCTACCTTCGTAGCAATACGCGAGGGGAAGCTAACTGGAAGGGGACAGTGAGCGCTATGGTTGGGATGGTTTTGCCTCAATTGAGGCAAAACGTTCCCGAGACTGATGTAACCTAATACTTTCAGTTTGGCTCCGAACTCTGTCTGGCATCCAGCTGGAGAAGAAGGCGACACACGGCATCAAAAAGTCGCTTGATGTTGCTTCAATATGGGCATAGCTTTAGGTTCGCAACGAAGATTCTGAACAGAGACCAATAAATATGTATGTTATTAAGTTCCTTCAAACCCCAATAAAATTCTATTTTGTTGTAGTCGATGGGTATAGCTTTTGAACAAAACGTCAGCTTTCTCCTTTTTCTATGAGATTCTGAACAATGAGAATTTCTAATCACTATAGTCACAAAACAAATAGTAGTGCAAGGGGTTGAACCAACTTCGTTACGTACTGAAGCTTTACTTATGAGTACATAGAGTGCGGATTTTATGCATTTGTGGCAGAACGGGTAGCTGTAATTTTGAATAGTAGTAGGGATCCAAAGAATCTAAGAATATTTCTACATTTCGTACAATTTAATCAAACTAGTAAAGGGAGAAATAAATGTCTGTTTGGTTCCTACGTCTCGCAGGTAATGCAGACAATTTTTATTCTCCATAAAAATTCGCAGTGTGCTTATGAGATAACCGGGTATTACTCGTGAAACACCCGGGTAACCGGGTATCTCATGAGGTTCTCGAGTTATTGGTACTATTATTACATGAGATTGTCGAGAACAGATAAATATTTAGGCGCTTGAATGCCCGTTAAGATTTATCTGGCTATTTTACTCGATTATCACTCAGATGCCTATAATTGGATGTGATTTATATGTTTTTGCTATTTCTGAACGTACGTTTTCCACAACTGGAAATATTGTCTTATTCAAGAAATTAACGTTTTATGGTTCGAGTACGTGAATAAAAATATAGGGTGCCCCACGTAACACTTTTCACGATTTTTCAAGTGCTTCCGATAAGCTGACAAACAAATATTTTCAACGAAAGTTGATCAGTTTTCGATTGGCTATACATTGCAATAAAAAGAAGTTCGAAAAAAATTATTTGTTTAATATTGTCAAGGTCACCTTCATTTATTTAAATGGCACTTTGCATTTTTGACTTAACAGTATTATTCAATTTTATTGAAAATATTTGTTTGTCAGATTATCGCAAGTACTTGAAAAATTGTGAAAAATGTTACGTGAGTCACCCTGTATACATTATACGAAACATTATAAATATCTAGTATCACAGAGAGATTATTCGAATGAATCGTGGAACGAGATATTGTTTTGAGGTAGGCAGTACAGTAGTTCCTCTATGTATGTCCCAAAAGCCTAACAGATAAAAATCCTAGAACTATCCCTACTGCCGCGGGATATGTATTTCCCGTGAGGGGGCAGTTCGAGAGACCTCGGTCGCCGAGAAGTGTCACACAATACGGATTAGGTATATCGGTGCGAGATATTACTAATCCAATAACCAAACTTCTTTATTTTTCACTATTTTTTTCGTGGCATTTTTCCAACGAAAGTGACACCAAATATGATATAATCTCGAACATCAGTGTAAATATGATCCGAATTGTATCGTGTTTGGTATTCTTTTAATGAGAAAAATGTCATAAATATATTGGTGAAAGTCCTATAGAAATATAATGAAAAATAAAGAAGTTTTGTTATCGGATTAGTAGTGGTCTCCTGGTCTCGCACCGATATATGCGACCCCTATTATGTTACATTACTCGGCGACCGAGGTTTCTCGAGCTTCGCTGTCCTTTTCTACGTTCGGCAGTGTATCAAAGGATAACAATCTCCCATACTACTTGTCGCGGGCAGACCCGTGTTACCCGTGTTTTGGACATGCATCGAGTTAGGGCGACCGAGCCCTCTGTAGCTTCGCTGTCCTTTTCTACGTTCGGTGTACATCAAAGAATAGTATCTCCTATCCGATATATGTCCCTGGCTAGTCCCGTGTTGAGGATATATATCGAGTAACCGCTGTGCATGCTCTACTTTAAGGCCATCCAAAATAAAATTTACAAAGCTATAAAATACATTAAGCGGCAAATCCGTCGTTTTTGTCTATTTTCGAAGCCAGTAATTTTATAGGGTCCATGCGAAAAGTATTACAGTTGCATCTCGAATCTGACTGAATATTACAAAATAATGAAATAGCAAACGAGAATTATTGACGGCTCGGTATTGAAGTCAATTTCAGGAGTATTTATTTCGAACCTTGGACAATGGCGGTTGATGTGGGCTGGTTCGCACGCGAGAGATCTGGAAACACGGCAGAAGTGATCGAACGAACGGACAATGTCATAAATCAGGGTAGAACAATGAGCCAGTCACGGGAAGAGATGGAAAGAGACAGTGAGAATAAGAGAGAAAGGTAGAGAAGGAGGAGAAGGAGCAGGAAGGTGAGCATAATGGAGTTACGACTTTAATCGCGAGAGACCGTAGGTACTATTGAGCTTTTTCCTAGCTGCTAGAAACGTTCGAACAAAATGTTCCCAAGGCACCGGAATCTCGACTGAATGGTCCAGCAGCAGCCCTCGTGCGTTTTCTATGCGCAGAGTGACGCAACGTGCGTTCGTAGGAACGGCTTAAGCGTATCTGCATTAAATGAGAAGAATGGGGCGTCCTTCCAATGGTTTACTCTTTGACGAGGTGTACACGACACGGTTCACGCTTTATTCAGACCCGTAATACACGACCACCATTCGGGGGATCGTGATCGTTCAACGAAAAAAATCCCAACAATCCAAAAGAACCGGTATGTGAGTCCTGAACAAGACGGCAGAACGGGGCGGATTCCTGCTTACAGAATCAACGCAACTGATCGTTACTATTACCACCGTGTTCATTTCATTTCGAATCGATCTGGAATTTTAGCTCACTTTCTATTCGCTTGGGAAGTCGTTCCTGGCGAAACCGGACACTTCTCGGAGTACTGTTCAAATTCGATTATGTTGTAGTGTTCAGTGACATGTGAACGTATCTCGAAGGACTTTTTGAAATCTTGAAAATTGTTGGTTTTATAGACGTGTAAAAATAGTATCAACCTTATTTCTTTCTTAAATTAGGAAACGGTGGAACCAACAGATCGATGAAAATGTGCTTTTCGGTGTTTATTGCGAAAACATAAGAGTCTTTATAAAAAATTATTTCAGTTAAAAACATTTCTTTTGTTTAAATTTGACAAATGAAAGATAGGCAAAAACCCTGTTCAAAGTTATAAAAAAAGAAAGATGGCTGTACATGCTGTCAATGAACAATAAAAATTAAGTATTCGTATTCAGTTTTTACCAAAAGCATTACACACTTTATAGTTTTGCTGTGAGTGTTGAGTGTTATCATTATAATTTTTATTTATTTTATTTTATTCTCATCGCAGTGTATACACCGTATATACAGAGGAGGGGCAAATTGTTTTTCTTAACACTGATTTGTATGGTTCGGTATAGTGTCTTACACTGCCGCTCAAAAGTATGTGGACACCTTTTCACCTTGAAAAGTTTGTAGCTCATTGCAACATTGACCGATTTTTATGAAATTTTCGGTATGCATATAAGTTATCGAAATCTACAAAACACATGTTTTAAATTATCGTCACAACATTAGATGAAAAAGTTGAAAAAACATAATTTTTTAGTTTATTTATCATTCCAACCAATTGAAATCTAAAATAACATTTGTTTACTCATTCTCTAGCAAACTAGTCGGTCTAATATCTAAAACAGATTCAAGTAATTTGGACCAATTTTAATATGTACATAGTATTGTCGTAGAATGTAGTGGGTGCATAACGTAACATTACTACAGCGATATTTCACACGTGCGTAATGGCGCCATCTCTGACGCGGCCGCGTGCATGGCCGAACAAGATCAATGACGAATCAATCACATTTTCATTATTCGCCGAGGTCGATGCGCTTCTGATAATATCGTCGCCATTGCGCTTTCCTATACGCCTCCAGGAACTGTTTGCCTTATGTACTTCTTAATATTTACACGCATATGTATGCATATTGTGGTTGAAACACGTGCCAAGAGCAAACGGCCCTAATGCCAGCAACAAGATTCGAGTATGAGATCTTCAATAATCACTTTAGCCGAGTGGACTGATTACAAGCAGACCGTGAAATTTATCCGACTCGTCCACTTACGTTAATAGTTGGCACCTTACTTATTACTTACAGTCAGTCAGATAATTGATGGCACACATTTACATGAGAATCACTTCTTTTATAAATGGACCAGACGATTTCAGTTTGTCTGCCAAGCTAGAAACATTGGTTTACCAGATAAGGTGTAGCGACAATTTTGGAAAAATTGCATTTAGTCGGAATTACGAAAAAAAAAAATTGTAAAAGTTGTTCTTCATAACTTTTTTATGTGGGACTGTAACGAAAATTGAAAATATGTCTTTTGTAGATTCGCATAAGTTATATGCATGATGGAAAGAGTCCACGAGTCCATGTTGAAACTATCAAAAAAGAGAAAAACCTAATGTAGCAGACACTGTATGTAGTTTAAGCATATACTTGTTCCTTTTTCAGGCCGAAGAGAACTTTTCGGGAGCTGCTATGGACAGCGACGTTGACGCTTATAATATTTGCATATAACCAAAACCTACAGGGTGTCCCAGAAATGTTATACTACCTTAAAGTGATTTGAAGTAAGTTTTTCTGAAAGTTGCATGGTATTATTGTGTCTACCAAACTGCGTAAACAAATTTTTTAATGCATTTTTTACAAACGCAACCCCCTCGCTCATCATTTAAAAAGAATGGTTAAATTATATATGCTGTAATGACTCCGGACACCCCCTTTCATACCTGTTAACGATTTTTGCAATACAATTTTCTTTTAAACGTATACAACTATAATTATCAAATTGAAAATCTATTTCGACAGCCTTACTTAAACTTCCATCCCATGAAAATTTGCTATCCCGTTACATACTCCACTATTTCTTTGTTAGAAAAAGTATGGTATAAAAGCAGAAAATAGAATAAAATAATAATTAGTAAAGTAAATAACTGAAAGAATAATAGAAACACGGAAGTTAACTTCAAAAAAGAAAACATTGGATATTTCAGCAAATTACGAACAATGATAATAGTTTAATTTTTCCTTATAAAAACACAATCCAATCAGTACCACATTGTTTATAATTAAACATTCAGCTGAATGTGTTTCGTATCGTAAGAGTAACTTGGAAATAAATATTGATATCGCAGTTGCATGGACGTCACTCATACCTCCGTGCTTAGTATTTACATACGTACGCATGCATTTGAATAAATCGCTGGCGATAGGTCTATTGACCTAAACAAGTAGTACACGGAAAAATATAATAAGCAGACTGTGGATCTTTATGTAAAATAGAATGTTTATGTAAGTATGACATATTTACAAGAAAAAAGAGTTACGAAGAGATTTCTTTCTTTTACTGATGATTTTAAATATTTGAAATAACATGGACACATTCTTACGTTCTTCCAATGATTTCAATCTTTTATGTTTGACCCACCCGGTTTAGTCACAAATGCGCAAAACCCATACATGTATGTATACAGGTCATTCCATGCCAAATCGATCACTTTTTGACGTCACTACCGGCGATTATGTTCTACATAAAATATGTTGTAATCCATGCGAAATTAAGGGGAGGTCTAAGTCATCATTTTGTCGGTTCGGAACGTGTTTAGAAACTACAGGCATTCGAAGTTTGCAATTTTTGCCCATTTTGGAAAAAATGAGCTTCACTTATGAACTTTTATCTCGGGAATTGTCTGTCCGATTGAGCTAAATTTTTTTTTATTTGTTCAGAAAGGATTGGGCTATTGTAGAACAAATTCATTTTTTGCGTTTTTTTTCGATGAGGGGCCGTTCATTATACAAGTAAATATCATGTGAATTATATCATATTTGCTATCATTTTCATTTAAAAAATGCCACGAATATGTTGGCGAAAGTCCCATAAAATAATAATGATAAATAAAGAAGTTCTCGAGCTTCGTTGTGCTTTTCTACGTTCGGGACTGTATCAAAGTATAGTAAGATCTCGTCGGCAGCATTTCCTCGCTATGCTTTTGACCAATAACGTGTAAGACAAACTGTTTACAGTCCTCAATGACCGTTAACTGGCGGCGAGTATCGCTGTCCCTTAAAAGACTCGGTCTTCGTAGATTCGCGATAAGGTAAAGTGACCACATTACCGACAAAAATAGGCGAAAAATGGTTTTACGTGCCTCAACTTTTCGTCCTTGTATGAGAACATTTTTCGCTGGGAAAGGGCTCATTCGAAAGAGGAAGGTTCAATCAGCGCGCACTGGTCATGAGCTGACAAGATTACGCAGATATTTGGTAATATAAGCGATAGGAGTAGGCCAAAAATTAACTGCATGCCGTGGAATCCAAGCATTTTTATGCCATTGGATGAGTTTTCTGAATGAAATCGAGAGTAGCGCACGCTAGAAAATATCTCGAGCTACAAATTGAGCTATATGTTGTCTTGATTCTTTGCGAAATAAAGTCAAAAAGTTGAAGTATGTTTCTCGCGTCAGAATTCATGATATCAATAATACAGAGCAAAAAATGTGACAAGTTTAGTTACAAACTTAAGACCCATCGGATCAAGACGGAAAAAGACTTGTGAGGCGTGAATGGAAAAAGTCACGTGACTATCCCGGGCTCTTAAGGGACGTCGAGATCCGTGCTGTTGACATAAAACGCGGATTCACTGCATCATTGTTGTGATATTATTAAAGTACAGAAAAAAACAGGTTCAGCGTACATCCTTGAAATGTCCTTGAGGTAATCAAACACCCTCGTGTTTGTATCATGGATATGTCGCCCGGTAAGAAATGGGACAACCTGCTAAAGCGGTGCCGAGTATCTTGAGATGTCCAAGAATGTCTGGGGTAACTCGTGACAATCGTTAAAATCGGGACATATATTTACGGCCGGGGTACCATCCGATAAGGATCAGCCCTGTGTAGCGACATGAGCGCACGAGTTAGGATTTAGTACAACGGAAAAGATGAGGAAACTGGCGGACCCTTCGCTTCCGGTTTACCGAGCTACCGAAAATTAAGAATAATTATTGCGTTAGCGGTAGTCGCGATTAGCCATTTTTTGAGAGAGTTACTTAGTTCACGGAGGTGTTTCACTGTCGGTCATCGTCGATGGCCTAATGGGGAAGGCCTAATCCTAAGATGGGGAAGCCTAATTCGCGGCAGCTGGACCAACTTCATTCCCAATTCGTATTTCTCGCGATAGCTCGATAAGCTTCGCGGCAAGTCCTAGAGAAAACACTTGTTTGCTATTATAGTTACTCGCTGGTTGCACGAGAACGGAACCCGGAATTTCAAGCAAGATCCGAGGTTTTCGTAACGAACGAGGTGTCCAATCGATGCTGAGCACGGTTGGGGCTCCTGAAACGCTTGCATCCCCCAACAACCTTTCTTTCGTGTAGCGCGCACCTTGGTCGCGTTCGCTGGTGTATCGCGTATTCGTTGCCCCACTATACCTAGCTTCGTAGCAATACACCACAGGCGAAGCGCGTCCTTTCTCCATGGTAACGGCGCGGCGCGGCGCGGCGCTTGCTGGAAGGGGACAGGCGGCGCTATAATGGAGACGGTTTTGCCTCAATTGAGGTAAACGTGCCCAGCACTGGCATAAGACTTCCCGTCTATAACTTTCCCGCTATTCAGTCGAAGCTGCGACCAATATGTACACATAACAACATAAAGGAACAAGTACCATTTCCACTAAACTACATTCCCCACCTTGCGCGAACAAAATGCACGAGTAGAGCTTCGCGTAAAGATCGGGCATTTGACCAGGAGTGCAACGAGGGAGAACCTACTGTACATAGTGAAGAGAATTATGTATAAAATCGCCGACCAGCCGTGCAGAATTGTATTGAATGTGATTAAATTATGGAATTCGTGAATTAATTTGGTCACTGCCGGCCGTAACAGTTTTACAGTTGGAAGAATTTTCGCGCTATCAATCTGTATTTCGTACGTCACGCGGATCGAAATTGTCACCGATCGCAATTCGTCACATTCTCAGGCCGGCTATAGAATCGTGCGCGTTGTTAATTGAGGAGAATTGTAAAGTGCCCGCGACTCAAATAACTCTGCGCGTACTTTTGTGTAATGTTAGCGCTTTCGCTTAACTGGACCGCTGCTCCCCCCGAGGCAAATATTATATTATTAATCTTTTCTTTAACACTAGGTTTACGGAGCACTAAAAGTGATTATTTTACACTACGTTATAAAATAAACAAGAATTTGCTGCCCAAATTTTTAGCCATTTTTTAAATAAATTTGTTGAATAATTTCTCATGGATGTATCTTTAAAGTCTTAACAATTGTAAATAAAAAATATTAGAACCCGTCATTTTGACGGGCCCCGTAAACCTAGTGTTAAACCACACGTGTACACTATATGTACAGGGAACCCCGCCCTGCCGTTTGCGTTGATGGAATGAAACGTTCCATCCAATGAAACATTTCATTTGAAATAAGATCACAAATAATTACATCAAATAATTAATTATTTTAAATATTTTATTATTTGTATTTTACAAATAACATAGAAAATTTATTTTTATTTGATGTTCAAATAAAAAAATTATTTTCAAATAATTAAATTGATCAAATAAAATAATAAATACTTTCACCTCAAGCAGAGGTTATTGGAGTAACCAAATTAATGATTAAATTGAGACATGCTAATTTTTGTAGCTTAATGGTTAATGTGTAGCTACATTCTCTTTTACAATTGTTCTTTGGTAAATAAAATTTCGTTTGAACAAATAATTAAATTATTACAAAAAATTATTTCGCTGTTCAAATATGCTAACATATGATTATTTGAAATGACGTGTAGCCAAATAAGATAATATATTTTCTCAACGATTATTTTTCAAATAATTTATATCGATAATGCCCACGTCTGGTTTGAAGAATACAAATCGCAGCGGTAAAACAGGAATGTGTCAATAAGATAGGGAAAATTATGAGAAATCGTTCAAAATATTAAGCAAATCTGCCTAACTCGAAGGTTGCCAATTAATGTATGACCTAATTATTATTGATATTACATAATTATTAGCTGTGGACATGCTTTAACTAGACCATGTCGTCTGCAAGTAATGCACAATGTTCAAAGACGTGTACAGAGTGTCAAGAAACTGTGTGTAAAAGCCGTTACAGCGTGATCCTACACCTTAGGGTCTGCGAAGGTTTTGTTAAAAAAGTTTAGAGCAAAATTAACCTTGACAGATTTTTGAAAGGTCAACGTTTTTTTATTGAATCCCATAGTACTCATCGCGAAGAAGAAAAGTCTTACAGGAACTGTAAGTCTGGAGTCAATTGTTCTTTAAAACAATAAAAAGAAAACAAAATTCCGTAAACTATATTATTTCATATGTCTACAGGTTGTTCCAAAATTGTATAAACGTGAAGGGAATGATTCTACATGAGAAAATAAGTCGAAAATATAAAATAAATTTTTTTCATTTGCGTTGTCGTTTTCGAAAAAATCGACTTTGTGAATCCATCAAATTTGCGTGCCTAGCGTTCCTAAGAAGTGGGAATAATACGTGATTTTCAAGCTCAAATTTCTCGGAAAGAAGGAGAGAAATGAAAAAAATTTGTTCTATATTTTCTCATCTAGAATCACCCACTTCACGTTTATATCGCCTTAGGACACCCTGTAAACATATGGAATAAAATAGGTTACGAAATTGTAAAGTTGTTTTTTACGAGAACGGCCGACATCAGACCTGTTGTTCCTTCAAGACCTTTGTTCTTCGCGATGAGTACTATAGGATGTACTAAAAATTTTTTTTTTAAAGTCGGCCAACGTCAATTTTGCATAAAACTTTTTTAACAGATCTTCGTCGGTCCTAAGGTGTAGATTCACGCTGTAACGGTTTTTACACATAATTTCTTGACATCCTGAGTTCCTGATGAGTACCACAGAGGCTATAGCGTGGTAAAATGTACGTGTAATCTGAAAAAGATTCGGTCAGTACATTGTTTCGAATAAAGGGTGGCCGGATCAGGAGGCCAAAAACGACCTGAAACCGAATTGAATTTGCAACCGATCATTCGATAGGTTATCCGAAGAAGATACTTTGTGCCAATTTTCAACTCTGCATGTCGACATGAGGTGACAAAGAAAATCAGGATTTCCCTTAATTTCTCTTATCCTCTTCAATTGAAAATTCTGAAACAATAAGGCATATTTTAGCTATTAGAATGCACGTCTATGAATTTTGTCAGAATTTTCTGCTCCGAAATCGAATTTAAAAAAATAAAGAAATTTTGAAATTAAGGTTTCTTCCAGAAGTTATGAGATAATACGTTTATATCTTTACAATTTTAGCATCTCCTTATGGTTGTTAACATATACTATTTTAAGATTTTTCAAAGTGGGGACACATAGTTAAAAATATCATAGAATGTACTCATAGAATCAAACGTTATTATCCTAACTGTGCAAATGCTAATCGCATCATTGGATGTTGCGATAAATAGCTGCGATAAGTCATTACTTATCGCATGCTCGATATCTTTCACAATTTGAAAAGTGGACAGAAATTCTCTTCAAAATTTTTTCTACTGAAGAAATACACCCTGTAATCAATGATGACAGTGACGAAGACTAATGTAGCAGAGAAGTAAGAACTCTTCCATGGAAATACATGCATATTATTTATAATTCCATATAATATCCATCTAAGAAATTAATTATACGAGTCATACGAACATGGTAATAACGGTTTTTTATTTTTTTAACTATGAGCCCTCACTTTGAAACATCTGAAAAAATTATATGTTAACAACCATAACAAGATGCCAAACCTATAAAAATATACACTTAGTATCGCATAACAGCCACAAGAAATCGGCATTTTAAAACCTTTCTTATTTTTTTAAATTCGATTTCGAAGCTAAAAATTCTGAAAAAATTCATAGATGTGCATTCTAATAGCTCAAATATAACCGAGTTTTTCCGAATTTTCTATTGAAGAGGATAAGAGGACATTACTACCCCCATGTCGACATATAGGGTTGAAATTTGGCACAAAGTGTAAACAAAGTATTCACAAAGTATCAAAGTATTCAAAGTATTCATTCAGTTTTTGTCCAAAGTATTTACTTTGGATAAACTACCGGATGGTCTATTGCAAATTCGATTTGGTTTGGGGGAAGTTTTGACCTCCTTATCGGACTACACCGTTCACATTAGGCTCCCGTTTATCGGAAATTAGCAATATCGTATGAAAACAAAAGATGCAGTTTAATTTCGACAGAGAAGCTTCAAGGAGAGACCGTGCGATGTAAATTGAGTCCGCGTCACTGGAACGTTCTGACCGTGTTTGTCGTCCGCGATAACGAGAAACAAACCTGGCATTTCGGTCCCTCGGCGGAGTAGACTTCTCTGGTGTCTGCGCGCAGGGGCTTTAATTCGACGGGATATTAATACGAAAGGCATCCGGGGGGACCCGTTTATCCGGCGGTCTAGGGAGTTAGTAAAATTTTTTAATTTTCATGCTCGTCCAACGGCGGCGGTATGCCGACTGCGGCTAGTTATGTGTCAGCGGCTCGTGGCAACGCGCAACAGCGCAGAGGCTCAAAAACCGCCAAGACGGATAAAGCTACCGACTATACTTTCGGAGCGAAAGAGGATGCCACTAATTAAATTCTTGGACGGTGGCGCCTTGAGGAACGTGTGCGTGCGTGCATGCCAGGCTGCATCTCAGGAAGCTCGTCAACTTTGCTGAGGTTTCATCGACGCCAGGGGAACTAACGTGTCCAAGGAAGTTCTAACGCTGCCTCCGCCAAGTCGCCGGAAAAAGAGTATGAAAGAAAAAGGCGTAACAGAAAAAAAAAGATGTAAGGTCGAGAAGTCTGGCTCGGAGAAAAAACGCCATGTTTTTTGTCGAAACTTCGTTGAATTCATGCGGAATTTATGATACGCTTCGAGTGTACCGCTTCGTAAGCGTTTCGATCTACGGTAGAAATCTAATCGATGTCTGCAAATCTTGGCGACAGAGATACTTTCATTTTTATCCTACTATAAAAACGAAAAGACAAACGAATATGCACCACTGCTCAAGAATACTCGATCAGTTACGATATTCACAATTTAACGAGAAATTATCCAGAAATACATAATTTTCGGATTGTTACTTGCATTGCCATTAAAAGATTATTGCTTCGTCGTATATCGCCGAGCGAGTGTCTATGTACAGAGTGCAACAAAATTATGTGTAAATACTAACACAGCCGGATTCTGTCCCTTTGTTTGAAAAATTACATGCGAAATTGTCCTGGGCAGGTTTTGCTCAAGGTCAAATTTTTATTGTTGCGTAATCCTCTCATCGAGATAAATATAGGCCTCAAGTAGACCATTGTCTTGAAAACGACTAACGAAAATTCCGTAAAATATTTTATTCCATATGTCTACAGGGTGTCCCAAAATGATATAAGTGCAGAGGGGATGATTCTACATGGGAAACAAGTTGAAAATATAGAATTTTTTTTTTCATTTGTCGTCTTGTTTTTTGTGACTAGTGTTCTTAAGAACTATCGGACGATTCTTATTCAATAACACGGGTTTTCACCGAATTTTGCAAGCTCAAATTTCCCGAAAACGAGACGTCAAACAAGAAAATTTTATTCTACATTTTCGACTTCTTCGTTTAGAATCATCTCCTCCACGTTCATACCATTTTGGGATACCCTGTAGATTGCCAATTAACAGTTCCGCTTGAAATAATGCAACAATTGGAGAATGAATTTCACGTCGAAATGTAAAATATTATCGCACAATTATTTTCGAACGTATGTCAGCGGTCAACAAATAATAGTTCAATTGTTTTTCAACTATTAATTGTTATTCAACTATTCGTTGATAAATGTAAAATATGTTGCGTTATTGAAGAATTTTAGATTTATCAGCTGTACAGTCATTAGCAGCAGGAAGTTGCGCGTATATGTAGTACTACAGATCATTTTTTATGAAGGCAAGATTTTATCGAACACGAAGCTTGCTTTAAGCGATTCCGTGGTATTTATAACTACTTGTGTTCCCAGTGTTTTGTTGTATTGTAGTAGACTTTAAATAGCTTCCATATTATTTAAACTTTACACATTTAAACAAACGATTACAATGTCTAAATATTTCGTAGACACGTTATTTTTTTGAAAGTCAGTTAAAATGGAGGATATCTATATTAGAAATAGATTTGTAATATTATTAAATTTCTGTCCAGAATAATTGACTGAAAATGCAGTGTATCACTTATTAATCAGTTGACAAAAACAGAAATTCAAGAACAGAATTTTTGTTGTCAATTTCATTACTTCGCTCTATTCTCTGTATTTACAGAGAATAGTAATTATTCATTGCAAGGTAACCTTTCATTAATTCTTGTAACGGTCATCGCAGCGTGTTGATTTTAATATACAGGGTGTCCCAAAAATTGCGTACCTACTTCCTTGAAAGGAGCAATTCCTGAGGTGAATCGAAGTAACTTTTTCCTTTGCGAAAATGTTCTCCGCGGCTTAAGGAATTATTCACGAAAAACACGGACCAATCAAAGCAAAAGTCCAGCTGAGCGTGCTGTAGGCATTGGCCAAGTCGAAGTCCGTCCGCAGTAGCCACGCCCCGCTTGGTGCACGTTTTTCGTTAATAGCTCCTTAAGAAAGCCGCGGAGAACATTTTCGCGAAGCAACGGTTACTTCGAATAACCTCGGGAACGGCTACTTTCAAGGAAGTCGGTACAACATTTTTGGAACACCCTGTAGGCAAGAATCATAGACTCAACTAGATGAAAAAGGATAGAATGTATACTCGTTTAAACCTGAAAAAGATGTGTATACGCATAACACTTTCAGACTGAAACGAAATTGGCCCACATTGTTTAAGTTGTTAAGATGTTTATTTATATATTTCCAACATTGAACCGTAAAATATTAAAAGAAATATGCATTCGTACATCGATAATATATATTATTTTACAGTGTATACTTCACCAATTACGCATACAAAGTAGTATTATAATAACAATTTTCAAATTAAAATGATCGATTTCTTAAAGTTGACGTTACACTATCGCGTGGTAGTAATCGTAAAAATTGTAAGTATGATATTATTTTGTACAATTGTCAACGCACATACGATATGCAGGCGATGATCTCTCATCGTTGTATTGTGTTTATTTATGTATATTAAAGTATTATTCCACAAGACCAATTCCTGTGAAGGTTATTCGAACTCACCCCCTTTTTTATATTTATGACAGCTTACCTGCAGACTTACTGTAACGTAAGAGACATGCAATAAAATTGATTTATTTTCAAATGCTCGATTACAATCAAGAACTTAAGCTCGCAGACTAATGTTTTCCCACGGATTGCGCAACGCATACTTCAGTATGTAACCAAGTGAAAGGATTATAGTATCAAGTAGGTACGGCGGATATTTTTGAAAAATTAGAAGTGTTTCTGTCGAACAAATTTTGGACATGAATTTTTAAATAAATGACCTACATACAAATTATTCAGTATTAATTTCGTCGGCAATATGTTCTAGTTTTTATAATGGCTACCATCACTGTGTTAATCCATCGTCCGAATATTTGTTATGTGTTAATCATTTGTTTATGCTTATTATGAAATTTATTTGCATTTATTTCGGAGATACACATACAAGTACACACGTGTACAACAACAAAGTGAGAAAATTTATTATTATTAAAAGTAGTGGACAAATCTTTTTGGCTCGTTGCGACGCCTTGGTATCGATATGCAAATAGCCTGCAAATCTTTATGCAAAATAAAGATTGTCTGCAGCCATTGCAAAGCACAGCAGTCATTTAGAAATTTCTTTCTTTCTTTAATGACTCTGACAAGTTTTAGATAGTATATTAACATTCTTGAATTATTTTATCTTTCTATCGTTTTAAATTGCGCCAGCTCATTTGTCTCGTAAATCCATAAAATCAACAATCTGTTGATAAATCTATCTATTTATGACGATGTTATACCACACGCGAAACTGACAAAAACGAGGAAACAAAGCATTTGTGCTGAATATTTTTCTCGTTATTCACGTTTAGACAAAAATGATATAAACTGAATCATATACCTCATCGATTTTGTTATTATGTTTACTCAATTATCTTGTTCTCTCGACGACAAATATATACCTAAAGCAGGCCTGGACAACTAGTGCTCCGAGAGTCGAAGACGCAGAATCGGCTACCCCCACTATCGCACCCGTATCCGTAAGGCAAGTAACGCGAGCTCGTTTTCCCGTCTCGCACTGGTGCGAATCGGTCTGTCGCAGCTGACCTGCCGCCAGTCGGATGACCGGACCGCGACAATAATATACAGGCTGTCCAGTAACTGGTGGTACAACCGAGCAGGGAGTGATTCTACGTGAAAAACTGAGTCGAAAAGATAGAATAAAATTTGTTGATACAATCAACAATCAGTTTAATTAGTTTGGATGTAGTCGTGGCACAAAGCAAAAGAAATGAACTATCTTATTATTTTAACGAAATGACAGCATTTGCAATTTCGAATTTTTATTTGTTAGGCTTTTTCTTTACATTTTCCCTAAGATAGAAGATACAAATATGTTAATATTGGTCGATGTTTTTGATTCATGCGATATCTTTTAAACTAATGATCTTTCGCCATAAGTGATTCAGTAGTTTTAAGTAGAGAATAACCAGTAGCATTAAAAATATAATATTCCGTTTTTAAAAAATGTATTTGACCTTCATATGACCTCTACAAAAAGATATCTACATCGAAAAGTGTGTCCCCTGATACCGTTTGACTTTTGTCTGGAACATTTTTTAGTATCATTAACAGTTTCGGAGATATC
>CM052142.1:965310-1053771 GCA_028454255.1 Halictus ligatus | reverse complement strand
TGCGTCCTCAAAAAATTGTGTTGCTATGAAATCCTCTTGTTTCATTTCATTTAGAATAAGGTTATTACCCTTTCTGGCACTTTTTGATAATGTCCTTCGGACATTAATTAATTAATTAATTGATGATGTCCTTCGGTTGGACTTAGGCCACTTTCAAAGTGATGGTTATAATTATTGAACTAACTACGACAGCTATGTATGTGTAGAAAATCATCGTATATACTATTAATATACTTAACCGCAAATGTTGTTTATGGCCGGTACCTTGAAGTTGCACACGTAATTACGGACAACAAAAAATAATAATGACAAATGGACTTAGGCCACTTTCAAAATGAACGGCTCATGTAGTGTACGCACCGAGGTTGATCTTCTTTCAGCTTCTCTAATTAAAGAATGTGTCAGCTGTGTCCGACTAACTTATTCAAAATAAGACTGTACATTGAAGACACGCAATAATCCAGTTAGATTAAAATTATATAATTTCTCATATGGACGTTTCTATTGACAATTTTGTAAGTCGAAACTATCTCAAAACAATAGTATCATTGGTCGTCGATGAATAATTGTTGTTCGAAACATTTTTTGGCAAATAATTAGAAAAGCATGACACACGTAAAGTTAGGCATCATTTAAGTAAATTCTCATTTAAATGTTTATATAAATAAAAATTATTTGCTATTTGGAAATTTAAATATAAGACAAAAATAATTATTTATTATTTATATTATTTCTTATTTATAAATACATTTTCAGTTGTTACTTATTAATTATCATTTAATTGCATATTATTTATTCGGAAAGTCCTAGTAAGAAAGTCCTAAGCGATATCATTGATTTCACGACGAAGCATCTAAAAAATCGACATTACGAGGACAAAAAATATTTGAATAAGACGATGAAATCTCAGTTTTTTTCTGACAAAACACAAAGATTGTTCGACGATATCGCGTAATTATCCATATCTCTACCACCACACTGATTTCGATGATTTTTAATATGTTATACAAGTCAACATTTTGAACAAATAATTACAAAAATTTGTTTATATATTTATTATTTAATTTATTATTGATTATTTAAACAATTTTTTTCTAATAATACAAATTTATTTATCTGGTTCTTCATTCAACTCTTTTTGTGGTTTTGTTGACGCAAACGTTTGTTGATATAAACAGACTCAGCCTCCTACTCTATGAATTCGGAATGCATGCACTACTACGCCAAATTATTTATCATTTGCCTTTCCCTAAAATCTAAATGAGAAATAAAATTTTATTTGCAAATAAGAAATAATAAATAAATTACTCCTAGAATTATTTGAATGATTCTTTAATTAAATAAAAATTTAATTATTATTTGCAAATGAAATATTAATTTAATTTGTAATTTGTTATTTAATATTTACAATAAAATTTGCCCAACTCTGGACACATGATGGCTGTTTCAAAGATGTACGTATGCATATTTTTTTGCATATTGTGCGTATTTCTAGTATTTCTCTAATGTAATAATAACCAAAAATATAATTATTTCCGATAAATATCTATCTTGCTAAGAAATCGGCTATTCGTGTTGTTACCTGATAATATTGTGAGTAGTATTGTGTTGTACCAAGGTACAACTTTTGATTCATATTGTACCTCAATTTTAGGCATACGTAACAAATGTTATCAAAGATATGCCAGCTAAGTAACGCTTTCGATACAAACGGATTCATACTTAATATTATTTTTCAACCAGCAACAACGGTTATTGAATTGGTGAGCATCTCTAGCTCCGAGTAGTTGTTGGAAACATGAATTTGCATGAAAAGTGAAATCCATTTAATTTCACTCCGAGCACGTAAATATCTACTGCCTAGCAATAAAATAGTGTTAGGTCGTCGAATATTCGAGTACGTCGGACGTTTTCCTTTTATTTTGAAAACGAGATCAATCGAGGGTGGTTCGGCGGCGCTTGGACCAGTGCCACAAAACTTATAAAAATATCGTCCTCGCGTCATGGACTCGCATGCACGATAATATACACCGTCTATCAGAACCACGATGTCCTGTCCTCGCAAACGGTGGATTCAATCGCGAAATATTACACCCGAAGACAAAGCCTGTATGTCTTGCAATTAAAATACGCGGATCGATTAAACTTGTAATTTAATGTAACCGATGCGTTACGAGCCGAAGGGACTACATCGAAATTGCATCAACGATTAAAGGGCTTTGAGATTCGCGTTACATTAACGGGATTAGTTTTCTATTAATGACATTGACTCAACACGAACTGTCTATGCATAATATTTATAGTGGATATTGCGATGAGTTACTGCTTCCGGGAATGTGTGATAGGCGATGTTAATGAAATGAGGAAGATAGACTTCGTATGAACGTGCTCTCGTTACCGTTTCGTTTCGTTCCCGGAAAGTAATGGTAGCATGGTTGCGAATCAGAGAACAGCACGTTTCTTACCTGTAACAAAAAGAGAAAATGATTATTGTAAATTATGCCGCTTAATCCGATGGCAATTAATTAATGACTTATTAGACAAAAGGTATAGCCGGATAAGATGATCAAAAATGCCCTTGGACGGAATTAAAAGCCTAATGGACTATTCGATAGGGCAGAGTTGTTCGTAAGGGCAGCGATTTTCTTGCCCTGGACATATGCAGAATGGCGGGCACGGCTGCACATATATGTCGCACGCGTCGTCACAGCCTTAGATCGTATATACTTATAGACCCGGTATAGGTATAGTATGCGTATAGAAAAGCCGAGAATTCAGTGGAGCGAAGATCGTTGAATTTGTAACGTCACAAGATAATTCTTAAGATACTTTAAAAATGGCTGACACGGCAGACCGACGTCGATACTATGCCGCCACGCCATTACACATTGTACATCATTTGGACAACTCCGTTTACTTTCTTTAGAAATCAGTTAACACAAAAAAATCTTATGCCAAATTTATTTACAAAAATTTTAAATAATGTTCGCACCTCGGTACTCCAGGACTATAGCGAACATATTTATGACACTAGTATGCAAACAAATCATATTATAGAATTAATAAAAATAATTTCATATAAGTATTGTAATTTAAGATTGTATTAAGTAGACTAATCAAAACGATTTTATTTTGTAATCAATAAGTGTGACAACTTAAAGATTTTGTGTGTTTGTGTGTGGGGGAGGTGGGGGGGGGGGTGGTGGTGGTGTACACATATATAATTACTAGACTGCGGATCTTTACGCAAAATAAAAATGTTCTGCATCGATTGCAAGAAATAGAAACTAAATTGAATGTTATTTCTTCCCTCAATGATTTTATATTGAATTAATTCAGATTTTTAAGTAGGATATCCTTTTTTCTATCTCTAAGCGTTTTAAAAATATAGCTTGTCTCCGATGTGTGGGACACCCCATATAGAAAAAAAGATGCGAATGCTTAAATATTAGTTTTTTAACCCAGGTGTAGTCAAATGTTCACTGTTGTTGGACAATCGCGGTACCCAGGTACCCTAAGCGTCCTATCTCGATATGCGAGATATGTAGCGATAATTTTACTATTATTCATTATCGATACTTTTAATGATTCCTTCACATAATATACCAAATATAGATTTAAAAGATTTTGACAAAAAACTATTTGAAATTACAATATAATTCCATGATAAAGTGAATAACTTACGCCAATTAGGAGAAGAACTTTGTATCCTAACTATTCAAAATCGAGCAAAAACCGAACTTTATTTACAAATTTTTATTAAATTTATTAATTATGTCACAATTGTAAGATATGTTGTTTTGCAGGTTAGGAAACGGACTCCGGTGCAGTAGCAAATACCTCGGAAACGAAACTCGTCCGGTAGTAACATGTACAGAAAAAAATTGTTCAGAATTATACTCACAACAACATATTTCAAGGTCATTCAAATCGCTAGGTTAGGTCGTGTTGTAGGTTAGGAAACGGACTCTGTGCAGTAGCAATAATTGTTTGCAGATATCTTGGAAACAAAGGTCGTTCGGCGGCAACACGTATAAGAAAAGGTTGTTCAGAATTATGCCCCCAACCACATCTTTCAAGGTCATTGAAATCTGTCAGGAATCCCCCATTGTAAATAATTACCGAAGATACAAGCAAATTCGAAATAAATAATATTGATTCTATGTTGCAATATATATGTACACCGTTATAATAAATAAGACTTTCACGATACGAGCACAAATGAAGGCATAATCTGTGTTAAAAGTACTCTCAGAAACGGGTAATATGCTGTACGTCTACTTTCCGCTGTAAAATGTCTGCAAAATCCATCCTGGTGTAATATATTCATCCAGAAATGAGATACAAGGAAAAAGTTTCGCCGTTCGTAATATGACTTCGTAGTGCCTCACGGGGTTTGATGCAAACCTGTTTCAGAAAGGGAAAACGAACGATAAAACGGGAAGTAGATAAAAGCAAATTCGCAACTGTAAATATGTCAGCAATATATGAATCCTGACATCGAACAAAATATTCGAATGCTGGAGACATTCCGCAGAATGCATAGTAAATTATGTAAATTGAATACACTGACTTGTACACATACGCGCGTACACATCATAAATAGTGACACGCACGACTCAGAATTTTATTCAATTTGAAGTTTCAGAGTCTGTGAACACCAAAGCTTATGGATCGTTATTATTAGATTCTGGATTTTGCGCATTCGCGGTACATATAAACGCGTGGAATATTGCAAACCCATACATTTTCTTTTGTTAACCCTAGTACTCCCACGCCTCGAGTCACAGCCGTCACGTGGAGACCCGGGGAGTGTGTGTGTGTGTGTGCTCCTCTTCTTTAGTCATTTCTCCTAAAAACTTATATTTAGTACAAATCTTAATTTTATTTTTAATATTTATTTTAATATAAATAAATTGGACTTTCCTTTTAATATAAAATAAATCCTATCTTTCAGAATGAATATTCACTTCAAACTGCATTGAATGCAGTTGACTGTAGCTGAAAATCCTGCATCGTTCCTTCGAAATCAGTTCTGTGATTCGATTCTTCGTTCTGTGATTATTTATTGATTATTCTTTGGAGATGAAAAGAGCGTTGAGGTCCGCTTCGCGGCATTGCACACACGCGCGCGCGCACACACACACACACGCGCACACACACACACACACCGTGCTAGGGATAATATACATAAATTGACTTTAATACAAGACTTTGATAGTGTATCGAAATAGTAAAACAATAACTTTGATTGAAAGAATACCAAAGAAAAGATTATTTTATTATAATATATAACATTAACGTAATATGTTTTTATAAACATGTATTGACCACCACAGTATTGACCCGTATTGATGTATAGAATTTTCTCAATATATGTCCCAAATATCTAGCCGATTAAAGTCCTAGAACTATCCGTACTGCCGCGGGGTGTATACCCCGTGAGGTGTTGCAAGGCTTGAGAGACCTCGTAAAACATAATACGGGTCGGGTATATAGGTGTGAGTCCAGGATACCAATACTAATCTAATAACAAAATTTTTTATTTTTCATCCTTTTTTATGAGACTTTTACAAACATATTCGTGACATTTTTCTAGTAAAAATAACACTAAATATGGTGTAATTCTGATGGTTCTTCTGGTATTTGCTTGTATAATGAACGATGAAAGTTACTTCCCATTACAATTATATTAACGGAAAATTAGTGTAAATATCGTCAGAATTATATCATATTTGGTGTAATTTTTATTAGAAAAATGCCACGCATGTGTTGGTGAATGTCCTATAAAAAAATAATGAAAAATAAAAAAGTTTTGTTATTTTGGTATTATGTTTACACTCTTCGGCGACCGAGGCCACTCGTGCTTCGCTGTCCTTTTCTACGTTCGGAAGTGTATAAAAAAATAATATCTTCCACCCGATACATGTCTCTCGCCAGACCCGTATTTTGGACATGTATCGGGTGGACACTGTATATGTCATTTAATTTTTTAACTATCATGTTATGTCAAGTGCTCAGAATTATGTTCCTGAATAGATATGCATAGTCCGAAACGATCAAAGAGAGACTTTAATGATCCTACCAGTTTCCGAATTGATGTCTACACAAACTTATTCTCTGGTTCGAGTCCTATGATGTCGTTCGATTTCAATTATAGTAGTCGTAAGTCACTACAAGGTCATCTCATTATCATGTCTGAATGCGTTTTAATGTTAATTGTTATATACAACGGGAAAAATATGCGCTCATCTGCATAAAAACGTTGGTGAGCTTGAAAACTTGAATACAAAAGGTGACCTCACGAAAGAAATATTCTGTTTAGAGCATTTGTCATGGAATACCACACAAATTGCACGAAAAATAGTTTTTATATCACAATCGAAGGATATATTTTAGGTGACTACCATTACGTGCGTCACCCTCCAAAAGGTCCTAAACTTGAGTTATGGGGTTTAGGATTCGTAAAGGTTAATGTAGTAAGGTCAGAGTTTGAGGATGATGTTGCGAAGATAGGGGTTGGGTGTGATGTACCAAGGACAGAGTTTAAGTATGAAACAGAGTTTGTAGATGAGTAACAGTGAATGGTGAAATCATTAGTTCGTGGAAGATTTTGGGATGTTTGTATTGAGTGGAAAACAAAAGACCAAGGATCAATTTCTAACTTTAGATATTATGTGATGTTGGTGTACAATATAATTTTACTAGATAATTTTTACGTTTGTTTCTGAATAAGTTATTAACCATAAATGGTTAGTTGCACCCATCATAATACTAAATGAACTACTACGATCTGGGTACTATACATAACATTACACTCATATCTTTAGCATTTTTGTGATCATGATCTTGTTAATGCTAATTTTTGTAAACAAAAATCAATTTCAAAATGTTAGTAATATTAATAAATTTTTCTGAGGTAGGCAACTTATGAAAAAAGAAATCCTACAGAAATTACTTTCGTATTACAATATAATTATTCAATGCAAAAGTGACGACACTAAAACTCTGATAACACAAATACAATTTTTGTATTTATAACCGCTCAAACTATGCTGATCATTTTATCATAAAAGTTCATATTTCGCAAAAGAAACTGGGTAATTATTCCGAATAGGCGAATCCTTGTCGACTTTAATGACCTTGAAATATGTTATCAAGGCCATCATTCTGAACAACTTTTTCTTATACAATGGCCTTATACGATGGCCTCGGTTTGTCAGATATTTCCAGAAAACTGTTCGGAAAACTATAGCGAAGTCCATCTTTTCTCTGTGTCCAAATTTGATCTTTAGGACAACTCCTGTACCCCCTCCACAAAAATCTAAACCAGGCCTAACCAAAATTCGTCCGAAAGGACTATACGAACCTTAATTAGGTTAAGTATTTTAATTTTTGGTGAAGTAACTAAAGACCGCAGAGGGTATGCCCCACCCACCGCCCAGCATCCTCCTATTCCGAATAATTACTCAAAAACTCTTGCTGTAATTAACTTTTGAATACTTTCCGACGGACACAAACCACGTTTGAGAAAATTCCGATCGAGCTCTATTGGAAGGAACTAATATTTCATCATAAAAAGTCCGATCATGATCCGCAACAACCGCAAACATCGATTTCACAGTTACGACCGCTCTAAATCACCCGTCAAAACGCAGAGATATTTATTACCAACAACGACCATTGAACATCGAAATGTCATGTGGCGTACCGGCATAAATGCTGCTTCCGTCAAGTGACGATGTTCACGAAAACGATGCCACCGATGTCGACTCCACGGTATCGATCCGTCCCGTATGATAACAGGGCTGGGTGGAACGGATGTATTTCTAAAATTTCAATCGATCAACGAAAAGCCGACAGTGTGGGCTTGCGTGGTTGCAATCGAGCATGATTGGCTGTGGCAGGCAGTTTTATCTAGAAAGTAACGTGATGCCGATCGCCAATAGAAACAGCGGCTCGAGACAAAATTCATACGTGCCCGACGGTACCTGATGACATGTAACGCAGCCTTGCTTGGAGATATTACATATGCCTGTATGGACACATCTCGGAACCCCCAATCGACTCGGAACTAGAGATAGTATCTTTACCCGAGTATGTCCCAGGTACCCGAGTACCTACAAGACACCCGTGTAGAACAAAAATTCCCTGGTATCTCATGACATAACCGAGTACTCGGATAGCCGGCTATCTTATAAGATACCCGGGTATCTCGGATAATTTTCGTTTACCCGAGTATCTCATACCTTACCCGAGTACTCAGACATCTAATAAGTCACAGCTCTACTCGAATCCCCTTGCGTGCGAAAACAAGCGCAAATATTGACAGGATACATCAGTATGGCCAGACGAGAAGAGGGAACACGGTAGAAAGGGAAATTAAAGTGGGGGGACAAGTCTTGATCTGGCGACTCTGAGATACGTAAGGACAATGGCATATTCAACGAACGGAGTTCCGAGACCCCGGGGGTTTGGTCCTGGCCTTCAGCTACCATGGGCACGGTTTCTTGCCATCGATTAAAGTCCACGTGACATTATTCGAGTGGCAGTGACTTACAATGGTGGCAGAAAACTGTTCTATTTTTTCTTTTTGTTCACCTTATATACGAATTCTGAAAATTCGATTAAAACTTCGAAAATCTGTCGCCGATTGGCAGTAAAAATAATGGTATCGAAAATAAAGGAAATATAAATTGCAAAACAATTTGTGTACTTGATTGTTATTTTGAAAGTTCGCACGTATATTAGGCAACCAAACACAGCTACACGAAGGGACTACACCACATACATACAACAGTTTTCCTGATAATCCATCTCTTCTATTGTTTCCTTAGGGGTTGACCATCGCAGGTCAGTTCTGCATTATAGTGACTTTACATTGAACATGCCGCCGCATAGTGCGGAATGTACTGGCAAAATTCAATATTCGTGTATATCACGATACGAGATGCATTTCTTTTGGAAAAAACGCATATTAGGATGGAAATTCTTATTAAGAACCATGTATCAATCCTTTTTAAATTTCATTTTGTGCGAAAAATTACCAATACATAGACAGTAGTAACCAAATTTAAATTTTTGTCCAAAATTTTGTCATTTGGCCGCACTGTGAGCCATAACAATACTCGTGTTTAAGTAGTAGATGTCACCGGCCATAATAACTGAATATGCGGAGTATGTATCGTAGTTATAAACAACTCATTATGTATATAAAAAATTTTTTAGCGAGCGTTAGTTTTAAAATTATCTTTTTGTAAATAATTTTTTTACAGAATTCCTTTACAATGGTCTGGAAAAGGAAATTTACAAAAGTAATTTTCAAAGAAAAGGAACACTTATTCGGAGAAATCGATCGTTTCCTTGATTAAAATAAAATAAGAACGACCCGTGTATAATTAATAGTTCCTGAGATGAAAAACGCTATAAAACTTTGAATCGCCGATGCGTGATATATTTCGGATAAACGAAGAAATCTGCCTTATCGAGTATCTGAGAAGGTCACACTTAACCTTGAGGAGAAAGAGAGACACAACGATGAGCCTTGCTACAATGTGAACACGTTGCACGGAGTAGGACATAAGAATTGGACCAATAACCATGACCACCTTGAATATTTGCGTTACTTGTAGTAATATAAAAACATTTTAGACATAAAACATAGTATAGGGGGGAAATATTGCGCTGTAAACCAATTTTATACATATGCGTTAAGGCATTTCGGAGGTTTTAAGGCCACCTTCGTTTCTTTAAATGAAATGACCTACCTTCTGTATCATGAATCGACAGAGTGTCAAATTTTGCGTAAAAGTATATGGATCTTCATCACATGTCCTAAATCTAATAGTTAACGAGATATTATCGAAATAATTTTCCACATATATATTAAAATTAAGTATTTAGACTTTGGGAACATATTTTTGAAATGTTGTACCCTCGATTTATGTAAAAAAAATGTTCGATCTTTTTAATCGAATAAACATTCAGAAAATGTGGCGATTTTCACATTTGATTTCATGCTTCAGTTTTAACAATAAATTCATATATTCGGTAAAATAGTGTGGTTAATATAACAAACTCCATTATATTAGTAATATTTTACGAAAATTATTTTTTTACATTCGATACTTCGAAAATTAAACTTTTTAGCATTGTCTCGATCATCGTGCGTGACTTGATCACGACTAGAAAATGTAATAAAGAATACGATATCCCTAAAGGCGTCTCTAACCCACGTTCACATAAAAAATTGGTGGTAGCGAAGGAATTGGAAACGTGCCAAAGCGGATACAATCCAGCGTTTCTGATTTGAATCGGTGCCGTCGACGATATGTGTCCGTATTAGATTTCTCGGGTGTAAAATCTCCTATCCTCCCTTCGTACTTTTCCCAGCAATCGAGAAAATCTGTTAAAACTTGCTCATCCGTTGGTATGTTGTTTTAGATCCGTAAAAATATCACGCGCGCCAACGCTGCAGAAATGGTTTCTTCTACTACACGAAGGTGTTAATATTCAGAAGAAGTTGTTGAATAATTCAGAAATGTCTGTTGATATAATCGTAGAGTAACTGTGAAATCAAACCTTTCTTGTGGACGAATATTGATAAAGAACTGGTGTATCCGACACTACATATTGTATCCGGTATTGTATCCGTATCTTGAACTACAATAAGTGTATCGTGGAGCAAGAAAAGTGAAGAGTGAAAAGGAAAAGAACGTTCCGTCCTGAGACCGTTGGAGAACTCGTAAAAAATTTTCTTACAGTTCCTTAATTTTGGATCACTAATTCAACTAATTCATACAAAAAGGTTTTATATTTTTTGTATATTTTGTCATTTATCTTAATCTATTTTCATGAAAACCATCATCTTAGGTCTATGAACAAAAAATTGCGGATGCATGTTTTTGAAATATTTTGTCATTTACCATGTAACGATCCTTATTAAAGGTACAATAGCTTTCTACTTCAGAAAAGAATTCAGATGTGTTTTGTAACAGTCAATGTAAATCATTACTATATTTTGAACAATAATAGTATGTAGTACGTTGTTTATTGAATAGTCAAAGACAGTTACATCATATAGTTACTGTATACATATATGTGTGCACAAGAAAATAGACTAACATTTCATACAAAAATGAATATTAATATGTTGTCTATTGTATTGGATTCAATATCAGTATATTGGATTCTTTACGAAAACAACTGTCAATTTATATAATTCTTCTATTTCTAATGGTGCGTTTATAATTACAAAATACTTGTATGTACTCCTCAGAAGTTAAATGAAAAATTGTATGTAACTTTATCTTTACATTCAAACTTATGAATGAAACGTACTACGAGTTGAATATACATACAATACAATATTTATGGTCACCGAGTGACCAATCAGCGGTCGCCTCCTGGACAAAGTGAGTAAGTGTTGGGCTTTACGGGATAAGCAGATGACAGGTCAACAGTCTACGAAAAATTATCGAGAATTTCGTACCAGGACAGTATAATGTTTATATTTCTATTGGTTGCTTTATATCAGTGGTAATACAAGCCTAGGTGTGGCAGATGCATTTATAAAACAACTTTTGGTAATTATTTGCAATAGGGGACCCCCTCACCGATTTCAATGACCAGAAATACGTTGTTGTGAGCATAATTCTGAACAACTTTTTCCTGTTAATATTACCGCCGGACGAGCTACGTTTCCGAGGTGTTTGCAAATCATTGTTGCAACTGCGCGGAGCCAGATTTCTAATCTACAGCACGAGATGTGGGTAGGGGCATGATGGGGAAGCTAAGCAAAACTGCAAAAAAATTGATAGTTAGACATTTTATTTGAGTTTTTATGAACCAATATATAAATATAAGTTAATACTTTAGTCTTTAGCACATAGTTTGAGAAATATTTAAGTAAAACTTTGGAGTTGTTAAACTTCTAAAAAAGAGGGTATGACGGATTCAAATATACATGGATGCAAAGACAAAGACGCTACACTAAGATGGTTAATTTATTCCAAGTCTAAAGATAAGGTATATTGTTTCGCTTGCAAATGGTTTTCTACAAGTCATGTATCCTTGGGGGAAGTGGGTTTTGTGATTGGTGTTTCATTTAACTCAGCGAATCGTAATGCACGAACGATTTTCAATACATTTGCAACCTATGAACAAATAGCTTAAAACACAGTAAAATCTCCACATTGGCAACCTCAGTGACAAGGAATTCGAAACTTGTTTAAAACTAGGAACTAAACGTTGGAAAGAACTTCTTCGAAGAATAGTTGCGTCTATTTTATATTTGGACTAACATAATTTAGCTTTCCGAGAAGCTTCCGATACTTTATACATACCACACAATGGTAATTTTGTGAGTTGAATTGAATCAATTGCGAAATTTGATCCAGTTTTAAATGATCATTCAATTAGAATAGCCATAAAGGGACACCATTATTATTCAATTCAAAATGTGTTAATAAGTACAATGGCAAATAAAGTACAAACAGTAGTTACAGATACAATAAAGGAAGCAAAATATTATTCAATTTTATTGGATTTTACACCAGATACGAGCCACTAAGAACACCTGTTAGTTGTTCTTCGTTACATCAGTATAATATATAATGATGTTGAAATAAAAGAATATTTTAGTAAATTTGAAGTAGTCCATGATACAACAGGAAAAGGTCTTTTCGAAACGATCAAGATTATTACAAGGAATATAGGATTAAATTCATTTTACTGTCGTGTTCAAGGGCGTGACAACTACCATAAAAAATTTTTTTAATTCGTGTATTTCCACAAACAGTTCAATATGCAATATTATTTCCAATAAGCAGTTCAAATTCTAGCATTGACTATGAATGATAACCTCTTCACAAGTCAGTACAATGTAATAAGAAAGTAAGAAAATCAAATCGTTCGCAATATGTGTCCTGCTTATACCATTAAGCAGGCAAAACATCGCGGCTAAACTTAAATTTAGGGGACCACAAGTTTTGTACTTTTTTTATCTGATCCCGTAGATTTTGGCGAGAAAATGCCAAAAATACAAGTTTCAACGTTAGGAATTCACTGGTTCAAAAGTTATGCGTGTTTAAAATCGAGCGATTTCAAGCGTTTTTGTCAGGTGAGGGCACCGCCATGTTGATATGTGCTCAGACATTGTCCAATGAGCGAAGCCGCGAGAAGGTTGCCTGGCGGTGGCCTTACATGTCAAAAACACTTGAAATCGGCCAATTTTAAACACGCACAACTGTCGAACCAGTGAATACCTAACGTTAAAACATGGATTTTTGAATTTTCTCGTAAAAATCTACGAGATTATATAAACAAAGTTCCAAATCTGTGGCCCCCTATGTTGAAGTTCAATCCATCCAAAGACTGTGTACAGCTAATGAGAAACTCTCTGACACTATAAGGAATTTGCAAGATCTTTTATTTATTGTGAAATCGAGGTGTGGCGGTGCACAACAGCAACAATATAAACACAAATTTGCAACTGTAATAGAATCAGATGAAAATTTATTCAGTTTTTCCGTGGTGCCTGTTCAGTTATTTTATTAGGCTGAAGCACAAAAGAAAATTACATGACATAACTGAGGTTCATCCACTAAATTTTTTTTTTCGGGAGATTCCCTAACGCCAGACACTTACGATTTTTCTTAGATAAATGAACAAATATAATATTGTTTTATCGTATGTTATTTATAAATTAGAAATTGTATTAGAAACCAAAATAAAGTGGAAAACAATCAACATTTTCTTGACAATTAAGTTAAGTTAACATTATACTTTGGTTATACGATATTAAGCTGTCATGAAGTACTAATAATAATTTACGAAGATCGCAAATTTAATGATCAAACATACTGGGACATCCTCATAAGTGGAATGCGGATCTGTATGCAAATAAAGATCCGAGTATCAGAATGAGGAACAAATTTAACTTATCGATTAGAAAATTCCTTATGGTGAGCATACAGTAGAGATGTCATTAATGTTTGTTATTATAGATATTTTCTTGTATTTTATAAATCTGTACGTACTATGAACGCATAAAGATCCGTAGTCTAGTCATAAGACTCGTGGGCCCATTTTCGGGTTTTTTTTTTTGGTTCCATAGTTCCTAGCATGCTCGCAATAATAGGTAGCATTATGACGGTATCCAGCCAGGTACCAATTTTCGTGGTTTCGTGATAAAAACCGGTTAATCTTTATCGGATGTTACGCAACTCGATAGTGTCACTAATTTCCTGGACAGGCGTAAAATTGAAACGTTGCCGTGGCCGGTTGCTTACTTTCGACTGCGATGGACAATTCGAATCAAGTTCGATAGCAATCACGAGCGAACGCAAGCCAGCAGCTTGGTCGAACATAGTCAATTTGTCCGGTGAGCATCGCGATTGTCTTGCCTTTCAGGCGACGGTAGCCTGGAATCCGACAGTCGTCGGTCGAGCAGGCACGATGGGATACGCGATAGATGCTCGACGTTTCAACCCCATCCTCCGAGAAGCTCTTTACCGACAGAATCTCAATTTACGGACAGCATAAGCTCCCGTTTTACGCCTAACGAACAAGCATGCTGCAAGCCATCAAAATCAGCACGACCAACATAAATAACTTTTTTCCAGGATCGGGCCGTTCCACAACCGAATACAATTTTCCATCCCTATTTAATAGCACGCGTATTCGCTGAATTTACAAACTCATTTTCTACTCATTTTTGCGTATAGAATCACTTCCCACTCGATTGTCCACGGTATGCGGGACACTCTGTATGTAAGCATGACATCGCAGAAAAAAACCAAACTCAACAGCACGTTTTAACTCTGTACCAGTTAAAGCAAATCGTAACTCTGTCAATAATATGATACTATTGTCTCTTGCAATCGATGCAGAGAAATTCTATTTTGCGTAAAGATCAAGGTCCGCGCTACTTCCCGAACTTTCGAATGTCAATCTTAACATCAGAACTATGAATCTTTCAACGCCGCGCTTAAGTACGGGATACGGGACCATGGTCGCCAGATGAGGGGAGGGTACACGAATTCAGGGGAAAAAGTTAGCCTCTCTCTGCCGGAGTACCGGAGTATGACTCCGGAGTATTTCGACAGAGACGAAGCGCGTCACGGGACTGGGCCGTGGCGAAATTGTGGGGAATAGCGCGGTAGAAGGGGAAATTAGAGTGGGAGGGAACAAGTTTTGATGTGACGACTATACACGGGACACGGGACACGGGATGCGATCAATCGGAACGATGAAAGTCGAGCCAAGCTTTTCGAAGAGAAACGTTCGCCGTGACGATCGATAGAGTTAAAAGTTCTCTTCCTCCTGGTCACCTAGAACCGAGCTTCCTAAATCCTTCTCAAGCACACCTCTTTTACGAGATTACGCGAAAAGCCCGTGAGTCGAGGAAAACCTTTCGTTCTTCTTCTTACGCTGAGAACGGCGAAGACCTGTCTCCATGGACACGCGCCGCTCACAAGCTTACAACATACATGAACCGAGGAAACGCGGAAACATTGATGTTTACAAATTAGATGTTTCAGTCCGAGCCTGCTGATCAAGTGAATTTCCCGACACCTGAGAAACCGAAATTGCGTCGCTTCGTATAAATTACGCCCACGCCGGTTTCTTGGATTCAGCACGATGACGCATCAATCACGTCGAATGTGTGCTCACACCACAAATGCACACCGAAAATGATGATTTTCAAATTGTATCTGGTCAGTGTTAGATTGTAAAGCATATTTCTTTTCTACGCAGCTACGAACGAACATGCTTTTATGGTAATAATTTTGGATATTAGATTTTCGAATATACGGTGTAGAACGTTTGTTTTTTCTATGTTTTCTATGTTTTGACTCAATTATTTGTTAGTTTTATCAATACTCTAATACAGTAGCTTACTAATATGGGCCTTTATTTTGAAAGTGGCCTAAGTCAATTTGTTAATTATTATTTGTTGCCCGTGATTACGTGTGAAACTTCAAGGTAGCTGTCATAAACAACATTTGCAGTTAAGTATACTCAGCGTATATACGATAATTTTGGACACATAAGTTTTCGCAGTTAGTTCAATAAGTCCAATCCTTCGGACATTATCAAAAAGTTCCGGGAAGGTAATAAGTTTGTTCTAAATTAAATGAAACAAGAGGATTTCATAGCAACACAATTTTTTGAGGACGCAATTTTTAAAAGGGTAAAGAATTCTAACGGAGAAACAATAAATTGGTTAAAAATATGCTGGAAGCGTATTTGAGAGATGAATTTTCTTTAAGATATCAGTGGATGAGAATGCAAAGTTTAAAATCCTGGATTTATTACCACGTCGGAGTAGACCAAGAAAGTTCGAAAATATTGTATTGACACCACTTTATAAAAATATAAGACGAATTACAATAGCGAAATACAAGAACATGATGGACTTACTACGATACATACCACCGGAGCACCATGATTTCTTCAAATCCCTCTCGCATACACAAAATGTAGATGAGCAGTAAATAGTTATGTAATTTATATAGTTAGAAAATTTCCAGAATTGGATAAATTGTGATTTTGAAGTGTTGTAAAGATATATAAAGTAAATTGAGTATAGTTTTTTCAATTTGAAGCATTTTAAACTATGTCGAATGGACTTGGGCGCTTTCAAATTTTATTACGAATTCTACTCTTATTCTGGTTGTTAACTTTGAAAGTGGCTTAACTTCATTTTTGGTAAGAAAACACATATTATTCACTTAATAATTGCTGTTATTTTAGTAGGAACTGTAAATTTAACTCTTTTAGATACACTTAAGCAATATGATACATTGGTATCCTATACGAATATTTGTAATTTTATTGAAATACAAACCCTTAAATATCTCAATCTGCGTATAAGTGAACTTAGGCCAATTTCAAAATAAACGGCTCAATAATATAGTAATATACACCGGAGCTGTTCAGCGTCTGCGCGTATGGTCAGCGATTTTCTTGCCCTGGGAATACACAAAACAACGGGCACGAAGCCACGCTTCTGTGGGCAGAGCTGCATGGATTTGTCACATGCATTGCCACAGCTACATACGTGGCAAGCTACGACTACGTAGCTTTGTCTGTAACAGTGCCCACGGGCATCGGCGGGTGCCATTGCCCGCTAATAGGCATGTTCAGCAGCTATCTTTGATATACACGATTGTCTAAAGTAATTTTATAGCTTATTTGAGAAGCTCTTAGCATCGAGTTATTGATTAAAAAGACGTTATAATTACCGCCACCGGTACTATCTGAGGAGTTAGTCATCTCGAAATTGGCAGCCTTGAATTGTACAATTCAGATAAATTGAAATTAAATCAAGCAGATATGCAGAGCATGTATCTGAACACGTAAATTGGACCGTTCAAAGACGAAGAAAATCTAACTGGAGGAAAGGCCAAGCTTTTCCTGTGGTCATAGATCATGTATCACAGGTATGCTACATATGTAAATTTATTCGAAATAAACGTTGATTTTTGTTCTTCAAGAAAACAATCTGCATATAATTGAAATAAAGCATTCTTGCGAGTGACAATGCCGCGTCTATGGAAATCTTCCATATGTGATTCTTTGCGGATGTTCGCTCGCATTAATTGTGCATCGATGTTGCGAATGGCAAACAGACGTGCGACGATTAAAGATATCTCCGAACTGGTATAGTTGCCCACTGTGAACCACGGAGGATACTAAAAATAACGTATTTACAACATTTATTGATATCACCCCTCTACCGTCATGATTCAGCTGCCCCGTACGCGTTGGCCCATACATTTGACTCCACTATTCTAGCGAATGAATAATAACTGACCTTATTATTCATTGTAGTTGAAGAAAATGATAAGGGTCTAATAGATTGCGAACAAATATTTGTTATGTGTTCAATGTAGGGATGGGATCAAGTACCTCGCAAACAGGTTCGAACCTTGATTGATGGAATTCGAACTCTCTATAAGTACTTCGAAAAAGAAAAAAATAGTACTCCCAAGTATACTCGAACCTTTGCCAGATAGTTTCGAACCAAGTATTGTGGTAAACGTAAATAATACTTGCAAGTATACTCGAATCTTGGTAGAACAGTTTCGAAACTTTCGAAATTATTATGAATATCGTTACGAATTTCCATAATCTTGCACGCTCGGTATAATACGATACCTATCTCATGGTCTGCTGTGTTAGAAGTGGAAAATCAAAAATCATTTTATCAAAAATTGCACGTGACTATCTTTGTGCAATGCCACTTCTGTACCTTCAGAAAGTTTTTTCAAAAGCAGAAAATATCATCGATAAAAAAGAAATAGGTTAAAACCAAGTATTGTAAATGAAATATTATTCTTAAATAGTTACGAATTTAATAAAGAAAGCACTTAAAACTTACTATACAGTTCTGATTTCCAAGATTCGAGTACTACTGCGAAAGATTCGATTCCTTTCAACATCGAAGTACTTATAAGTGTCTTTTCGAAACTTGTAAGTACTCATTCCGAGCTTCGATAACGGTTTGTATACAATGAATACTTTTCAAGTATAATCATTGAAACATTTATTGCTTTTAAGTAGTAATCGAAACCGATGAAGTGAAACTTGATTGTTGAACTTGACTCGGATTCGTGAGTACATATTGAACTTGATCCCATCCCTAGTTCAAAGTATTTTTCGTATGAAACAAGATGCCGGGGCGCATCAGTTGCTACACGTGTGTAAACATTGATAAACCATTTAGACGCATAATGATTCCAACAGGAATTCAAGAAATCGACTTCTTATTATACAGTGGCTCAATGATTTAATATTCATACATTCTTCAAAACGACAACAACTTTTTAAATATTGAGTATAACAATATATACATACATAATATATAATATGGTAACTTTTTTATGTGGACCTATATTGAAAATTTAAAAAATACCTTCTGTAGATCTGGATTAATTGTACATATTCTGATAATTTCATCACAAAAATCATCATTATCTTCATTATTTCATCCTCATGGTATTTGTCCTTTATATTACCAATAAAACTGCTATGTATTTTTTTTTTTTAATTTCATTATCCCCTTTGGTATATTGGATATTGCTAGTACGATGTATTACTTTTTACTAACTAAACTGATTATTTTTTACCTTCTTTTAAAAAATGCCACACTGAAATCAACTGAATTTCTTAAAATTATTTTTTTCTTTAATTTTTCTCGTGCGTGAATTTTATTATTTTTTGACAATTTTTAAGTTTTTAGTAACGATAACCTTTTCAACAATGAACTGTTAATTTTCTATCGACTAAAATATATACATGTACACGCACGTTATTCGATAGAAATCGCCTGACGCGTCTGATCGCGACCAACCAATTCTACTTCCTGCACATAACAATACTATAAAGCGCGCGAACCCGACGAATCCTTAAACTTATTTATCTCGAAAACGAAACGAAAGTTTACACGAAAAGACATTATACTTTTTTTTCCACGTAACTTTTTATCTACATAAAAAATTGAATCTACATTCAGCTCCATGCGACTTATACGTCCAGATGGTCACACCCTGTGTATACAGGCTGATCCTTGTAATTGTTTCAGGTCATAACTTCGTTATTAATGTATTTACTAAAAGATGCCTAAAGAGAAAGATAAATGGTTCGAAGAGCACTACATCTGTAGGCCCTCAGATTTTTCTTAAATGCAACAGTTCATGCTCAATTAACAATTGCATCATTTCTTTAAATGGAAATACATCTCTTTTGTTGCACAGATCGATTCCTCCGTTCAGTTCACATAAAAAATTATTAGTTTTCGAGTTATTTTCAAGAAATGTCTTTGTTTAAAAAAGACGCTTCTCCATTAGATTGTAAACATTTTTCATAACGTTCCTTTTTTTTTATTGTTTTCATAACTGTATTGAAATTATTTGTAATTATTTCTGCATATTCCAGTAATTTATTGGAGTCATCGCAACAAATGCATCAATAAGTTGATGAGCGTTCATACTATTTGAGTCCCCTTAACTATGTTCTGTGGAGTTATTTAAAAGATAGAATTCACTTAAATCCTATAAATTATGTGGAATATCTCAATTGGTTATATTCACGTTTGATAAAAAAACATTTATTGTCATAAATAAAGAGCGATTACGTTATAAAATTAGTATAAATGTTGTGTATAACTTTTCACCCCTTTTTTTGGCAGCCAAAAAGTTTGGAATTTACAATTTAGAACACCTACATAGGTGAAAGTTTGGGCCTCTGCTCTAGTATTTGCAGGAAGTAGAATTAGTCGGTCATGTGCAGACGCGCCAGCCGATTTCTATCTAATAGCCCGCGTATTCGATGAATTTTCAAACTGGATTTTCTCGAAAACGAAAGCTTAAATGATAAAACATGCTTTTTTCGACTTAAGCTTTTATGTAGGTTACATACCCTGTACAATAAATATATGTATACTATTTGATATTCGTCTGTACTTAAATAATGTATAGAAATGTAATGAGATAGAAAAATTTCATCCAAATCCACAGATAGTTATATTATTAATAGTTGCACTTAAGGGTTATAATATCGCTGTATGTATTTTAGTTAATTGTTTGCATTTTATCCATATACATACGTTATGTATAATATAATTATGTAGTATATAAATTAACATTTGTACTATATTAAAAGAAAGTCGAGAAACGTTTCAAGATCGAAATGTCTCTTTCACCGTTTCAAATCAATTAAAACTCTATTTGTAATCTCGATATTGGAGACTCACTGCGTCCATGTAATTATGAGATTGCCAGTCTGCATATACCTTCTTTCGCTAAATGATTTAATTAGTGGAGTACACGTGAATCTACCGTTCGCATTGTTTTAGAATGAATATTGAATGTCACGCGTTTAACCAACTTTGCAAAATAAATCATCTTTTACAAAATACTTTTGTTGTTACGTTTGTGGTTTAAAATAAATAGACCCCATTTATGATTATCCCGTTCGAAGCCTTCAGACACTGAATTTAGATCCGTCTTGGTCTTGATCCGACGGGTCTTAAGTCTGTGACTAAACTTGTCACATCGTTTGCTCTGTATTATCGATTTTATAAATTCTGACACCAAAAACGTGATTCAAGTTTTTGGCTTTATTTCGCAGAGAATCAAGTCAAAATATAGCTCAATTTGTAGCTGCAGATATTTTCTAGCGCGACCGACTCTCGATTTCGAATGAGCCCTTTCCCAACGAAAAATATTCTCATATACGGACGGAAAGTTGAGGCACGTAAAACCGTTTTTCGACTATTTTTGTCGGTAACCTGGTCACTCTAGCTTATCGCGAAACTACGGAGTCTTGGCACTTAACCCGTTAGCGACCATTGTACTCGCTTGAGTATAGGATAAAAAGATTATATTCGTTTGCTTCTAGCGCCATCTAAGATTGGCTAGATGTTTTGTCCATCGTTTGCAAGTACTCACTAAACATGTAGAAAAACTGCAGTCCGGTATACTGCGTTCAGTACGGTGTAAAATTCTTGGGCGTTAATATATATATAAAAGTTCAGTTATATGTGTTTTATTAAGTTTATTATAAAAAAAATTCTTGGGCGTTAATGGGTTAAGAAATTATATTTCAAAATATGTGTAAAAAAAGATGTTAATGCAGTCAATGATTTAAGAGGCTGAAGTACGTTCAGTGTAAATAGTGTATAGGGTGTTCAGTGTAATTGTCCCTTTATGATCACGGCTTCCCTGCGAGTATGTACTATCCAATAATTTATGTTATTTCTTTATACCGGGTAGAGCGGAAATCATAGTATGACCGGGCTGGGGATGATTCTACTGATCAAAGAACATTTGATATAACATTCTTTCACTCGAAACTTCGTTTCCGAGAAAATCGAGTTTCAAACGCACCGAATAGGCGTGCTACTACATAGGAATCGTCTCTGGCTCGTCTGATCACAACCAACCAATTCTACTTCCCGCGTGCCCGCAATATCGTTAAGCTCGATGTTCTCGAAAACGAGGCGTCGAACGAAAACATGCTACTCCTTTTTTTCGCTTTATTTTTATACAGAATCAACCGCTGCCTGGTTGTACTACGATTTCAGCCCCACCCTGTACATGCAAAACACACAGTGTTACCATTCGCTATTTTTCAGTAGAAATTGTACTCTTTTTCTGTTAGTCATGATATCATTAATAAATTGATAATGATTTCTTTTGCAAAAATGAATCCCAAGCATTATGTAAGGTCTACAGGTAACAAGCGCAAGTCTTCCAACGTTAAGTCTCTCATAAATCGAAACCATACGAATAATAGATTTATACTGTACTTGGATTCTGTTTTAGCACATTTTCTCTGATTGATTTATGACTAGACTCCGGATTTTATGCGGTTATGACAAAAAGGTGTAGGTGCAATTGAAAGCAGTGAAAAGTTTAAGAAACTTTTAGAGTATTGATATATTATTTTTACTACATTAAAATTATTAGTGACACATATACATTTATATTTCGCTCCTGTGTCTTGGCATTAAGATCTGATCTGAATAAAGATCTGGAGTCTATAGTATGACACTTTATTCTCTTCGACAACAATGGTTGTCATTATCAATAACTCAAATGACAGTTTTTCTACGTTACACTCTTTTTGATGTTTTCATTGTAACTCATTGTAATTCATTACACGTTTTCCTAATTGCAGATCTCTGTCAACATTTAAAACCGAGCAAGGTGAAACTACAGAACAGTTACCTACGCTCCGATTTCGATAATTTTTGGAAGTGTTGTTATAGAAATCGATACTTTGAACAACATTCTTCCTTTTCCGAGAAACTATCGGTATCAAGTATCAATTCCATTATATTCACGAGTACATATCAACACGGCGGCGGCCTTATCTGTCAAATCGCTTCAAATCGCACAATTTTAAACACGCATAACTTTTGAACCAGTGCATTCCTAACATTAGAACTTGGCTCTTTCGCATTTCGTGTGCATCTCGTCAAAATCTACAAGATTATATAAAAAATACATAAAATCTTCTGGGTTGCAAGGACGAACTTTAACCATATAAAGCCTGTTCATTACGATTAATTATGAAATTAGCTTACCCTTCAAATTGACTACAGAGTTGAAGGGAAAACGGATTTGGTATAGTCAAAACATTCCATCAAGAAACGTCAGCAAAAATTGTCAGGAAATAATAGTAATAGTTTTTGTAATTTTGCTTATGAAGTTCGATAACCGTCAAATTGACGGGCACCACAAACCTAATGTTATACTGATCGCATTTTACGTATCCTTAAAGTTTTCAAGATATTTGAACGATTCTAGATACATCGAATACGCTGCATGCATATTCTACATAGGCAATGTTTCCTGGTATTCTACTGCATCTTTTGTAAGAATGTAGCTGAGGAACGTCTGAATGTGTGTATTGTGTGAGTGAAATAAAGGAATGTAAGACGAATGAACATATTAAGAAGAAAATGTGTCGCAGACACATTGTAATTTGTTCAGCTATTCACTTGTTTATGTTGGTACAATTGATAATTGTTCATGCTTGCACTTACACTTTATATATACAGTAACGAGTAAAACTGAGTCTACACTATTTGAAGCAGCATAACTTTTTAAAAATTAGATCAAATGACGTGAAAGTTATTGAGGTGTTAGAAGGATTAGTTTATTCGACGAAGTATAAGAAATTTTAGAAAAAAAATTTGAATTGGTCGGAATCGCAAAAGAAATAGTAAAAGTTGGTTTTTTCAGCTTTTTTATCTGAGCCTGTATTGAAAATTTAAAGAATGTATTTGATTCGTTCGAATAAATTATATCTATGCTGAAAATTTCACCGATATTGGTTAATTCGTTTACGAGTTATAAACGCTTAAAAGTGGAAAAATTTCCATTTTTAACGATTTTCGACTTAAAATCGCACTTTTAAAAAATGTGTGTGTGTGTTGTTATTCTTTTTCTATTATTATATGTATTAATATATGTTATATTATGTATTGCCATATTATATAAACTAATGTACTGTTTCTTATAAACACCATAGCTTAGTGTAATATACCTTGTATTCGTTCATTATTTCCATAATAAATAGCATTTGTTGCACGTTATGATAAGTACCATTTTTGTATTTTTTATACAGCAAATTTTAGCACATTCATAGGGAAGAAAACATATTTATAAAAATTTCTTTCTGATCGAATATAAATCTACAACAATTGTCCTGCATTTTATGTGATGGTTATATGATGATCATCGGCCGACTGGCATGAAACAAATGACAAACTTTTTTCTCCACTCTGCTTTAATTCAAATGACGTCATCGGTTACTTTGCCGTCACCTACGCTCGTGAGAATCGATGTGTGCTCATGCCTGTCACTAGGAAAAACCTACCTACATAGACTGTAATAAAATGCAGCATTCGCTGATTAGCCAAAAACTTGGTCCAATAATTCGCACATAAGCCGCGCAAACCATTCCAACGAGGACATTCGTTCATTCGATCGACTCACTTAGGGTTGGTAAACCGGGATCGAGGTTAGAACACGTCGCTCCCTTAACAAACAGTGTAGAAGTGTACCATCTACAGTAGTTGATGAGTGTACTTAGTGAAAGATTAAAAAGAATTGTACTCCTTACAAATTAAGAAGAACGAAGACATCATACCTTGAACTGGAACACGGGACGGACCCGCATAGTGAGCTATGACCATGGACTAATAAAAGGACGTCAAGAAGATATGGGTAACCATACTCGAGTGAAGGTCAGTCTCCCTATCCAACGCACCACCAATAGCACTAATCTCGGATGAAAAAATGAAAGGAAAGACAACTAATCAAAACATTAATCCAACTCACCTCATCCACCAAATCCCTACATCGAACAGGTCTGGAATTTTTCGATACTGCATCCTGGACGAGGAAAATAACATAACAAATGAAACCCCTTCACTCCCTCAAACTCCCCCACCTCGCATCCAGCCAATAAAGTACCAAAAACAAACCAAACCTCTCCCTATCTACCTTCATACTCAGAACATTAACTATCCTTTGTTCATACAAAAAATTCAACAAAACTACGGCAACAATTTCCATACAAAATACACAAACAACAAACTAAAAATACATCTTAACGACATCGAAAAGTTCCTGCAATTCAATCCCTGCATCTAGAACAATCTTGAAATCTGCACATACTTTCTCGCTACCCAGTGAAAAGAGCACTATAGCAGTGGTCCTAATAGGACACCCAAAATTCACGGCACAGGATAAAATTCAGGACTTCACCAGACAGAATCTCCACCCCATTCAATGCAAGGAAATCCGCACATCACACCAGCAAAATCCCTGATATATAAAATCGCTTTCCTCCTCGGCAGTACGGATAAACTCAGTAACAGCGTCCTGGGAAAAATGCGATTCGAAGAAACCAATCATAAAATGCTACCGTTGTCAAGCCCCTGGGCACACATCACTACACTGCAATAGGTCCCACAGATACCTAAAATGCGGACAAGGCGAGGACACAAGAACACGCGCAAAATCCAAGGATACTCCTCCAACATGTGTGAACTGCAAGGACAGCCATCCCGCGAATTTTAGCCAGTGTCCATCCCTCCTATCGTTTTTAAACAAGAAGCGAGAATCTCACCCATACCATATCCGTCTCTCTCACCCCTTCCCAAAATAACTTCCCAACCATCCCCAACAACCCCGGTTCCAAGTTATCCAAAACCTTCCAAACATAACCGCCACCTACGCCCAAACCACCAAAACCAAGGTCAACACTCGAGAATCAAACCAACGTGAACCCACAGCGGAAAGTGTTGACGTCCTAAACGCATCCGGCGAGGTACGCACAATTTGAAATATTTTAGACCTAATTCAAAAGCACTATCTGCCATGCACAAACACCATAGACAAAGTAAACGCCATTCTACACCTACATCAGTGCTCCACATATTGGGCGTGCCGCAATTTTTTCGAGAATAATTAAATTTTTTAGTCACCACAGTAGTTAAAAATTCTAACTATCTGCCAATATGTAATTTTTCAGAGTCGAAATTATACACAAAACAAAAACGACTTCTCGTTACGAGTCAGTGGCAACCTTACAATTTGGAGTCAGTAAAACTGACACACACATTGTATCGGAGAAAGACATTTTCTCAGTCTTCTTGTCACTATCGGTTAGTAGTCATAGGCATATGACTTATAGACGGATGTGACTCTTAGGTTTCCAGCATGCCCTGCGTCTAAGAGTCAGTCGTCAGAACCGCGCAACTGACTCGTAACGAAAATTCACTGTACGTATGTTCATACACGTTCCGTGTTGCGGGCGTGGCTCGAGCGTCGGCACCTTACTTTTGTGTCCGAGTGTCGACGCATTTTTGTTCTATCTTCCGAACCGGTGACCGTTAGTCAGACGTCATCCGAACGCGAAAAAATAAAGACGTTGCCCCACTGAACACCGCATTTTTAGGTAATATTTGTGTTATACCCCTAAAGAATATGACAAATATTTACGAGGAAAATTTGCAAATTCACAGACAAATGATAATGAAACTAGCACAAGCGGTGCTGTAAATAAACAGTAGATTTGGAAAGGAAAGTATAACGATGACTACATTGGCGGGGAAACGTTATCTAACGGAGCAATGGCGCCCAGTAAACTGCTTCGCCATCCAAATTCGAACCATCCCAGTTAGACTAAGAAGGATAAATCACTGTTCTTAGTCTCTTAGATCAACGACGAAAACAAAGGCAATCACTGTTATCGTCAGTCACAGTTTCTGCGACTGAAACTGAAAGCCTTAGAAGCTGGTTACCGTGTTGCAAGATTATTTGCACGTCAGCAAATACCACATACTATTGGTGAGACATTCGTTAAACCAGCATGCATATAAATTTTAAGTCTATGCTTGGGCCTAGAGATGCTAATGAAGTGAAAAAAAGTATCATTGTCAGCTGATACTGTTAAAAAACGTATCAACGATATGTCGAGCGATGTTTTGGGAATACTAATTGCAAAACTGAAAACGACTCAGAAGTTTGCACTTCAAATTGATGAATCAACAGACATTAAAAACCGAGCACAACTGATAGCTATTATTATTAACGATGTACGTTTCGTTGATGGAAGCATCATAATAGAACACTACTTATTTTGCAACGAGCTTCCAAGCGAACTACCGACAAGGAAATTTTCCTTGTAATGAATATAAATATATTCGTGAACAGGAGGAGAAGATCTATAAGTGTGCAAAGAGAGAGAGAGAGAGAGAGAGTTCCAACAGAATTGGTGACCCGAAGGTCGTGGCCTCTGCTCTGCTCTGAAAGGAGGCTCAGACATTCGAATCAGTGCTCAACAGTCTCAATACATTCGATGTAGATTTGTGATGACGAACCAACAACATTTGGTTGTCCAAGCTTAAGTTTAATAGCTAATTTAGTAATAAGCGTTCGACAGCTATTTCGTACAGTAGAAGCTGGGCAACTGGTGGCCCATGGGCCGCACACTGTACCCTTCCCTTGTTCTCAGCATCACCCACCTTTCGACTAATATCGTATGAAAGAATGGTGCGGTCCATGGGTCCCAGTTTTCCGGAACTGGAGATCAAATCAAGCTAAAAGTGCTGCTGAAGAGTAGGGGAACCGGTAAATTAATGGTGGGGATCGCACAGCGGCAGCGCTTGGACGGTTTTTCTCGCGCATGCGCGATGATTTTGGCATCAATAAAGTAATAAGATTCGCTCAAAGGGGGTACCTTGATCACCCCGCATTGTTTCGCAAAACTTACTATGATTTGATTTTGAAAAATTAATGTATAACATGTGTATATGTATGTATACAGGGTGTCCCACGTAACACTTTTCACAATTTTCAAGTACTTGCGATAATCTGACAAACAAATATTTTCAACAAAAGTTGATCAGTTTTTGATTGGCTATACATTGCAATAAAAAAAGGTTCGGAAAAAAGTTTTTTAGTATTGTCAGGGTCACCTTCATTTTCTTAAATGGCACTTTGTATTTTTGACTTAAGAGTGTAATAGCCCGTGTCAAGGCGAATTCAACGACCAAGTATACCATGACCTTCGGATGATCTTGGAGGCAAAGACAGTCTGCTCGAATGGGTAATAATAACTTGTGTTTATTATTAAGACTCGAAATTACATTCAACTCAGAAACCTTGACTAAATGAATGCAAACGATTCCGTGAAAAGGTCGCATCAAAAGTTCGAAATGTGATCCATGTTGTCGTAGACACAATTCCATTCTACGTAGTAAGTTTGCATTGGTTGCTCTTATGATACTGTCGTAGCGAAGTTCTTCGCATGCTGTACGAATTCGCTGCTTCAAATGTTCCTTATTTTGTATTGGAACAGCATAAACTATCAATTGTAAATGACCTCATAAAAAAAATCAAGTGGTGACAAATCAGGGGATCATGGTGTCCAAACCAGAGTTAATATCATCCATTCAAGCAGACTGTCATTTCTTGTTGAAATTTTCATTTCTTTGCCTCCAAGGTCATCCGAAGGTCATGGTATACTAGGTGGTTGAATTCGTCTTGATACGCGCTATAATACTGTTAAGTAATAAATACAAAGTGCCATTTAAAAAAATGAAGATGACCATACTAAAACAATAATTTTTGTCGAACTTTTTTTTATTGCAATGTATTGCCAATCGAAAACTGATCAACTTTTGTTGAAAATATTTGTTTGCCAGATTATAGCAAGTACTCGAAAAATCGCGAAGAGTGTTATGTGGAACACCCTGTATATATTAACACTAGGCTTACGAAGCACTAAAACTGACTATTTTACATTACTTTATAAAAATGACATGAATGTATCTATCAAAGTTTGTAGCAATTTTTTAAAAATATATATACCCAAAGAAATCAATTTGTTAAATAATTGCTCATAGATGCATTTTTACAATGTCAATATTCGCAATTTAAAAATATTAAAATCTGTCATTTTGACGGGACCCGTAAATCTAGTGTTAAATTTAATAATAATATACAGTATATCGTCCTGAACTGTTGCGGCACTTTCCCGCCAACAACACTTCCCCACTACTTTCTCCACAAGATAGCTACAGTACTGGTTTTGGTTATGCATGCGCGAGAAAAACCGTCCGATATCTCAGCACTGGTACGGCTAGCCGTGTCCCGACTGCACGGTTGGCTTCGTTGAATTTCCACTCCGAAGTTCGCCTATGGAACTGTTTATATTAGTGGCAACAATGTTTTGGGGAGTCGGTCGGAGACCGTGGTGACAGATCATATAGTAATATCAGATAGAATCAGATATAGAAACAGATTCGACGAATTCAACTTTAATTCGACAAATCGTGTTCTATTCATCATTTCATATTTAAAACAAATACGTGCATCAAATTGCAACAGGACAATAGAGAAATGTTAAATTGTACATTATCTTCAAAAACGGAAAACAAGTGATTTTTCGTCCGAGATGCGTATGAGGATTAACAAACTTGTTAACTTTTACAAAGTACTCATAATTAAACTTACCGACTTACTGAAAAATACATACGACGAAGATCCAGTGTTTTTTCTTTGTTTTTTATTATTGTACTGAAGATGCAAATTGAGTGGGCAATAGTTTTCGTTGAATCGTTCATCATTAGACAGCCGATCTTTATTGCAAAGTAAAAATTTTTTACCTAAATTGCGGGAAGCTGGAGTAAGATAAAAATTTGTTTCCTTTCGTAATATGTTTAATAGGTTAAAAATAATATAGCAGTATTTTCAAAATCTTCTAATGTTTTTACTGTCTTAAATTACACCTAGGCATGTCAGTCATGAATGCATAAAATCCACTATCTATGAATGCATCTACTATCTACAGTGGCTCATGAAAGTATTCGAACGCACTTTACATCCGAATAACTTTTTTTTTTAATTGGAGCAAACGACTTGACATTTTTTGACTAATTGCAAGCATTGAATTACATGAATTACATACTAAGAATTACATGAAGAAATGAAACAGACACTTTTCCAAACTTTTTTTATTTGAACCCGTAATGAACATTTAAAATATGTGTGTTTGTAGATCTATGTTAATGATACACATCGGTTAGCCCGGCATTGCAACCACTACTAGCTAGCTAAAGCACAGGTAGTAAGGTCCGGTGCCCAATGATTGGTCTCCCTCGCGCTACCGAGGCTCATGCATAGTCGTCTGATCAAGACTTATGTTCCCACTTTAATTTCCTCTTCCACCGCGCTTTTCCCCTAAACTTCCACCACGTCCCGGTCACGTGAAATGTTTTGTCTCTGTCGTGCATGTGTCACGATGTCACGTGACTAACCTGTTACTGGCAGAGAGAGGGTAACTTTTTCCCCTCAATTCGTGCCACCTCGCATCATCTGGCGACTATGGTCTCATGACGTATGGTCCACGCGCCGAAAAAGCCATGAGTCGGTGTATGGAGGTCAGAAGTTTACTCCGTTAATACCAAACAGTAGGAATATAACAAAAGGCGACATTCCGGGCGTTTGACGACGGTCGTTCTACTGTTCCCTCAAATTAGTTTTATAGGACGCGGGAAATTTAAATCACTTAGATTTAATATTTTCATTTCGCTTCAATACCCAAAAATTACAAATCGATTGGTGCTGATTTATAATGTAATACTTATTAATATTGGTTTTCGAAATTGAAAAAGAAGAATTATAATAAAATGATGAAGAATCTATGTTTATCTATAGATATCTAACTATAGACTAATAACTAAATATAGATCTATAACCAATTAGTATCAATACATGTAATGTAATTTTACTTATAATAATTTAAATATAATAGTAATGATAATGAGTTTAATTTTCAGCCTCTGGGCCATGAAAAGGGACTCGGTTTACAATAACTTTCCCCTAACGTCACATATTCACCGTGTCATCTATCACGACCGTGCATCTATGGTATACGTCATTCCTTTAAGCTCAATTTCTGAAGTCCAAATAAATGAACTACTTCAATAAAATAATCAATAATAATTTAAATATATTGCATACATAAACTTAAATATATTACAGTATATATTATAAAATATTTATGGCGCAGTTCAACAAGCATTGTCAAAGTTTACCGATCCGAACCGAATGGACCTTTAAATTGGTTGTATTATCATCTCGTCTCTTTCTAAAACCTGTTTTTCTTTCTAAGCGTCGCCTCGTGTTGTATCGCTACTCTCTGATAATACGGCGCCCCTTTACGGGGTAGAAAAGTGCCGTTAGTTGGCGCTCTGCATCTTGCAGTCGGAACCGTCCGACTGCCCGTGAGCCTTAAGAAACATAAACATGAACACAGTGATACATACGCTGAAAATTTCATTCGAATTCGATTGACGCAAAAAAAAAAACGAGACGCATTGAAATATGTAAGCATCTGTGAATTTTAGATAGAAATTGGCCACAACTCGTGAAAAACTGCAATTTTCACCAGTTTCAACCATCCGTTTCGTAGCTAGTGTGCACGTCAATCGATTTCGATGAAACTTTCAGTATGCGTATTACTAACATAGATCTACAAAACGCATATTTTAAATTTTCATTACGGGCTGACACAAAAAAATTTTTTAAAGTGCCCTTTTTATTTGTTCGTGTAAGTAATTCCTATCAATAGACATTTTTTCAAAATCTTTTTCCGCGTTATTTAACCTATTGCATCATAAGGAAATATGAAAAGACCTTTATCACCAAACTTTTTTTTATTATATTTAGTACAAAAATGACTACAAATAAAAGAACTTCATATTTCAGCATTACAAGAACAAATAAATTGAGCCACTGAAGCCACTGAAACCACTGAAGCCACTGAAGGTTATGAAGATGGTTTCTCTGTTACTGCACACGAAGTATTAGAAGATTAATTCTGTGTAGTGTCTAAAAAGAAACCGTCGGGTGCGCGGGCTTAGTTAACGCGAATTTGCAACCTTATCAGAGTGATATACAACTTTCTGCTCCAGTAACAGGGGCATACGAAAGTAGAGAACAAGCGTGTATGTACTCATTCCTTATGTCACTTTAGATTCTGCGATAACAAGAGATTATCACTGAATTTCGTCGTAAATATATAAATGGGTTGGTTCAACATACGCAAAATGTATACATACAGAGACGACACATGTACAGGGTGTCAAGAAATTATGCGTAAACACCGTTACAGCGTGATTCTGCACCTTAAGATCGGCGAAGATTTGTCGAAAAAGTTTGATGCAAATATTGACCTTGACCGACTTTTTCAAGGTCAAATTGTGCTGGGATTGTATCGTATTCTACGCATCGAGAGAAACAAAGGAACAACAATGAACATCGGTAAAAAATGAATTGTTTCTTTTTAACCAGCGCAACCAACTCAAAACACGCTGGTTACTATTCTGCTAAGATGTCGTTCTCACAAATTTATCTTGACTCATGACATTAAACAAATGTCCTGACAGATTATCATGCACTCTGAAAATACTTGTTATCAGAAACTTCGATGACGGAATTCATGTGACCAACCGACCAAAAAGTATCAGCTGAACACTGTGACCTATGATACATCATCTGCTCCATTTTTGGCAGTTTGTTGTCTACAATAACTTGCCGACGAGGAGGGTAACAGGTTTCACTTAGCTGCCAAGGCTTTTTAAATTGCGCAATGAATTAACCCTTTGCACTCAAACCTATTTTAACTCCAAAACGAAACATTTTACTCGTACAATACTGAAGTGTTCAGTAATCTATTAAATACAAACAAATTTAATAATGTCAAAAATATTTTGAATATTGATACAGCAATTTCTAGTGGCGCCTTAGAATCGCCATTCGAGTGCTAAGGGTTATGTAATATCTTTAGTCAAATTAGAGGAATTTCTGTTGCGCAAATCACTATACCAATGATAAGGAATTGTGTCGAGATTTAAATTTTGGTAAGGACGAGAAATTCCTTTGTTTAGACGTTTCCGATACCAAGAAGAGTTTAGGAATTTTTTGGAATCCATCCAAAGACAATATGGTTTATGAATAAGATAGCTGATTTAGGTCAGTGAAACCACGTGACGAAACGAACAATTTTATCTTAGATTGCTCACAAGGAGAGTGCAACCCCAAGGGGTCACCGATTCGATTGAAACTTTGTAGAATTATAGATCTCGTTGTTCTTTTAACGAATATAATAATGTTATAGGAACTGATACTCAACAGTTTTTGAGATGTTCACCATAAAATGTCAATTTAGCTCACAACGTTACGAAACAGCGGTGTAGCAGCGTACCGGAATGGTACGGCGTTGATCAGGATTCGATTCCCTGTTGATGAACATTTTTTTTATCAATCAAACTTTCCTAATTTGTTTATCCTAATACAATACCAGAACTTATTATACCACTTACACATATTATATACAGCATATTTTAGCGAGGGTCGAATATCGGACAGGAAAAATTATTCTTTGATTCACGCCGAACGTTGCCTATGAATTACACATTGCACGCTGGAATCGTATATGACCCTACTCGATGAATGTCTCAAACCTGGGACATGCGATTCTGCCAGGGGCAAGAAGCCTGCGAAAATATCTTTCTTTGATACAATGCCGAACGCAGAAAAGGACAGAGAAGCTCGAGAGGGTCGGCTATCGGGTAAGGGCCACTTAAAAGGGAAGTTTATCAAACCCGTAAATTCAAAAAATTATATAACTTTGCACACAAGTAGAGAAAGCTATGCCTAATACAACCCTATTTTTTCTGTGTTATTTCTCGCATTAAAGTGGTGGGGAAACCCCCTGCTTTTTTCAGCCATTGAAAAAATTTAAATATTTTCCTTTTCGTGAAACAGCTCAAAAACATCAAATGATATTGGAAAAAAAGTTGAAACGGAAGTTGCATGGTATTATTGTATCTACCAAACTGTGTGAAAAAATTTTTGTAATTAATTTGTTTGAAAAATCCTTTCCCTTCTTTTTTTAACTTATCAACGAAATCTAAAATGTATAAAACTTCAAAAATAATTTCAAGTAGGCTTTTTAAGAACGAGCACAAAAACATCGATAAAAACAATTCCGACGAAGGTGACAATGTTGAAGAGACTTTAATCAACTATCAACAGTCAAGAATTATCTTTGGCTGAAGGAATCAAAAAAATCATTAACGAAAGAATTTAGTATATTTAAAACAACTGGTACGAAAACAAAAAATTTCCAACAACTTCTTGATTCGTTATCTACAATTAAACCGACCGAAACACAAAGCGCAATTTTTTCACTGCCAATGGTTGTGTTACAAATAAAAGATCTCGACAGACAGACGCAACGCTATATGCTTTGTGTAAAAGAAAGTAAATAAAACATTCAAATTTTTATATTTTAATTGCTCACAGTTTATAAGAAAACACTAATATTTTTCATTTTTTATAGCTTTTATTAGCTTTTTTTAGAAAGTTGCATCAATGTTATATATTTCAATTATTTGATGAAAATTGTTTGAATATCAATATATGAATTTTATTTCCTAACTACTAAATGTATAAAATTTATACATGTACATTACAGTACATTTTATGTATAAAATTCGGATAGATAGATCGAATATATTATATAATAGTATTATAATATTTTATATATTTCTCGAGAATTATCGAAAAATCAAAATTATCTTTCTCTTTCTCGAGAAACAAAAAATGTTGAGAAATCAGAAACACAATCATTTGCATATGGTGCGTGCATTTTTATTAGAGTAACTGAAAAATGTACGCAGCACCCGGTCACACTACCGTGCACCAAATCTCGTGTCGCTCCAGTTAAATCACAATCTCTGCCACGTTGTGAATTATGTCCAGCCCTGCTCTTAGCAAGATTATTCACTGATACCTCAGGCGCGTTGTCTAAAATAAAATTTGATAAAATTAGGCTTTGGTCCGATTCGGCTATTGTTCCACATTAGATAAGGTCGTCGCCACATCTATTAAGAAATTTTGTTGCTAATAGGGTTAGCGAAATACAATAGCTGACAGATAATACAAATTGGTCGTACGTATCGACCAATCATAACCCGGCTGACTGTATGTCACCAATGTCACATGGACAGAATACCATGCTGTTTGCAACGAATTATATGTGGCTCAGTAGCCCACAATGCATGGCTTTCTAAAGATGAGGAGTTGTGGCCAGCCAGTATAATGACCGTAATTGATATACCAGAAAAACGTATTGTTATAAATATTATACAATACCTAGTAATAACAATATATAGTAACTGATTTTAACGAAAAAAATTTAATATGGTGCCTGTAAGACACCACTAAAAATTGCTATATCATTATTCAAAATATTTTTTAAATATTAAATGCGACAAACCTTTTGGCCCAGAATTTTTATGGAGCTACCCCTTCGAGTCATTCTCGACCCCACCCGAGGAAAATGATTAACAAACAATAAGAAACAGTAGAGAAATCCATAGATTTCGAAGATTGCAAATGTTTGTATTGCAATGAACCGTATTTACAATCCACCGAAGATTGGGTTGCATGCCAACCGTGTGGTTCTTGAAATTCATATTTTCATCCATTGTGGATATATTTAGAAGAACCATCTAGTCTCATTTTAGGTAGCTCGTTATACCCTCTGGTAGGAGCAAGATAGTTTTTCACTACTTTTCGTTTAGAGTTCAACAACTTCGAATTTTTTATTCAAATATTGCTCAAAATATGTACCAAAGACTAAAGTGTTAACTTCTAATTAAATAAAATAAGAAACTTAAATAAAATATATAATTATTAATTTTTTGCATTTTTGCTTAGCCTTGCCATCACACCCCCTTCGAAATGCGTAATTTACCTATAAATAAATTATAAATATTGTCGCGACTTCATATTTACAAATTAAATTACAAGAATAACCTTCGAGAAAATTCTTATTCCGTCTATTAAAAGATTTGGCAACAATAACACTTAGATAAACCTTAATTGTTTACAAAACGTCCACTTTATAATGATTTACAAATTCAAAATTACGGGGTAATAGTATTGTGTAGCGTCCTGTCGAGATCATTAAACTTATCGGTTCTGTTCACGTGATTATATATTAATACAAGTAGAGGTTATTGTATGGATGATGAAAGTTTTAATTTTTTCACAGTTAATGGTCGGAATGTTACGTAGTATTCTAAATCCGATACTATTTTTCAGGCTCGCTCGTATAGTCAGCCGAAAAAGTCTCCGTAGACCCTTTAAAGTGGAGTGACATTTTCAAAGGTGGATTTTAAAGAAGAATGACGATTTTTTTCAAGAATTTGAAAATATTAATTTACTACATCTGTAAAAATTTGTTGAGGAAAATATTAAATACTGATTTTATAGCTTTTTATCGTAGTGTGTAATGAAAGTTTACAAACATTCGTTTTGTGGATTAATATCAATTATACCTAGACATGTGTATGTATATATGTACATCAGGTCTGGGCATAGTCGCCAGATGAGGAGAGGTAGCACGAATTGAGGGGGAAAGGTTACCCTCTCTCTGCCAGTACCAGGTCAGTCACGTGACATTGTGACAGATGCACGACAGAAACGAAACGCGTCACGTGACCGGGCCGTAGTGGAAGCTTGTTGGAAGGGGAAATTAGAGTGAGGGAACAAGTCTCGATATAGCAACTATGGGTCTGAGCAATTTGCAGCTTGCGAGCCGCAGAGGACTTCTCTCTCTACTCCTGGTTCCTCCCCACCAAACTCCTGTGGAGTGTAGATGTACACATACATATTCGCAGTGACGTGTCACACGATGCAAAACTCGGTACGGGCAATATGAAATAGTTAATATCGACATCGGGGAAGAAGTTGTCTAGGCCTGACATACATACTGAAAATTTCATCGAAGTTAGATACAATTTTCTATAATAAAATTTATAATAAAAGTCGACTTGACGTTTAGTAGAATAAAATCAAGTTAACAATAGTTGAGCCGTTTATTTTTAAAGTGACCTAAGTCCATTTGTCAATTGTTTTTTGTTGCCCATTATTACGTCAACATCAAGTTAGCTGTCATAAACAACATTTGCGGTTAAGTATATCCAGAGTATATACGATATTTTGGACACATAAGTTTTCACAGTTAGTTCAATAATTAAAAACATCACTTTGAAAGTGGCCTAAGTCCAATCCATTATTGATAATGTCCGAAGGAGAAACAATAAATTGGTTAAAACTATACTGGATCCGGTTTTTGAGAGATGAACCATATAAAATTTTCTATAAGATATCAATGGACTAGAATGCAAAGTTTAAAATCCTGGATTTATTACCACATCGGAGTAGACCAAGAAAGTTCAAAAATATTGTATTGACACCACTTTATAAAAATATAAGACGAATTACAATAGCAAAATACAAGAACATGATGGACTTCCTACGATACATACCACCGGAGCACCATGACTTCTTCAAATCCCTCCCGCATACACAAAATGTAGATGAGCAGTAACTTGTTATGTAATTCATGTAGTTAGAAAGTGTCCTAAATTGCATATATTGTGTTTTTGAAGTGTTGTCAAGATATATAAAGTAAATTGAGTATTGTTTTTTCCATTTGAAGCATTTTAAATTACGTCGAATGGACTTGGGCTCTTTCAAATTTTATTACGAATTCTACTCTTATTCTGGTTGTTACCTTCGAAAGTGGCTTAACTCCATTTTTGGTAAGAAAACACATATTATTCACTTAATAATTGCTATTATTTTAATAGGAACTGTAAATTTAACTCTTTTAGATACACTTAAGCAATATGACACATTAGTATCCTATACGTATATTTTTAATTTTATTGAAACTAAAACCCTTAAATATCTCAATTTAAGTATAAGTGGACTTGGGCCACTTTCAAAATAAACGGCTCAGTTAATGAACACAATTCTTTATGATTCTTGTCTTATAACTGTAATAAATCGAAATACTCTTAACAAAAAAACAAAAAACAAGCGAAGTCTTGTCCCTGCGTTGACTTGTGAAACGTAGTTTTTGATTTTCGTGAAAGACACAGATGAAAAAGATGGGAAGAGCCGACCTATTATATTATACTATATTTATACTATATTATTATTATACTATATTTACTATTTCTTTCGCAATTCCAATCAAATTCAATATTTTCGAAAATCGTTGTATACATTGGCTAGTAAACTGGTCCATCTAGCATTTGAGAAAAAATTCAAGTCATCAAAACTGGTTTCAAGAAAAAGTTTTTCCGTTTCGAAGTGTGTAACGCAGACACTTTTTTACAGACTGTACGCCGACCACGATTACCTTCACGCAATCGAGTAATTTGTAAATTGTTTTCTCGTCGAAGTATGCGTCATACGACTCGCGTGTTTTACTTATCTGCTCTTCCATTACGCCTATTACCAAAATGACGAAAAAACTAATTACATATAATGTCGGCCGTGTTTCATTCACCTGGTGATATTTGTCTTCAACTAATAGGTTCGCAACATTTTTCCTTTCAGTGTAGCTAACCAAATCGCAGTCATTTATCAGATTTAATTTTTTAGCCGTTTTTTACGGGATACGTAAATACTTACATATGTTGTGATACGATACTAATTAATTTATTGCGTAACCAGTCTGTTGAACTATCGACTCTTACAATGTCGAAAGCTATTGGCTACAACGTCGTTCAATCGAACGGTGCTACTATTTAAACATTTTCAACTGTTAAATTTAAACCTACCTAAAAAAGAGTGCAGCCCTTTAAAACTGTGAGTTGTCCGGGAGCTCCATTAGTTACTTAACAATGTCATATTACGAGTCCTCTCAAAAAGTGATCTTTTCGAAAACAGCCCTCCCAACAACCCAAAATTGATTGGCATTATTGTGAACAATTTCGTGACAAAGAATTCTTTAGAAAAAATAGTGTAGAAAGAGGTTATAAAAGAGTACCATACGACAAGTGTAAAACTTTACTAAACGACTCTCGTACATGCTAAGATATTCATAAAAAATATAGAATAAAGTTGTGTTTTGTAGTCGGCGAGCGACCGTTGCATTGGACTTTGGTGTTATAATCTTGTAAAAAATGTTGCAAAATACAACTCTTAGTATTTTCTCTGCAATTTCGAGTAATTGCAATGTTTGTAATAATTTGTTGATCACTTTATGTAGCAATATTAACAAAGATGTACGATTTTTAAAAGCGTCTGAATATTAGTGGGAGTCACTGTAATTCGACTCAAGGGCACTTTTGACCACCTTATCCGACTATACCCTTTGTTCGAAACTTCGAAAATTTGTCGCGGATTGGCAGTAAAAATACTAATATCAAAAATGAAGCAAATAGAAATTACAAAACAATTTGTGTAGTTAAGCAAGTAGAAATTACAAAGAATTTGTGTAGTTAAGCAAGTAGAAATTACAAAGAATTTGTGTAGTTGATTGTTGACTGTAGTTTTGAAAGTACGCGCATTTTTACAAACAAATGCATGCGTCATTGTGTCTGGCGACTATGAGTTAGCCCCGAGCAGCGAAGGAGGACACATGATAGATAAACTTTTTTTACGTTACGAGTCACCATTGATTGGGATGTTCTGACCTATCCGGAACCAAACCTCCTATAGTTTTAAGAATATTGTAAGTACATATTTCTAATGTACGAATAGATCTGTTCAATACATCATCTTACGGAGGAGAATCGGATGTTCAACTAGGTTCAACTAGGACTCAATTTGGTTTTTTGACACTAATCCATTTCTCGTGTCAGTTGATACTTTTTCTACAGATTCGAAATAAATTGTATGTTTTGTAGACACATAATTCCAATGCTTTTAAACGCTGCGAATAATTATATTCTGAACTTGTCCTTATTAAGAATTTATTAAGAATTTGCCGAGTTAACATTTATCTTTCGATTATATTGATATTTTGACATTGTGCCATGTTGGCACCAAGACACAAATTTAGTTGAAAAAATGAAGAACGAGTATTGTGATTTTGACCTCTGTGAAAGTATTCTACATAAGCACGAGGGGGTACGTAACCATCCATAATCTATTCATTAACGATAAAATCATTGGATTGGGTGATCCTCGAGTCACATTGACTAGCATGCTCACCCCTTATGATCCTGAACAAAAGCGTACCAATTGGCAAGTCTCGGCGACACGTGGCAACACGTGATCTCTGATTACACGTAACATGTAATCTGATTACACAATACCTACTGAATAGAAACATCAATGTTTGCCTAAATTGCGTTATCTCAGTTTCGAAGTTAGCATCCGTCGTTCAAGAAACGAAAGACATAACGTTATTACAAAAATTAACAACCAATTAAACGTACATGTTCCTAATGGCACGCGTAGCAACGGTGGTTCACGGTGCGTGGAATGAATCATTTGTATTACGTATTACCCATTATTACCTACAATTTTTCTAATTTGAATATTAACTAATTGTAACTGGACCCAGTGGAAAGATAATTGTTGTAGCCTAATAGTGTTGAACAGTTTTATCGAGCCGCTGAAATTTTCACATTTCACACTTCACCATTATGCTGCTAAAGGATAACCCGAAACGTCACTAAACCATTTAAAATTCGAATTTCTTTATATACTTAAAAAAAAACAGTTATATTATTTTCGACCTATTAAACATATTAAGAAAGAAAATAAATTTTTATTTCACTTCAGTTCATTCCGGTAGAAAATACTTATTTTGCATAAAGATCCGGTGTTATTCACGCCGAAGCTTCTGTTAATAGTATGACTATCCGCCACATATTTCTGACATTCTCTGTGTTCGAAACTTTGATCGCTTGTTACACAAGTAAATATCATTGGAATTATGTTATATTTGGTTTCATTTTAATCAGAAAAATGCCACGAATATGTTGGTAAAAGTTTCATTAAAAAAATAACGAAAAATAAAGAAGTTTTGTAATTGGATTAGTAGTGGTCTTCTGGTCCCACACCGATATAACCGACAATGTTGTGGCCGCGACGGTTCTCGAGATTTGGCCACTCACCGTGGTGGTATGGGGTGTTCCGCTGACTTGGAAACGTGAGGTTGGCACTGACATACAACGAGATTTCACTGTATGTACCTATATTTCACGAAGTCCTCCACAAATAATCTCTCTTAAGCCTTAACAAACCTATGGGATGAAGTATAAAATTTGCGATAATATACATATGTATACAATATCAGTTCAGCAGATCATATGAACAGAAGAGACCAAACAATAGTGACTAAACTACGAATAGAGCACGCCAGCCTAACCCATTCTTTTCTCATCGCCAAATCAAGCCCAAAGATTTGTGATGCATGCGACATAGAAATTTTTATGGAACATATTTTAACCCAATGCCCCAAATATCAAGTTGAAAGAACACAATATAGAATAGTTGATCTAGGTAAAGCGCTACAAGATAAAAATTCTTGTGCTAAAACATTAGCATTCGTGAAGGGTACTGGACTTTACCATCTACTTTAGAACTACCACACTGAACAATCATTGTTGCGAATACACTGTGGTCACTTAATAACCTGAGAAGGAGCATACGATCTAATTAATTCAATAAAAAAGAAAAGAGGTTGAGTTAAAATTAACTCCACCTGGTTTAGGGAGTAACTTTTATTCACCTAGTTCGCGGAGGATTAAACAAATAAATTAGCAAAAATATATTAATACAGAATTTTCTTAATATTTGTACTAGTTTAATTTCGTCCAACCCCTGCGATGCATGTAGCAGAAGCAAATACTGGGTATTCACACACCGACGTTCTAAGCTTTAAAGTGTTTCTCCGATCGCGGTACTGTACCGTAAAGAATGTCCCAATAAAATGGAAAATGATGTGCTCGGATACAAGCACTAAGTGATACCACATATTAATATTCCGCGCGTTCGTATGTGGTTTTTGCATACAGCTACATCCGCGTAACCACCCGCCCAGCGTCCCCGATTATACAATGAAATGACGTAAAATACGACTGTAACCCTCGGTGTCTGAAAACTGGACAGCATCTTCCCGCGGAACGTTTCCGCTGGGGGATGAAGAACAACGTGCGCGCCATCGACGCTGGCCATTCCTTCAAATGTGCACATTTACTTCAATTGAATGAAAACGGTCTCGTAACCCAACCTCTTGAAAGTTTTCTCGAAAGTTTATTTCTGTTTCATTCGTCCGCGTCGAGAATAAAAGGACATAAGGACATAAAGACATTCGCTTATGTCTCTTCTACTCGATACCAGAGAGAATTTGAATTCACCATCGGTGTGTATCAAGAGTGTGCGGGTACCCGAAAATCTTTATCTCACACAGTGTATGTATTTAACCGTGGAATATATACGAACGTATGCCTTTCATCGTCAATGGCATGTCCTAATATTTAAAAAAGAAATCGACAGAACTGCAGGAGCTTCAACACTTACTGCCAATTTTCAACAAAGATTTTACACTTTGGTAAATAGATATTGGCATTTAGCATTAGCATTCCACCATATTGGCATTCAGAAAATTCTATCACCCCTGTTCTCAGTCAGATGTATGTATGTAGTAGCCTTCTACCTTCTCCATCTATCTTACTATTTTTAGACCTTCGGTTAAACTTCAGCTTGGCAACCAAACAATTTCTAACTTTCTTGATAATATCCTGTAGATTTTGAAGAGAAAATGCCAAAAATCCAAATTTTGATGTTAGGAATTCACTGGTTCAAAAGTTAGGCGTGTTTATAGTTGAGCGATTGTAAGCGATTTTGATAGGTAAAGGTGGGTTTTCCTGGCTGCGTCTGGACGCAGCGTTTTGCGATCCTGTGGCCTTTTATACTCCATTCGTCAGACGCGATCGCATGCGACTGCGTCTGGCTTTCTTGAACGCGTTTTCATATGCGCGTCTGAACGCATGCGTCTACGTCAAGACACGTGCGTCCATACGCATTTTATGGTGGTTGTAGGTCCCTTTTCTTTTCTCTTCTGTTCTCTAGTTCTCTAGAAAACTCATTTTCATCGGTTTGTTAGTTCAGCCATTATAATTGAATGGAAAAAATTTTGACACGTTATTTTACACGTCTGTAAAACCAACAATTTTTAAGATGTCGAAAAATTCTCTGAGATGTGTTCATATATCAGTACAGATTACAACATATTCAAATTTAAACAAAATCCGAAACAGTAGTTAGAAAAGTATTCTGAAGCGGTGGGTCGCAAAACGCGTGCGTCTGCGTCTCGACTGCTTCGGCAGCAGTGGGCCCAAAACGCCTGCGTCTGGCATCTGGGGCGCCATTCGGAGGTCTCGAAGCGCAGGTAAAAACGAAAACGTGCGCATCGAGCGCCTACAATAAATCGACCAACGCACGTGTTTGGGTTCGGACGATCCTCTTTCCTGTTGTTTCGCTTGAAAAGACATACCAAATCGCATCGAATGGAGTTTGGATCGCAAAACGCTGCATCCAGACGCAGCTAGGAAAACCCACCTTAAGGCTGCCGCCATATTGGTATGTACTTAGCATCGTGCGTCATATAATGAGCAGAGCTGCTAGGTGGCACCACAAGCACGCGGTGATGTCGATAACGTAGATCTGTAAGCGTACTAGGACTGGCTTGACGGCCGGACCTCATTGGACTATGTCAGAGTACATACCAATATGGCTGCGCCCTTGCCTGTCAGAAACGCTTAAAATCGCTCAACTTTACACACGTATAGCTTTTGAACGAGTCAATTCCTATCATTACAACTAGGATTTTTGGAATTTTCTCGTAAAAATCTGCGGGATTATATAAAAATAAAGTTAAAAATTTTCGGCTTGCCAAGGTGAAGTTAAGCCGAAATGTACAGTAAGGAACAAAACTGATTGCATATTATTTGAAACAGTGTAACTTTTTCGAAAGTAGAACAAATGACTTGAGCGTTTCTGAGAAGTTAGAAGGAGGCGAGTTAGATTAGTTTATTAGACGAGGTGTACAAGATTTTTGAAAAATATTTCAATTGATCGGAATCGCGAAAGAGATAATAAAACTTGAGGCACACGTGCCCGGCACTGATCTACAGTATACCTAGTTTAAACCAATATACGCGATTATTTTCCTAAATATTAGCAATGGAAAAAATGTTTTAGACTTCAGACAGAAGTTATAGGGTTGAGTCGCACAGTATCGTCCAACGTTAAATCTCGCTTCTATTGTTCTATTGGTAGTTAGACTATCACTATCGATGAGGAAACGAATAAATACTACAGTCCCGAGCAATATATTTCGACAATATCTTTTTTCTTCAGTATTACACCAGGGTTCGATGAAACTGCAGAGCAGTTGCCTACCCTCCGATTTCCATGATTCATGGATATGTTATCAATCTCAACATTTTTAGCAATTTGAGGACAGGACCATCGAGTGAGCATAAAAGTCCCGTGCACAACTACATATGCGCGACTGCAAGAAATGTCTATAATTATATCACACAAAAATTGCCGGCCGTCGCAATGCGACCAGCTTACAAAACCTCGCCCAAACTTATCTGCCCAGTCACTTTTAATCGAGTTACAACAAACATTTCTTGCAGCATCGCACAAGTATAGGCAGAATTCACTGTACAGTAGTATCTCCGTAACTGTCTTACCGTCGCGTCGACTCTGCTGGGCGATAGTTCTAGTGGAGGTATTACATTCTTCGTAATGTACCGAACGTAGAGAGGGATAGCGATTGAAAAAGAAAAATATCTCTCTGCCTCTCTTTCTTTTTCATTCGCCGGCCTCTTTCATGCCTGAAACTATAATCTCTTATTATACGAGTATTTAGAATTGTCCACCACCCCGGTGGTGGGGATAACATTTTGACAGTTTGATGGAGACCTTTGCGACAGTTGCGGAGATAGAACCGTTAGTTTTTCACGAATATCTTGGAAAACACGATTTATAAAACATATCCTAAAATCATCGACATTGGAGGTTAGGTAGCCGTTCTGCAGTTTGACTAAAAAAGGACTTAATTTAAAAAATTGTGATGTTATAAAATGTTACGGTTTGAATCACGTGTGACAGTTCTCGCGGTTCTGCTGCGCACCTCCGCACGCCGCTGCGTCATTATCGTCTCGGTGGACAGTGCTGGAAACGCGGTCTGTCTCCCGGGATACGCATACATCTTTGGACAGCACTGGTCTTAAGCGATCAAATATTAATGAGAGGCATACCGTTACGTAACTAGTTATTGATCAAAAATGGTGAAACTGACAGCTATAGATCGAAAATCGTGAAAAATTACAATATTTACCATCTTTGATCGTTTATAACTCGTAATCCAATTAATCAATTTTGAGGAAAGGATATAGCCGGATAAGAAGGTCAAAAGTGCCCTTGAGTCGAATTTTATGGCCAATGGGTCATTCGATGGGGCATCAAGAAGAAACATACTGTGTAAAATTTCAACCCCATATCTCGATCGGGAAGGTAGTTATGGGGTAAAATCGAAAAAATCAGTTTCTGACCTATTTTCCCTAATTAATGATGTTTAGATATTCTGAGCAAAATCTTAGACATGTCAAGTATCCAAATACATACTCTGCAATTCGTTTGAGATTATCAAGTTGTACCAATATATTGTTATAATCGTTGTACATGAATTTTTCAGATTTTACCACTTGATGCGTGATAGTTAAAAAAAAATGGAAACCGATTTTTTGGCCTTTTTTAGGTAAATGTTACAAATACATGTTTTTGATTTCTAAGCAGAAAGGAAGGTAAAAGTGACAAACATTCGTTTCTTCTTGCATGGAGTTTCATCGTAATCGTCTGCACGTGAAATCTCGTGTTAACACAAAACATGTTTTCAGTCTCGAATTGCGCCGCTTTGTTCTTATCGCTGAAAGTAGTTGCACATTCCGAATGTACGAGTGAACTTAAAACAGCTCTTATTGCCGTAACTGGTTTTTGACGTTTTCACCGCTGTATCAATAACTATTTTGAACGAATCAACTTCTGAAAGTATTAAATTGATCGTCGATAAACCGGAATTATAATAAGAATCAAAAGGTTTTAATTAGGTTCCGCCGCAGTATCATTGTTCACCGTTGTTCACAGACTGACTAATATTCTAGAAAGCGATTAATAAAATAGTTCCTTCTACAAGTAGCCCTTTATATGTACCTACATATGAGTCCCTTAGATGACAAGTAGCACAAGTCCAAAATTCGAAAAAAGTTGTTAAAAGTTGTTTGCTATTGAAACAGAAAGCCTTATGAATGCTTATTTTATTGATCAACTTAGCTTACTTATACTATGTGTTTTTGTTTACAAAAAGTACAAATCAAGTTTACATCGGCATAGTGGCTTCAATCCAAAGTTTTGGGCTTGTGCGATTTTTATTTCAAGTTATACTATCACAGATACTACATTTTCAATTTATTTTCTTAAAATAAAACTATATTCTGCTCCTAATTTTTCGTAACGTTATTACGTAAAGGGGGTCATATTTCGGACGCACATATTTAAAATCAGTAGCAATGTTTAGAAACATACTTCTTCTGATTTCGTACAAGCCTATATGATACATAAACCATGTCCTCCTATTGAGGACACTATCTAAATTCAACACATGGTAAAAAAATAACATTGACTCGTGATGTCAATTAAATTTTACCAACGATTTATTCCGAAGGAGAGGTCTCTTCACGAAAATAAATTAAAGCACATAATTCAGAAATCCACCAACAATGAGACTTCCTGAATTTTTCTTCAATCACTGTTTTATCAGAAATGCACTGCAAATTGCAGTAAATATTCGATCTAAGAAAAAGGTAACTGTACGATATAAGGAACACGAGGTGCCACTGAGGAGCCTACTCCGCGAGGGGCCAAGAAGCTTGAGCTGCCTCGATCGCTGTGCAGTGTAAAGTGTAAACACGTCACGTAAACCGACATAGGGTCGGGTATATCGGTGTGAACCACTGCTAATCCAAATCGGGACACCAAGTAGAAGCGTGAAGCAAGGCGGAAACATTTCTAAAATTGTTTAACTCTTTGCGGCACAGAATTTCAGATGAAAAATAGACCCCAATTTTATCGGGTTTTAAATGAAACAAAATTGGTATAGTTTTATTAAGGTATAACATCATGTAAAAACATAACAAAATAGTAATAGTCAATTAAATGTGTTGTTATTGGGCGCGGCTCAAATAGTCTCACCGTGCCATATAGAAAAGACAAAATATAAACCTATGCACATGCAGCTATTGCAAGATTTCGAGGTGGAACTAGAAATATCCCACCATGCCGTAAAATACATCAAAAAGGTGGGACAATTTTAATCCCACCGTGCCCCAAAGAGTTAAATCAGTAATAGGTAAGTTTTTCTTTTGTATGTAGTTTACTTGATTAAGCTTTTCTATAATGAAATGTGGATATATTTAGTATTTTTATAATTTTATGTAATAATTGGCACACAAAAAGATAAAAAAAAATTGATGTAATTTAAGCATAGTAAGCAAAGACATATTTGAGTGCTACCAATGTCGACTACCCATAGCTACAGCCCTGGCGAGCCGAGAAAAGGCTGCAATGGCCGTCTGGCGCGAACGCGTCGCACGCAAGCTGTCAATAAGGGAACCAAATACTTTTCATGAATGGTTTCACTACCGGAAATGTCTGTGTAGTAAATTCCTGCTAGATAAAGAATTTTCCACATAAATACAACAATAGAGCGTATAAAGTACCCGCGACAGCTCTTTTTCGAATTTTAACAAGCATTTACAGCTATTAAAAAGTACAAAAAAATATAATTGGTTATATGGATATATAGAAGACAGTCCCCTCTATCTTTTGACTCAAACCTGAACTTTCTCGCATGTTCAGTTTTCGCGTAAGACTTCATTTTTTATCAAAATCATGCATTTTAACAAAAATCAATGTTCTTCGAAAACGTAGCGTGATGGAGCAATTCTGTTTTCGGATTTGGTTTTAGAATGACAAAGTCTATAAGAATCACGCAACAGTTATTGCTGAACACGACAAAAGTGTTATTTCGTTGAACTGTGTTACTGCCGCCCATTTCTTTGATACATAGAGAAAGTGGTAATCCAAGGTTTACGCGTGTCCTCCTTTGTCTGACGAAACGGCCAAAATTCTCGAGTGTAAAACAAGTAATACGCCCCGAAATTGTAGTGTAGGCGTAATAAATTCTGGATAGGAAAATAAACTAAAATCGAATCGAGATACTTCGAAACTTTTATTTTAAATACAATTCATCTTTTTCTCAACAGCTTGGTATTTCAATATTAAACCTTAATATTTATCGGCGATCAAAATTATATTCGAATTATATAAAAAACGAGGCGCACGACAAAGAATACCCAAATGTATTTGCTTTCGAAGAAGCAAATTGAGTCATAAAAATGAAACCAAATTTTTCTAGAAATTCTTCAACATTATAAAATGACTTCATACTGTTTCTTTTTATAATTAATAAGTAAACGGAGTACAGTTTCTACTCGATAAATGTCCCATATATCTACCCTATAATTGTCCCAGAAGTATGACCACTACTGCGGGGTGTAGCCCGTGAGGAGCCACGAAGCTCGAGAGGCCTCGATCGCCGATTCTAGGACCAGGAGACAGCTACTAATTCAATAACAAAACTTCTTTGTTTTTCATTATTTTTTTATCGCACTTTCACCAACATATTCGTGGCATTTTTCTAATGAAAATAATACCAAGTATGATATAATTCCGATGATATTTACTTGTGTAACGGACGATGAAAAGTACTTTCAATTATAATTATATTAACGGAAAATTAGTGTAAATATAATCCAAAATTTACAAAATAAGTAATCGCTCATAATTTTCTGTATTGTAAGATTAATTCCCGAATGAAAAGAAAATTCCAGACCTTTTCGACTAAAGTAACAAAAAAACTCAATCCGATAATTTCCACAGTGCAAATTTGTAAGTACGGTCTGTTTCTGTGGAAATGAGAAAAATTGCAAAGTTTCAAGCATTTATAAACAAATTCAAAACCAATAAAATAATTGAACCCTCCGGCTCCTTATTTCTCGTGCACTTTACTATATTTGATTTTCAACAAAATCGCGACAGCATAGGTGGTATTAAAACAACTGGGAATGATCGAGATATTAACTGAATCACTGAAGGCAACCTAACGAATTGTAAATCGTAATACAAATAAGACGCAGATTTTAAGACTCAAAATTAATCGAAAGCTTTATGTCGTTTGTTATACAAAGCTCCGTTCACAAAGATATGAAGGTGAATATCAATGTGGCGTACACATACTAAAATCATCCGGTATAATCCTGCGAAATAAGTACATATAAAGAAATGGACGGTGCCAATACTGCGCATGACAAGATTAAAGTGATTACTCGTTCAGGTAACAGTGACACGGTGTGAACTGCCCTTGAGTGGCTGCAACATTGGCAACGTCGCAATTCCGTGTCACACACCGCTGACAACGGCGACGATTTGAGAGTTTTCCACGTGAAGAAACTCGCATAATCTCGTAACTCTCAGCATACAACATGCAATAGTACACAGTGTACGCAGCAGTATGTATTCCGTCAGAATAAGAAGCATATTTTTTTGAAAAGGTATCAACAGAAAAAAATGAATAATTAAAACACTTGAATCGCCGAAGATATCAACATTGGACGAATGCAAACCGTCTTAAAATTCGTAGGGTACACATTTCAGTTTATTATGAAAAAAGCTTGGTGATAGCCTGATTATTAATGCACTGTTGATGTTTCCAGAAATACAAAAATTTAGAGGTAAACTTCGACAAATAGAAGTTCAACAACTTGACGATAATTCCTATCAAGCAATTTTCTACTATTTTTTGGAGATTCTTACAAATTATTAATATTAAAGAAGTGTCCGTAGCCTAATGTTATAGTTACATATTACAGCAATTCAAAGGTAATAACTCATTTTATTACGCATTATTTACCCTAATTATGATACATTATTGGCCTACGATTATTCACCTTGTGTAATGTAAAATAAGCCATAAAAACAATAGAAATTATTAGGCCCACTAGAAACTACTATCCACTTTTTAAATATTTCATGGTTAAAAATGGAAAAAGTATTTGTTAGTATTTATTAAAAATTGTATCGTGTTTACAGGGATGATGCTAAAAATTGAGGAATACAGATTTAAAACTAAAATATGCAAGTATATATTTTAATAAAAATACGTATTGTTAGAGATCAAGCATTTAATAAAGACTTAAAATAACAGTAGATTATAGATTTAAAAAAAAAAGTAAAATTATGTAGAAATAAAATGATAAATGCGTTTTTTTTTAACTGAGCAGACCTTTCCGATACACCTAATAGCTTGTAACTAAATAATCGAATTAAGAAGCATGTTTCTATTGTCATGATAAATACGTAATCGAATTATGTATCATACAACTCTAAAAATAATGTGACCGATAGTTACTAAGTTTATGACAAGACATACTAACCTCACACTATTTCAAATATTGAAGTAAAGTATATGTACACTGTACATATACAGATTGCTGTTATTCAATCAACAAATTAAAGTTACATTTTGTAAAGCTAATTTGGTACTTAACACTCCGTATCGGCATTTATTTAAGAGGCGTTAAAAATCTAAAATAAATAATTAAAGACTTTTTAATAAATTGTTCAATACCTATAGCAATTTTATTTCTAAACAAATAATCTTAAATAATATAACGTCTTTTGCGAAATTATCATATAAACGGAAATTATTGTGCTTCTTTCGGATACAACATACTCATTAAACAGACTAGCAATAATCTTTTGGAAGCCGAAATAATAATACGTAAATAATGAACATTTCTCCCATGATTATTTGTACATTAGGTCTAATTGGCAAGACTGTTCGACAAATGTTAACTTTGACCGGATTTGTAACTTCGATTAAAACTTTCTAACAATTCTTCGTGAGTTGAATACGAATCTGTAATTCTTTTTCAAATGTTCAACTTTGAAGACATCCTGTTCTTTAACATTAACAGCGATACAGTATTCAGTCTGTGATATCAGTACTTAATCTTTCTCAAATAAGGTGATACATGATAAACGTTTAATGTTAGCTTATTAGTATGGAAGTAGTTCGCAGGTCTACACATACAATTATAAAAAACAAAACACTTATAATACATATGATAGGAGTACTAATAATAAAATACTGAATAGTTTGGTCCACGACTGGTCGACCCGAACGACAACGCAATCAGGCAATCACCATTTTTGTAACTGTCGCGTGATTTAAAGGTGGTCCATTTCCTTTGACAGCCTTCAGACTCAGACTTAAGATCCGTCTTGGTCTTGATCCGAAGTATCTTAAGTCTGTGACTAAACTAGTCACATTTCTTCAAGTTTTTGGCTTTATTTCGCAGAGAATCAAGACAAAGTATAGCTCAATTTGTAGCAGGAGATATTTTCTAGCGCGCACCACTCTCGATTTCATCCAGAAAACTCATCCAATGGCATAAAAGTGCTTGGATTCCACGGCATGCACATCGTCAATTTTTTGCCTACTTCTAACGTTTATATCACCAAATATCTGCATAATCTCGTCAGCTGATGATCAGCGCGCGCTAGATGCGAATCAGCGAAAAATATTCTCGTATAAAGACGAAAAGTTGAGACAGGTAAAACCATTTTGCGCCTATTTTTATCGGTAACCTGGTCACTCTACCTTATCGCGAACAGATTTTTATTTATTTTTGCTAGAATACTAATTTCGACATCAACGCACCCATCAACTACAACGCCACCATTCTAGTGGCCCATTGCCGATTCCTGAGATAACACTGTTGCTTGATTCTTTCCACGCGGTAGACGTATCGTAGTACAATCGTTTTGATTAGAAAGATATAATATTGTATCTTGTGCTTATTAATAAAGTATTGTTAAAGGTTATCAAAGGGGCAGGGCATTCTATACCTATTTATTTCTAACAGGTTATGGGCCCAGTAGCATAATCTAATTAAGAATACATAAGTAAAACAAGTAGCTTCGAGTATTAACGTAACGTACAAAGCGCCACGTGTCCGCGGTTAAAACATAATCTAGAAAGTGCCACGTGTTCACGGTTAAGAGAAACTAATCATGATTCATTATAGTCAAATAGACAAATTAGCCAAAGACGATTATGGCACATGGGAAGAACAAATGAGGGCAGTACTTTCGTATACCAACTTTACCAAAGTGAGTGCTAAGACCTGTACAGCACTAGCTCCAATACTCATTATTAACATCAAAATATCTTCTAAACCAGTGATGGGGAACCTTTTTGAGGGGTGGGTCAAATTTTGTTCATTATTTTTTTTTTAATACTAGCCCATGGATCACTAAGTCAGTGGAAAGACTTGGAACGGGAGGGTATGGTAAAAAGGGTACCAATAATTTGGAAACAAATTTTTATAATAAAAATTTTTTTTTTGTTTCTAACTGTTAAAATCCTCTAAAAAGATTTACGCTTTCTGCTTTTTACAACTTTTACTTTCGCGAGAGAGGGGCAAAAATAAAGGTCGACGTCAAAAAATTGACATCAATGGGGTAATTACCATGAATTACGTTGAGTGTTACGTTGAGAATTACGTTGAGAGAATTTACGCGTACAATGTTGCCGCATTACGTTCACACAAAAACTGTCGATACTCGCATAGATATTTGTACTTTGATTTCTTAAAATTTTCGATTGTCTGTCCTCTTTTTTATGATATAAAAAATAAGTTTATAAAAAGCAACGCGTGGATCATTACAAAGCCTTCGTGGGTCAGTGTCTGACCCACAGGTTGTAGGTTCGCCACCACAGTTCTAAACAAATAATTTCTCGCCATAAATGAATTAATGCTTTTGCGTAGGGAATGACGGGTAGCATTGAGTAGTAGATTAGAAAATATTCGATTCCATTTAAAAAAAAAAGTAAACAAAGTTGACCTTCATATGACCTCTACGCGACCACATAGAAAAAGTATATGTACATCGGAAAGTGATACCGTTTAACTTTTGTCTAAAACATTCTTTAGTATCATTAACAGTTTCGGATATATTTTAGATTTAAAAAGAAACGCTAAAATCGCTTATCTTTTAATCCATGATATATATATTACTGGCACATGGTTAGAATACTCAGAAGCCTGACCTATCAGTGGGTCACGCCCTTCTCAACGTACCTATTAAAGAATGGAGTACAGTAAATTTCACTCGAAAGGGACTCTAACAAACGAACGTTGCTACTTGTAATAACGGTACGTTCTAAATACCTAGCCTCGGCTCCGAAGACGAAATTACATAAAAATATTCGAAAGTACTGAATTAACCAAGGTTACAGTGTGCCTTCGCGGCTCCACATTAATTGGTATCGCTTTGTCCATGAAAACGGTACCTACCACTTATACAGATTACACGCGACGCAAAGATGTCTTTTTTACCTCCCTCCTTGCTTTCCTCGAGAAAAATTACTAATTCACCGTGCATTATGCAACAAATGATTACGTGTACTAATGACGCGTTGTGCAAGTTTACGCATAATAAATATATACTCGTACAAGATACGTAACGGTATATTTTACACTGCGCTATTTTTGTCATGCATTTAGAAAGACCTATACTGCTGGCTTTTATTTTCCAGTTTAAACCTATCAAACGTTACCACTCAAGATAAGAAAAGGATAACTAAAGTATATCAGCGAAGTTTCGAAAAATTTTCGAGAATCAAAGTATAAAGAAACCCCGGGAATTTTGTTGTCAAGAATGTGAAATGTGTTGTTAGTAATCTTAAAGTGGAATTTTTTAATTCAATTCTTTTTGTGGTTATTATTAATATTCTAGCGGATTTAGTGCCCTCGACAGACGACTCGAATTAAGTCGGCATTAAATTTCGATAAAGGCAGGTAATATACAGGGTGTCACAAAAATGTTGTATTTCCTTGAAAAGGTTAATTCCTAGAGTCACTTAAAATAACATTTTCGTTTATGAAAATATTCTCCGCGGCTCCGTTAAGGAATCATTAACGAAAAACGTGGATCAATTAGAGCGCGGCTACAGCAGACGGATTCCGGCTCGATCAATGTCAAAGTCACTTTGAGCAGGACCTGTCGCCGAACCGGGATCCGCCCACTATAGCCGCGCTCTGATTGGTCCATATTTTTCGTCAATAACTCGTGAACAAAGCCGCGGGGAACATTTCGTAAAGGTAACAGTTATTTCGGCTCACCTTAAGAATCACCCTTTTCTAAGAAAAAAAAAACCTTTTTGGGACACCCTGTATAATCAAATTTGATCTGAATAAGATACATAAAGTTGAACCTTCATTTCCCATCTCATGGTAACGAGACATTACTTAGTTTGCCTAAGAAATACTTTCCCTGGCTTTTATGCTGATGAATTGCGCTTAGAACTCGTACAATATGTAAAATAGAAACACCTTTAAAAAATTGACCTTTAAATATGTAGAAAAAATTCGTTTATACGAGTATCGATATGTCACGAAAGCTGTATCGTTAGGAAGAAGTTGACGGACAAGAAGGAATTACATTATCAACGTGCACAGCTTCTTTTTTGGTTCTTCACAAATGAAGGAGATAGAGGAAGAGGAGGAGGAGGAGGTGGAGGGTGGGGGGGAGGGAGGGAGAGAGAGAGAGAGAGAGAGAGAAGAATTCGGCAATAGCTATTAAAAATTAAAGGTATTTTCGCGAAAGGAAACACGATCATAGCGTGAGTCAGACAAGAAAAGAGAGCCAAGGCAACGCTATTTTTTCCGTATAGACGGCCGGGCAGTCGATGGATTGAACAGACAGACAAGCGCGCAGGCAGCACAGGTAGATAGGTCAGTGTCGCCACATTAAGACTTGTGTCCCCACTCTAACTTCCTCTTCTACCGCGCTATTCCCCACGCTTCCGTCGCGGCCCGATCACGTGACGCGCTTCGTCTCTGTCGTGCATGTCTCACAATGACACGTGACTAATCCAGAATCTGGCAGGGAGAGGGTAACTTTTTTCCCCTCAATTCGTGCTCCCTGCCCTCATCTGGCGGCGCTCAGATAGATAGATAAGCAAGCAAACAAGCAACGCAGGCAGGGAACAAACGAATGCAAAAATCAGCTGACTGAGAAGCCGGCCGGCTCCATGGCAAGGACTTGGTAACGTCGCTTCGCGCGTCAGAGGATCTACAGGGTGCGGCGCAAATTAGTCCCCACGATTTTTCAGCCCCTTCGGGTGGTCGGACAGAAAAGTGTTTCGTACCAAAGTTAATCAGTGTTTAACCGACAAGAAATTGCAATGTATTAAATTTAAAAAAAAATCGATTTTCAACAAAAAATCAAGGTCGCTGTCATGTCTTTTAATGGTACTGGGTATTTTTAATTTCATAATATTGTAGGCGACGTCGATACGAATTCAACGACCTGACTGACGATGACTTTCAAATGACCTTGAAAGAAAATATCGCCATGAATCAATTGTCAGAATATTTGAAATATTTCGACGGTACGTAATAGCAACACCTCGCATTTAGAGGTAAACAAATTAACGTAAACGTTGCTTCAGAACTTAACTCACAAAAAACCAAATTTACTATTAGCGTACCGGTTCATTGTTACGTATTTCACAATTTCGTGTAATGAACTAACAGATCTTGCGACACAAACGTTGAGGAAATGAACATTCACAATGTTTTGAATTATTATAATTATACATATATTGTCAAATATTCCTATTTTGGCGTATACATGGGCAAAATTTTCTTTTAGGATATTGTTTCAGACATATTCACTAATACTTCCCATGCAAAACGAGCATATACTTTTGTGTACCTTTTTTGTTATTTAAGATAAAATTATTTTTCTTTATGAAACCGTACATATTAAGCTGTATACATGCTCACTCATGATCACAAAAGTAATTATAATATTAAAATTACATTATTCAGTCGTCCAGGAACAGTTTTCAATAACAACATTATATTCCAAAGTGTATAGATATAACACAATATGAAGAAATAAGGCAGTTCAGTTATCACAGTTCACAGTATTTGAATAAAGGAAAACAGAACTAAAGATATAATTTAGCAGTGTTAAAATTAATTTTTCAAGTGAATTTTTATTGTTCCATCTAGTTTGAACTATTACTTAATGACATAACAACTCAAATGAACAATATTCGTTACTTCGAAAAATCATTTTTTTTTTCAACATTATTTTTGCACACTGTGCGACGCGTGCTCGTGACACACGATCTTCGGGCGGTTCGAAAGTTTCCTGTGATTTACCGGTAGCGGGCGTGAATTTCGTCGCATTTCCTTGTATTATTACAATATGATCTTTACCGGGCACTTACAAAAATAGGATGAAAATTGAAAGTAGTAGAACTCTATCTATACTAGAAAAGCTTGGACGAGGTTAAAACCAAGAATGCACCATTTAAGAAACTAGCCTAACTTAACCCTAATCTTTCATTGTTATTAACGATCTCTTCCATTCTCTTGGATGGGGGGAGGGCGTTAATGGATGACGTAGATTTAATTACTGAGGCTCGTTCGCGTAGAACATTAATGTCTCACGATGGATACGTAAACCAGTCGGCCGATGATGAATCAGTTATAGAAGCGAAGCCGCACGCGCGAGTCTGCGCACGCCCACGCAGCACTGCTGCGAGCTAAGTTTCTATTGGGCTGCATGTGCTTCGCACGCGACTCTCTCCGATCGGGACGCGCGACGCACGAAGCACCAAGCACCAAGCACGAAGCACGAAGCACGACGCGCAACGCAGCGCAGCGCAGCGCGCCGCTGCTCTGGGCAGCAGTTTTGCCGTGCCGCGCGTAAACTCTCTACATACATACGGGTCTGCGTCCTGTGTCCTTATGTTTCGCGTGCCTCCAATTTCCTTGCGACTACGGCGACCTGTGGCTATGTCTTGTTTTTCGATACGCGTATTGCGCGTCTCATTTAATACCAGAGAGAATTGATACCTAGGAGACACGCGAGAGAGGTTACCGGCCGTGTCATTTATCCTTCGTCTGCCTAGCTTGAAAGCGAGTCAAGGAATTCACTCCAGAGAGGCTGTTATTTTCGAATGTACTGTTCCACGTAGCCGCGCGGAGAGTCTCTAAGGTCTTATTTACGAGCTAATAAAACATATCGTTGGGAGGGGATTACGAGGCTACGTAAAGCTACATTACTGAAAACTCTGTCCTTACCGAATATGGGGTTATTTCCTTCAAACTTTTTAGTCTAGTTTAACGTATATTATTCCTACAACGTTTTTTCCTTAACCAAACTGAGCAATAGTTTGTAACTTCCTCTAATGATACCTCAAAAGGTTGAATTTTTTCAAGAAATATTTTTTAAACATGCGCCATTTTCTCAATAAAAAATCCATCGCATTAAACTATCCGTGCGCTTAACTAACACTGCTCTAACATATTTCAACCTTCACTCGTCCCCCATTTTCGCAACTTGACGTATCCCTCGTGTCAGATTGACACAATGGTAAAACATCAAACGAAATGAAATGATAAATAATTAACTTTACTAATTATTTGATTGAGACTAAAGTAATAAATATTTACACAATATATGTTGCTCGCATATTCGCACGAATTAGAGTCCGCCAGATTTTGATCTTATCGTTCTTAGGTTTGTCTCGTAACGGAGAAAAGGACGAAGAGAATACATAGCGTCTCTTCTTCAAGTTCACACGATGCTTTCGATATTCAAAGCGATACATGACTAACTGAATTATGAAAGGACTCTACAATGACTGCATAATTGTCGTGTAACAATTACAAAACAATGAACTAACCGTCAAAGGACCTGAAAAAAAACATGAATATTATGTGTCAGATTGACATACCAAAGTCCTTCTTGTAACATATGTTGTCAAGTTTTTTTGTCGCGTGTTTCACTATTGGCATTACTAAATAAATAAATAAACAAATATACAGGGTGATTCACCTAACGTTTGCACCTCAAATATCTTTGTTGTTTCTAAAGATACGTAAAATATGGTAAGAACAAAGTTGAATGGTACAATGGGGCTGACACGATACCGTAAAAAAATGTTTTTATGTCATTTTGTTTAGAGATATCAAGGTCACCTTGACTTTTTTAAATGGAGCCACCATCTTTTAAACACCTACAATGATAGTCCCTTTTATTAGGAATTCAGTGACTATATTAGTCCAAGGTCATTCACGGTCAAGGATAGAAAAAACGTATAAAACTAAAATATGGAAGCAGAATACCTGTACTTTATAAATGTTCGAAATGATGGCCATCTACGTCGATACGTTGACGTAAACGAGCTTTGAAGGAATGTTGAACTCTGATAAGTACATCCGAGGTGATATTCGTACATACATACTGTGATGATACGCTGACGCATATCTTCAACTGTTGTTGGAGCATCCATGTACGCGGTCACTTTTAGCGGACCCCATAAAAAGAAATCCAGTGGATTTAAATCAGGCGAACGTGCTAGCCATGAAACAGTTCCGCCTCGTCCAATCCATCGGTTTGGAAATCGAGAATCCAACGTTTCTCTTGCTACTCGTGCATAATGAGCAGGACAATCGTCATGTTGGTATCACATATCATAGCGATTTTGTAAAGGGACATCTTCTAACAAAATTGGCAGATCTTCTTGCAAAAATTGAGCGTATTTCTGTTCCGTCGTCATTCCGTTGACGAAATATGGTCCAATTACTTTGTCGTTCAAAATACCACACCACACGTTTACGCTCCATTGTCTTTGATGATCAATTTCTCGCAGCCAGTGCGGATTATCCACAGACCAATAATGGGCGTTCCGTAGATTAATTGAGCCATGATTAGTGAATGTTGCTTCGCCCGTAAACAAGACATTAGAAAAAAAAATGAATGCTTTTGAAGCAATCCCCATTGACAAAAGTTAATTCTATTTTGTAAATCATTCCCGTGCAATTCTTGATAGAGAGATATGTTGGACGGATGAAATTTATGTCTTCTCGGGAAATTTTTCCCTACATATAATATGCATATACAGGGTGAGTCTCGTGACACAACGACTTCAAATAACAAGTTTTTAGTTTTACGAATAAATTGTTGAAAGAAATATTGCATGGTTCCAGACGGACATATATACTTTGCTACAATCTGTTTTTTGTTACTTTTGAAATAGAATGCACAATATTTTTTCTCGAATTCGGATAAAGTACCATTTTCTCCATAAAAAAGTATTATAGCAAAAATTTTTATAGCTGAATTCTTTTTATTAAAAAATTGTTTCCGCGCTCTAAAATTGACTAATACAATGTAAAAATCAAAATTATTTAACTACCTATTTCCTAAGCGTCACAAAAAATTTGCAAATATGAGTTCATTTTAAGTCGTCACAGGGATTATCTCCTTTAAGGAAAGTTGTTTAAAAAAAACTCAATGTTAACAAATTTTGTAGTCCTCACCACCTTGCATGACAATCCATTCAAAACATCCGGATTGCCGCCAATTAAGATTATCTCGATTTTTGCCAGTTATAACTCGTAGAATGCAAACTTCCGCTAAAAAATTTAGGACACTTTTCGCCATTCAAATTTCCATTGTTATTCATTACTATGCTAGAGTATATTAAGTTAAGGGTAGAGTCGAATGAGGGGGCCAAAGTGCCCTCAAACAAAATTAAACGACATATGAGCCATTCGATAGGGCATCAAGAAAAAAAGTGTTGTGTAGAATTTTAACCTTGTAGCTCGACCAAAAGGATAATTATGCGATAAAATTGTGAAATTATTCGATATAGGGAAGTTTCCCGCCGATTTCAATGACCTTGACACATGTTGTCAAGATCGTCATTCTGAATAAATTTTCCCCATGTATTTTACTACCGGTCGCACTTGGTTTTCGAAGTATTCACGAAACAACTGTTCGGATGACTATAGCGAACTCCAACTTTTCCCAATGACCGAATTTGTTCTTTAGGGCGGAAGAAAGGCTTCGTCCCTTTCTCTGCATCCCCTCCCCAGGAAGCCGAACCCAGAAACGGCGAACAATCACAATGTGGTGATTTTCTTTTTTCGGGTAGATCAAGCTTTTTAAATGTTAAATATTTTTCTAATTTTGAATAAGAAAATATGTCTATTTAATATGTTTTTGGGGTTTATCGTGGTCTAGCCCAGAGCTGCTCAACATCTCTATTAGCGTTTTTTAAAGCATTAAAAAAGAAAAATACGAAAAACGGACAAGCAGTCTGTAAAATTAAAAAATGGAGATACGATGACGAAATGTAATTTTTAATTCCTTTCATCAAGGAAAGGGAAACGATTACCTCAATACAAATAGGCGATGAATTTGATGACGAACATGATGTGATCAATGTAACAGTGGAAGATGTAACATACAAATAATCTCCTATGTCATATCCTAAAGATAGCGACCAAGTACTATACCAATAGATTCAAAAATTACCAACAGGGTCAATACCTTATAAAAGATAAAAGGGAAACCAAAAACAGCATCAGCTGTACCGATAAATTATATCTTGAATAGTTTAAGGATGCCTGGGGAGGAGGTGCTCTCTCTGTCTTTAAAACACGTGTTTGCTCTTTGGAAACGGCAGAATCCGCTGTAGCGAGTGTCTGTAGGTTTTTGCAATTATTTCTGTCGCTAAGATCCATCGACGGCGGTTACATACACAGTGGAAATCCGTTTAAAACAAACTAAGTTTTAGCAGTACCCGGTTAACCGAACTCTAGCTGAAAATCCCTCTACACGAACGCGAACTCTTATTAAATGAACGAAATATCATAGTTAGTGGTGGAAGACAGGTGGTATGCTATTATCTGAATCATCTGATTCTGCGAATCAATTTGTCTCCCGACAGGTTCATATAAATGGACTTCTACTGTATAGGAAAAAGTTGTTCGGAGTCATGCCCCCCAACATCATATTTCAAAGTCATTAAAATCATTTAGGACCCTCCTGCTCCGATTAATTACTTAAAATTGAAAAATTAATCTTCGCGCTACCACTACTATATTTTCGTGTTTATCCATCAAGGTCTACAGAATTTAACAAAATTAAAGATGAAATATATCTTAAATTAATCACTTTTCGACATAGGTTAATATTTCTTTATAGAGAATGACGAGCTGTATTAAATCGTGCAGAGACAAATATGGGTCTCTATTTTAAAAAATGAAGATGATCTCGAAATCTCCAAAACTCTATCATTTACAAAACAAAAAAAAAACTGTTTGTAGCCCTCTTTATACTGAGAAACTTTGGTTAATAAAGTTTCTTCATATTTTCAAACACAGCGGAGTTGATGTGCTCATATGTATTGTATCACCCTGTAGATTAAGCGTAAGAACAAGTCAGTTTAATAGTACATATAAAGCTGGCAAGGACGTCATTAGAAGCTTGGGAAACGATCAGAAATGTCTACGAATACAAATGAGTTTATTCAAAATGTGGAACAATTAGGTAAAGCTGGTATACAATTGCCAATTATGTTATTAAATTCATCGTCTAATGAAAATTAAACATTTCGAATTCCAATTGAATCCAGAAAAACGTGACCCTCGCTTGAAGGTTAATAAAAGAAGGTATAGGAAGAACGGAATATACATAATGGACAAAGTGAATCCTGTGGTGAAGAAGGGTTACATATTATCAAATTAAAAGACACAAGTGCAACAAGGCACAACCAAAGAAATATGATAAAAACACGACTTCCTGAACATAGTGAACATAAAAAGTCTAAGCAATATGCCATACACAGTGGAAAAGTGGATCATGCAGCAAAATATTGTGTAAATAAACCTGTTAAAGTATTAATGATGCCAAGCGGCTGGAGATATATGACATTGCTCTAGGCTGATTTGCGAAAATTTAACTTTAAATAATAAACAATGATTTCTTAATGTGAAAATCTCTAGTACTCTCCTATCTGAAATCCGTCAAGATAGTTTGTGATAGGAAATAGCCTAAATAACATCTCATTAACCCCTTTTAACAAAGATCTAATTGTGGCCCGTTTTAATTAGAAGCGACAAAAAACGGGAATGTGACCCTAAGTGACATCAAATTATAAACGAAGCATCGTACTCATTTTTAAGGTATATAAACCCGCTCATTTTCATCCTCGTCGGTCGGTAGTCGTGCAGTCACGTGTAGAGTCACGTTGCGTCACACTCATATGAGTCAATTCTAGTGTTATCGGATTAAAGTCCCTTTCGAATCAAATCATAACCTTATAGTTTCCGTTAGTTCGCTATAGCTTCTATTTGGCATTTAAGAATTGCTCTTAGATACCGCATTGCCAGTGCGTCAAAACCGTGCAACATAGGTAATAATTCTTTAATTGTATACTCACTCTAAATTCATTCGCAACACAAACACTTCTAACACAATTCTCAATTCAGAATATATTTGTTTTGTTTGCTTTATTGGCCAATATCATAATCCAATAATTGAAGGTTCCCCACACGATAAAATCTTACCGCTCGGGTAACAATAAAATGTATCAATTAAATTATATATAAGTTACGAGGCCTACTAACTATCCTAGCGGCTTCCTGATTTCGCATCGGGTTCGTCCACGACATATCACATCCCAACAAAGATTTCTCCAACCTAGTGGCGCCACAGTTTCAAATTGGATTCGTCCACGAAAATTATACCATCCTAGCGACTCCCCACTTTCGCATTGGGTTAGTCCGCATCCTACAGCTCCCTGATTTCGCATAAGATTCGTCCGTGAATCATCCAACCTCCCAGCGGCTCCCCAATTTCGCATTGGGTTCGTCCGCGCTATTATACAACCTCCTGACGGGGGGGGGGGGGGGACCCCCGGTTTCGCACCGGGTTTGCCTGCACGTCCCTCCCAGTGACTCCCCAAATTCGCATTGGGTTCATTCACGAAGTTTCACCCTCCTAGCAACTCCCCGGTTTTGCACCGGGTTCGTTGTGTTTAACTCCATTCCTTGAGGCTCCCTGTTTTCGCGTCAAATTCGTCCTCAACATCTATAATCCTAGTGACTCCACGATTTTGCAATGAGCTCGTCCGCGTACCTAACTAACAAATTGAAACCGTGTTCCTGAGGAAATAACCCTTCGCCAACCTCTCGCGTTGCTCGCAGCCCTGGCTCGTAACATTTGCCTTTTATTTAAACTTCCAAATAGAAATAATTTTTTATTTAAACAGCCGATATACATATTACCAAAATCGACTATTACCGAAACTGATACCGGTATTTCACCGATACTGGTATTACACCGAAAATCGAAATAAATACCGGTATTTTTTCGGTTTTTCAATCTAACAGATACATTAAGTGCTCCTCTACCATAAAATAAAAATTTTAACAAATTCAACAAAGTATATTTAAAGACATTAATAGCATAACGTTTGCATAACAATAATATTTAATTAATATATTTTATTATTATTAATAAAATCTGCTAAAATGTGTATTAACATTAATTATTAATAAGACATACGAGTCACGGGATCTCGTTTACGAGCGTGAAACAGTTAATGTATCCTAATGTTGAAAACGGAATAACTTTTATTTTAATCGGAGCAAATTACTTGAATTTTTTTATATTATTCCGAAAGGCACCAATGGCCGATTAATATGAAATTTGGATCATGTTATGAAGAATGTGGAAGGTCTCCGAATATAAAATTTCAACTTCGGGAATTCACCCGATTAGAAAATACAGATACTTAAGGAAAAGCCGCTCAATCACTGTGATCGTTTGCTTTGGAGGTGCGTATTGTCTCACGTATTTGTTCAAATAGAAAAGTCGTCTATTGTTTTGGGGGAGGGGCTGCCGCACCTAACCCTAATCCTAACTTTAAATAGTAACGCACGCACCACGATACGACTCGAACTGCCTTACATTTACCTAAGCATCGCGTTCCCAACAGAAAAAATGTAAATAGATCATTCAAACATCATAAAGCATTATGGATTCCACATGCATAAATATCCCTCAGGCATTCTTACATTGTTGCTGAATATAGCGTCCAAAGCATCGAAAACCTATTATGACGGATTTATAATTGAGAACCTGTATCTTTTAAGCGCATAAATTGTCGAAGCTAAAATTATATATCTGAGGTCATTCCCTATCCCTCATAATACACACCAAGTTTCGTCTTGATTGGCCACCGGTGCCTTTCGGAAGTACAGCCTTTTCTTTAAATATTAGCGGGTCTAGTTTGCTAAACAATTGTCAAAAAAACTTTTGCAAAAACTAAAATTGGTTGAAATGTCAAAAAAATAAAAAACTCATATTTGGCTTCTTTATTTGAGTGAATAATTAAACTTTTAACATTGCATTTTCTAGATGTCGGTAACTTTTATACATGCTTAAAATTTCATCGAAAATTGTTAACGTTGTTACGAGGTATAAACAATTAAAGATTGTGAAAATAACAAGTTTTCAGTACTTCGGACCAAGACCTTTGGAAAGCCTGGACATTTTTACATCTTTTAATGCTTCTAGCTCACAACAACGTTAACCAATTTCAATGAAATTTTTAGCATGCACATAAGTTACCGAGGCTTACAAAACGCATTCTTTAAATTTTCGTTTCAGGCTCGGACCCAAAATTTAAAAAACGCGAGTTTTTTATTATATTTGTTACTCCAACCTATTGCAAATTTTGAAAAAAATTTGTAAGCATTGTCTAGTAAACTAGTCCCTCTAACATCTAAAAAAAAAATACAAATCATTTGGTCTAATTTAAAAAGAGTTATTCCGTTTTACAAGGTGTATGAACAAATATGCGAGTCACTGAATCTAATTATTTATTATTATTTCTTCTATTCCGACCCATTTCTTCTATGTGCACTAGCTCTAGTTGAATTCGCTCACTGCTCGATTATTAGAATAAGACTGATTGTTGGCGCGATGCACAGCTAAAATGCGACACGCCGCGTAAAAAGTGCCTACCGGCACGCCTCCCCTCGACCAGACTTCGAGATAAGCCTTCATTTGTTTATGGATTCTCAAGCCAAATGTGTGGTTTAGTCATGAATAGAAAAAATCAATACACTGTATTTATTAACACTTTGCACTCGAAGCTATTTTAATTCCAAAACAAAACATTTCTTCCGACCTAGAATAATTCCCTCCTATATATTTCTTTTCATGTTATACATACAAGAATGGAGAATAAAGTAAAAAATATTTTGAGTAATGATATAGCAATTTTTAGTGGTGCCTTACAGTCGCCATTCGAGTGCTAAGGGTTAATGGTCACTCCTAATATTCCTAATCGAAATAAGAAAACCGAAAATATTACCGGTAAATATATAAAAATATGCTGGTAATTCCGTACACTTGGCTGGTATAAATAGCTTGGTATAAATGCCATACTTGGGCCATGTCTGCAGTGACATATGCAGGGTGTCCAAAATATGGTACTCCCTTGAAATGGATGATTCTAGAAGTGATGTCTCCGTTAAGGAGATATTAACGAAAAACGCGAACCAATCAGGGCGCAGCTGCAGGAGACGGATTCCGGAACAGCCAATGTTAACGCCACGCTCGGTATCAGTGTGTTGTGGCTGCAATCTGATTGGTCCGTGTTTTTCGTTAATAACTCATTGACGAAGCCGTGAAGAACATTTTCGTAAAGGAAAAAGTTATTCCAAATAAGCTTAGGTATCACCCTTTTCAACGGAATACAACATTTTTGGGGCACCCTGTATAGGTAGATAAAACCAAATAGATTTTTCACGACTTCACTACGAAAGTTAAGGGTTAGTAGAATTACGAGGAACACCGACGAACAAGATCGACACAATTTTATGCGGCGTGTGGCTGAGTGTATTTGCATATGTATATGCGGAAGGTGGTTCCGAGATTCAGGTGTCTCCGCAGGTAGACGGTGTCTGAGATAGGTACGGTAGAAACTGGAAGAGGCCGGACGCGAAAGTTTTCATGACAGGAGATGAAAAAAGAAGAAGCAAACAAAACTGAAAAAGGGCAGCAGGCGTCGGCAAAATTCAATCTTTCAAAGGAAGAGCTGTTCAATTTTTTGCACCATTCGTTTCTTTTTCTCACGAGAAAATATTGTTTATTTCTGAACCGGCGCACGGGGGCACGTTAACTATCCAAACAATTATATAAAATTCGTCACTCCAAGGAAGGTTTCATAACAAGTGGGACACCTCTGTAGCAGCACGATAATGTAAACGCAAATGTAAACAAATTAAAAACTGATAACTTTTTGCGGAGAGTTTCTAAACAATTCCATACATTTTTAATACTACTCCAAAGATACGTCTAGGCAGTGAATTTTAAGTTTAAATTTGAATTTTAAGTTTCAGTAAAAACGTTAGAAGAATTTAAAAACGCTATTATATTATTTTTAACCTATTCAACATACATATTAAGAAAGACAATAAGGAGGTCCAAAATACATACTATGAATGAAATAGCATGCGGCCCGCGGGGCCCAGTTGGGACCGAAGAGTGGGAGAACCGGCAAACTAATGGTGGGGGTCGCGCAGCGACGGCGGGGGAGAAGTTGCCCAGCTCTGCCTTAGACCATATACAGGGTGGTCCCCGCAACTTGCACACCTATATAACTTCCAAAGGATTTTTTTTACAGGTGAAAGTGTTTCGGAGATTTGATGTTTCGGACTTTGTTTTTTTAAATGAAATACTATATTTTTTGTACCAAAATATGGAAGAATGTCGAATTCTGAGTAAGAAATTATTGACCTTAATTAGCCCTAAACCTAATAATTAACGAGTAATTTCATTTTATCAATAACACTCTTTCATTTATGTTGGTTGCGATATGCTACTAGGTCACCCATGTTAACAAACATTGTCACGTAAAAAACTCGCTGTCCTGCGGAAATCTATGAAAAGGTTGAATTTCTTACCTAATATTACGCGAAGAAAATTTTCAGAAAATAAAGTGAAATTACTGCCATTCTGCCATATTTTGGTATAAAAAATATAGTATTTCATTTAAAAAAAAATCCTTTAGAAGTTATATAGGTGTGCAAGTTGCGTGGACAACCCTGTATACTTATAGATCCGGCATAGGTATAAGATATGCGCACGTCGCAGTGTTCCAAGATAACGGAGTTCTGGTGCCTACAACGGACGTTACAAGATAATTCAAAATGGTGGATAGTGTATGAGACGAGGCACGTGTACATTTAATTACGATAATAAGTTACAATTATTGTAGCATAAGTATATGTATAACTAATCAACAAAACCATAATAGGATAAGAACTAAGCCAACAAAAACTATTTTATTTTATAGCCAGTAATTAGGAATAAGTATTTATTGTATCATATGTATTACTTGTAAATGAATATTATTATTATTGTTTTATTTTATATTTATTACTTTATATATAATACATGTATTGTATTCTACATAAATATTGTTCTTACCATTCTTTTTTTTTTTTGTTAAATAAAGTAACTTGTGAAGAGATATAATATAGAAATTTCAAGTTATCAACATCTATATTCAAATTTGACTTTTTCAATATTATAATTGACAAAATGAGCAAGCACTGTTTGAAATAGTAAAAGTAAAGTAAAGTGAACGAGTAATAAAATAAAATATTTATACAGAATGACATACAGCGACGACTGCCATTTCCCCTCTAACACTTTAGCTTCACGGTATGTACTGCGACTTCTCAACAGACTATAGCAATTTGCCCACAACCATCATCTGGTAGATTATGTAATCTTGGGACAGGGTACGTTATCTGAAGTCGGGTCTATAAGAATATATGGTGTAAGTCTCATACACTGTCCACCATTTTGAATTATTTTGTGACATCAATTGTGGGCACCAGTACTCTGTTATCTTGGAGCATTGCGTTCTATGCATATTCTATACCTATGCCGGGTCTATAGCCTGCCCAACCCTTGGCGCGTAACAATATTAAAAACTTTATACATTTTTATATACATATTATGCATATGCGCCTTAGCCAAAATCAAACATCCGTCAATATTTAAACAATATATAGGATGACTCACTTAATGGTTAAATTTATAAAACATAAAAAAATGTTTCAAGCGAAGATTGTTTGATATTGAGCCGGGCACGCAACGTGATAATTAGTTAATTGTGTGTCACTTTTTTATCGGGATACGAAGACGACTTTGAGTTTATACTAGTTTATAACTTTGATTCGAAAGAATATTCAATGCTGAGAAAAAACAAATAACTAATTTGGCATTTAATAAAAGAACTAAAGTCGCATCGGGAATTGAAACTGTCATAAAAAAATAGAAAATAGTAAAGGAGATTGCGGGAAACGGATGCAAGAGTTTCGCCCGTGTAATATATTCCACGTAAGAGGTTAATAGAGCTGAACAACGACAGTAACACTTCTATTTACTTTACGTCAGGGAGTTCTAACGTGTGGCTCGCGAGCCACGCGCGGTTCTTTCCCCGCTTAGGTACTTCCCCCACTCTTAGACTTCAACGTTATGTGTAGTGCGTAGAACCATTAACTCTACGATTGTACATAGTAGTGGTAAGAGCTTTATCTAATGGTGGGGATCTTGCGGTTCTCGGAGGGGAACAAGTTAGCACTACCTGCTTTACATCATATGTAATACACTACGAACATACAATGTGAACGAATCCTGAGCAGGGTTTTCTCTATGAATTCACAACCTTGTCACAATTGTAAATAATACAGATAACAAATTGAGAAAGGTCGTTGTCAATATTTCCTTAAACAGAAATTATTATCTTCAGTTAATTTTCGTTGTTTTTAACAAGTAATGTACTAATTTTCCGAAGTCTTTCTTACATTTGAAACGATGTCTATAGATGTGTTTTCTACAAACTAATTAACTACAAACTGACTGAACCATCAAATCAAAGGTTAAAATCAGTCATTCATCGATTTCAAATTACTAATTATAATATCCGTCATTACAATTAAATTCATAATAAAAATATGAAATATTGAAACGTATATGTAATAGCTTTATAACACTTGTGTATATCTTACTAAATATTCGACAGTTCTCACCAACCTAGTTTTCTAGGACATTTTTTTGGTTCCCCGAGCATAAGCGACTTGCCGGACAATGAACCACGCCTCCTTTCGATGGTTCAGCCTATGGCAATATTTGTCCCGCTGACGTCACATTGCCGCCCTTAGCTATGCCCGCTGGCATCGGCGGGCGCACTGTTTCGGGGTAGATCTAAATACGTTGCTATCAAACACTATAGAAAATTTTATTCGACTTCAAGTACATTTAACTTGTTCACGATGCCATGCCTAATATATTAGTCGATGGCCATTTTAAGTGAAACATTACAAAACTCAGCATAACAAATGTCATATTTATAATGTGTTTTTAATATTTACTAGCAATGGGAAGTTTCAAATCAATCAAGGAAAGAAATCAAAGAAATTTACGCTATGAAAATTAGAAGTGTTGGATACATATGTATTTAGTACTGTTTAGAAAAGGTTTCTTCTCCCCGATTTTTGTGACCTTGAAATATATTGTCAAGGGCATGATTCTGAAGAACGTTTCCCTATAGGTACGTATGTATATGTTTTACCGTCGCTCGCCCTTGGCTACTGACACATTCACAGAAAAAGAACTGTTAGAATCATTACTGCGAACTCCATTTTAAACAAATTAGGGTTAGATTTCTTGTAAAGGAGGTGAAAAACACTTTTTATTCGATAAGAAAACATCAAAAAACAAAGCTGTTTATTTACCTTAAACTTTACTCTAAAACTAATTAGTTTAAGAATTATGACTTTTTCTCGAACGCCCATATACATAGTCGATGCACTGCACGAAGGTAAGATATATGTCATATATCTCTTTTTTAATAGTCATTACGCTTTAAAAATAAGTATAATTAATATAGTAATTGGATCCCTTACTCTATATCCTCGTAAAATTAAGACAATATAATTAAAACATAGATAATTTAGTTACACGCGTGTATCTATTTCCTGTATTTCGACTACATAGTTTCAACTCCGTAATATATGTTACACGTACATACCTTCAATATGTTTTGGCTACTCTCCGTGTTTGGTCCCTCCTCACAGATTTTGATAGAATTGAAATGTCTTGTAAAACTCAACATTCTGAACAACTTTATCCTATACATGTAAACTGCAGCTACTACCACATTGAATTTTGCCTATACGGGCACGACCGAGACGTGCGTATGCGTGGTGCGACCGTTCATCAACTGTTTCTACAGGTATATAACGACGATGGTCAAACGATCTGTATACCGTGTGAACTTTGTACGACAAATGATGATGAAGATTTGGTTTCATAAATATAAAACATTGCGGGCTGAATTTTAACTTTACTAAAAATTATAGACTTTTATACTTTTTAGTAGTTCTCGATCAAATTTAACCCAACAACGACATCATAAACATTAATGTCCATTAGGACGGGCACCCCCTTCCCGAAAAACCTAACACGAACTCATTCTGAAATTCATTTAAATTTGAATCGGAAAATGTTCAACACTCGAGTTACTTTGTTGTTCTTTCTTTTCATTAAACTAAATTTCAGAGTGAGTTTTTTGCGAATATCTCAGAAATTAAAGCCGAGCGGCGGTTATATGTACAGGAAAAAGTTGTTCGGAATGATGAGTTTTACAACATAGGTACCATACGTAAACAATATGGTAAATGTTTACAAAAGGGGACCCAGCTCCGATGACCTTGATCTTGGAATATGTTGCCAAGGTCAACATTCTGATCTACTTTTCCCTATATGTGTATCCGTCGCTCGGTCTTAATTTTCGAGACAAATGCAAAAAAAAACTGTCGTTGATTATAAGTTACAAGCACACTTTATTCCCGAACAAGCTGTCACTGAACAGTAATTAAAATGTGCAGAATCATGTAAGGATATCTCGAAGAGAAGGTATAATCTGATTGTTGTATGTTTGGCCCTCGCCGATCCCTCACGAACCGAACCCCAACCAACTTCAAATTGGTCTAATTGCTGTTTTTTTTATTTTAATAATGAGCGGAATTTATAAAATGAACAATTGATTCAAGCTATTAATGTTTTATTTTTGACTGTCCTGTATTACAATTTGCAGAATGAACTTTACTCGTAATCTAGATTTATTTAAAGTTTTTTGCGTACATCTTGGAAACAGACCGAGCGACGGTCACATGTATGTACATATAGGGAAAAGTTTCTCAGAATGTCGACCTTGAGAATATATTTCAAGGGCTGGGTCCCCTTTTGTAAACATTTACTAAAAATATTTTCAGTATTGTACACATCGTATGTGGGCAACATGTGTACACGCATACGTGGTTGATTGAAATATCAGAAAGATGACCTTGAATTGCCAAAAATGAAATGAAAGCGCGAAATGAAATTTCGAGGGAAAATGAAGGCAAAGGAGAGAAAACCAAAAACTGCAAAAGACAAACTGAAGAAAAAAAGAATCAACTCACCCTGCATTTTCAGCGACAGCAATGGACATGTGCCTCCTCTCATCGAGGATGGCTGTGGCGTCAAACTGCCGGGGGAGATCCGTGATAATAAATTAAGAGTCACGGTCGTCTCTTTTTACACGATCTGCTACCACCACCACAACAACCACCCTTCACCACACGCCCACAGCACTTACAACAGGGATACCACCATCGACAACAACCGAACGCACCACTAATATTCACCATCGACACTTCCCAAATCCGTTAAACGGTACGATCCTTGTTTCATCTTCCCTTCGATAATCAACAACCAATCAACTTGGTTTCTTGTATTCAATAAGCAATTACCACGAACTAAAACATCCAGAAGAACCGAGTAACATCAACTAATATTCTGTTTCAATTGTCACTGGCACAATAGAGCAGATTTAGTATCGAGACAAATTTTAAATCAACTAACTAAGATGAATAGTTTCCTTTCCTCGAGCAAGCCTCGTAGGTTGAACGCGCGTTCTCAATCGCATCGTTTTATCGTTACTTTTGCCTTCGTTTACCGACATTCGATCTCTTTGTCGAAATATTCACGTCACTGTCACTGTCACTGCCACTGTTGTCACTGCCACTGTCACCATCACCGTCACCGTCGCCGAACAAATCACTGTCACCGAAATATTTGAGAAAGTATACTTTTATCTCGTTGGCACTTTACAGAACGCTTCTTATCGATCGAGTATCGTCATCTTCATTTCTCGCCCTCAAACATTAGGTTCACTTTTTGTCAAAAACTTTCTCACCGACTTGTTCACCAGCTTATATGTACAAGCAAAGATGTATGTGTCTCCTTATCCACGAGCGTACACGTAATCTATCGGCGTAGAATAGAAACCTTAGGCGTCCTTCTTGTATTCTTCGCTTTATAACACTCCCCGAGCTGAATCGCTGTTGTCGGTGTTTAGGAGCGATCGATTTACCATCTGCTTTCGAAACGTAGAATTTCTTCGAAACAATCCGTGGCAGCAGACTCTCATAAAGAGACCGGGGGCGGGCGGGGGGAACTCACGTTCCTGCAGAGCTGTCCGATCCTCTGTGGTCCTTCCTATCTTCCTGTTTCTAGAGATTCGGCGAGATGTTCGTAACTTTGTCGATCCTAATAATTAAAAAAGCAATCATTGAAAAATGCAATAAACATCTACGAACAAAAGAAATGATAAGATCATTTTATCTTTGTGCCCGTTTAACATATAAAATTTCTTTGATTTATGTTTGTAACACAACATAAAACTGATATCTCATTCAAGATTCCTTGGTATATGATAATGAACCATATAAACCGTATTTTTTTATGTTAAGCCACATTTTTCTATTATTCAGACGAGCGAAATGCCTAGCTGTTATCGATATTGCAATTATAGTTTCTATGCATATTGTATGACAGTGCGCTGTGTTATTTGTATTAAATTCTGTGTAATTATCGATTTCAAATACATAGTGATAATTGCATAGTGTATTCCGCCGCGCAGTCCCAACGTTCGTAATTGACTGCGTCGATCGTCTCCAAATAGGGGTGCGTTTACACAGTCTCGCGTCGGTCATGTAGGTTTCTATGATATTTCAAAGGTATAGTAATTTGAGAAATTTTGTTGGTTCCGCAACGCACAAATGTGGTCAGATTTATACCAGGATAAAGGGCCCAAATATTCTGGGGGTGCCACAATTACTGTGCCCATATTAATTACACTTATTTTTAAAGCATAACGAATATTAAAAAAGAGATATTACATTTTTTTCATTAAACTCGGTTAACATAGCATAGCATAGCATAGCATAGCAACATAATGTAATATAATATATATAATGTAATATACGTAATGTGATATGTATATATATATCCTTTTAAATATGCATTACGCTTTAAAAATTAGTCTAAATTAATATAGACATAGTAATTGGTAGCCCCACAGTAATTGAGTCCCTTACCCTAGATAACGTCAGTCGAGTGTATCGTTTCCACGAGTTTCAATATTGTCGCTTGTCGTTATGACAAATTATACGTGTCTATCTCGATATTATGATATTAAATGTCTCAAACACAAGCTGTATTTTTGAGCAGGAAAATCGCTTGCAGCTGTACCGTAATCTGAAACATCACATGGTGTTGCACTACTAATATAATGCTCTGTATATACGCGCATGTCCACACCCCATTCTGCTTCTGAACATATGTAGACCGTAGCACGTTTAGGAAAAGTTGATCGATATTGTCGACGACGTTTAAGGTCTCTACCCACGGGCACGACTCCTCCACGGAAATTGAAAACTCGTCCACTAAACCGGCCAACAACTCAGGACAACAACAAGAAAATGTATCCATAGCCCACATCAAAATTTTCGCCATCGAGAAAAATGAAACGTCCGGAATGATTATAAGAACTCAACCACATAGCGATGTATATAAATACATTTACGTATACATACACATATAACAGTGGATTTCAATTTTTTCTGCACTGCGTTTCATTACAATTTAGTATAGTCTTCGCTAAATTTTGTTCACAGTTTGTAAAAAGCAGATATAGAACGATAATGTTGTTTACACACATGAATACTCTAATAATCGTCTCGGTTGTTTAATTGCATTTGAAAGGTGAGGAACTTGAATTGAAATATGTTGAAAACAACATGATAGAGAGTAGGAAAATACGAAAATACTGGAATACGCTTGAGATCGATCGAGAATTTCGACGAGGTAACGAGGTAACGAGGTAACAAGATAACTGCGGCACAATCAAACATTACCATTGACAGGATTTCTCGATAACATAGAGAGGAAACGTTTCATCTCGCTTCCAGTAGAAAGCTTGTCGCGGAGCGCAACTGAAAGCGCGAGGAAGTATGCGCGCGCCAGACACGGCGCGTACAGCGAAGCGCGACGAACTTGACTCTCAAAGCAGTGGACCGTCCGACAAGTTAATAAAAACGGAACGCGGGGGACACCCCACTTTCTTATTATCGCGCGAGCAACCTACACTCGCAATTGTGTCACGCACACGCACTTTTTCGGCGCGATGAAAATTCATGAAATAACAGCGGACCAGATAGAAAAGAAACGAGCGTCGAAGGATAAACAGAAAATGATTACATTCACTGACCGGTTCGATTGAAATGAATCTTATCCATCCATCGGAGATCGTTCTTTCAAAGTTCACTGGTGTCTGTTCGTCGATTTCACTGATCATACCACGAAACACGTAACAATTCGACTATTCACCGTCACGGGAATCAATTTCTTTGGCTGTATGTTTGTATGTATGTACGTACGTATGTATGTATGTATGTATGTATTTATGTATGTATGCTTGTGCGTACGTATGTACGTATGTATGTATGTACTTGGTTTTCTTCCACTCCGAAAGTCCATGCAGGTTCCAGGCCCAGCTTTCTGTAGAAAAACACAACGGGGCGCCACGAGATATGGATACTTCTCTCTCACTCTTTCCTGTTCTTCTTTATTCTATTTCATAGCTTTGACTTGCACGTGTTGTAAATGCGATATCATTTTCCGGAGCACGAGACACAAAAACAAGCACAACATTCGAGAAAAGTCGATGCCCGAGTATCTTGAACGCAATAAAGAAAACGAAGAAGAAACATCGATGTTTATCGTCAGGTAGTTTTCTTCGTAACATCGGTACACGTAATTTTATTGTAAAGTAAAAGGTTCGTGAGCTCATACAGGCATGTGCAAGTGTGAAACATCCTCCTTGTTCTCTAACATTGTTCCCTCGCGGTATGTATACAAGAAATATGTAAGTATACTTATGTATATGTATATCTTCCTTTCTTTCTTATCTGTTCACTTCCGTTCTTTCTCCTCTGTCTTTCGTGATCATGATGTTTCCCTCTTCTTTGTGTTCTATCGGTTTGCTCGTATGCAGAGTTCTATACGCGTTCGCACGTAGTACACTGCGCGCAGCTACGCAGGCCGTCCGTGTATATGGATACGACTGGCAGGCGCGCGCGCGCCCATGTTTGCGTTCGTGTGTGCACTTGATTAGCCGTGTGACGTCAGGGCACGGTTACATCGCTCGCGATTGTCACTCAAATCGACGGATAAAATCGCACGAAAATCCAGACGGAAAAAGTGGTCGAAGACACGCGGACGAACCTTAGACCGCGAAACGACGGACGATCCGTCGCGCATCGGTTAAAGGCGGCGGCGAGCATTCGCGCAAACCACCCGCGGTATTCGTGAAACGACTGACTCCATGCAACGATTGCAGTCGTACAGAAAACGAGAGGTGTTCCACTAGGTGGCGGCACTGTATATCGCGAGGGGGCTCCGGCGGCCGTACTGTGCTCCGCGTACCGCAACTCATCGAGTGCTGTCGAAATCTGACGAAGACAGCCGATCTTAACCGAGAATGTACGATCACGCACGAACTATTCAATATCAAGTGCACGACCCTCTCCGTTCCGATGAGCACATGGAACGAGACGAATATGCTTAATGCTTAACCATTAAAATTTTTTATTAATTCATTCTGTTATCATTCGATTAAATAAAGCATACACCTTTTTCTTATAGTCATTCGTTTTTTCTTTTTACGTTTCTCCCACTAACGGAGATATTATCTCATCTTATAACCTCATTTTTTATATATTCTTCTACATATGTATATTAAATGAACTCGTTTTGTATTTCTATTTTGTATTTTTAATACGATTAATATGCTATTGATATACTAATGCATGTCAAAATTTATTGTAAAGAAAAGTCGATTACGTATCAATAGTAATGGTGAATAGAATATCGTATTTAATAAATTACTAGTTAACAATCTTATGCTGTTATACGTTGTGAATTCAAAATTTTTATATCTCTTACAAGTTTGCAAAACCGTTTCATTGTTACATACAGTAGGAGACAAAAGTTTTCGTACAGTAGCAATAATATGTACATATAAAAAGAGATGTATTTCTTTTATATTATGGATTGTATCGACATAATATCTCATTGTAAAATGTAAAATTACATTAGTATTAACAGATACAAAGAAACAAAACTTATCTACAGTCATTTCTGAATTACGACAATTGAGTATGCATATAATGGTAATAGTTCACCGGGGCAAAAGTAGTTGTATAGGACACGATATTTTGACGTGACGCGAACATTACACTCGAATAGTAAAAATATACACCGTAAGGGCAGCGAAATAACTTTAGAAGAAAGGAATATTAAAACATATTTGTACATTGCAAATTCTGAAAAGAAGTCATTTAACGATACAAAGTATAATTAACCCTTTTAGTGCCGAACAACGACACATCTGCAATCCGCACTAAAAGATTTAAGAAATTTACAGAAGTGAGTATAGTGCAAGATATGCAGAGGAGTGGTTGAACAAAGAAATTCTTACCAACGGAAGATTGTGAAATAATCCGAATTGTTAAAAAAAGAACTAAACATTAGTGCGTTCGAAATTGCATCAGAAATTAGACAATTCAGTAATAAACAAATTCATAAGAAAACCATTTATCGCGTGCTCCGTCGAGTATGATAGAAATACATACAAAATAGCTAGACGAAAACTCTACTGAGCGATACAAATAGAAAGGAGGGATTAAATACTAAAAACCATGTGAATATCAATCTGAATTGTGGGACACTGTTTATTTTCAGATTAGTCAAAATATAACATTTTTCAATCGGACGGACGCAGTATGAAACCACGGCGAAATACCAAATTGAATCCAAGCAATGTAAAATCGACACTGAAACATGGGGGAGGAAGCGTGATGGTGTAGGAGTTGGGGAATTATAATATTTATTGATCAGATTGTGGATAAATACCACTATTTAAATATTTTAAAAGACAATTTAAAAAAAAATGCTGTCAAACTAAGAATTGGAAATACATTTTATTTTTAACAAATTTTTAATGGACTTTATTTATGCAATACACCCCCACTAGTTCAGCACAATCATCTGACTTGGACCCAATTGAGCACATGTGGTGGAACTCGCAAAACAGATAGAAAAACACCACATAGCTGCAAAAAACATCTTTAAAAAATCTTGAAAAACAAATGGACTATAATATCGCTTAATATAATTACAATTGTTTCAGCGAAATATTAGCATTATATGAATTTTCAATTGTTATAATTTGCAGAGGACTGTAGTTAAGGTTTGTTTCTTCATATTTGTTAATACTAATGTCATTGTACAATGTAAAATCAAACATACGTTAATACAATCCATAATATAAAAAATATAGCTCTTTTTATTTGCACATTGTTACTGTACGAATATTTTCGCCCCCCCCACTGTATGTGTTATATTTTTACGATTTTTACGAATTTATGGAAACCATGTTACAGTCGAACACGTCAGGGACGGATGATACCATGTGCACCTACGAGCATCATAAAGGTAAAATTTAGAAAGGCAGCGCATATTAAAATCGAACTAGGAAACTAGGAACATCAAAACAAACACTGTAGCATCAGTTGTACCGATTCTTAGACCCGATTTTTCTTATTCTTATTCTTATTAAACTTTTCCGAAAAAAGTTTTGTAAAAAAACATTAGTTGGTTCAGGGGGTAAATATTATGATAGGCAAAAAAATTTGTTCAAGGTTATATTTGTAGAGATTCCAAGGTCATCAAAGTTTTTTTTAAAAAGAATGATATATTTTGATTATCACTATGTGATATCTAAGGTCAAGACGAATCCAACAACCTGTAATATTATGACCTTCACGTGACCTTGAGTACGAAAAATTCATAAAAGTAGGACACTTGATTTAAATAGTGAAATAAAGATGACATGATCCCTCTAGGATTTCAAGAAATGTTCTTAAAGCTTGACTAATGTCTGTAAAGACGCTTACAATAAATTGTAAACACTGATACAATTTCTTCCCCTTTCGATGACTCTAATCTGTACGTTTAAGAAATTTATCGGGATTTATTCAATTATGAAACATAACGTTACTTCTCTGAAACGATATAACGGAAGTAACTCTGTACAAGCATCTCAACTGTACGCAGAAAGATACCCTGGAGACATTATCCTTTTCGACAAAGTTTTGACCACATAATTTGACAGTTTTGTAAAACTAAGAGTATCAAATCACTGAACGGAAAACGATCAAAGCCTGTTGCTGGAGAAGATGCCGAAACTTTTGCATTTCCAAAGCTAGTGTGTCTCAAATATTGCAACGCTATAAATTTCACCCATACCATATTTCCTTACATCAAGACCTTCATGGCAACGACTTTGAGAATCGTGTTGCTTTTTGTACATGGAAATTGCAGCAAATACAAAGAAATGCACATTCTTTTTACTGACGAAGCTACTTTTTTAACCATGGACAACTGAATACACATAATATGAATTATTGGTGCACTGAAAACCCGAAATGGCTTTGACAAGTTGTACATCAGCGTGCATGGAGTGTAAATGTATGGTGTGCTGCTCTTCTACGATCTTCGCTATCATATAGTGATAATAAAAATATATCATTCCATTTAAAAAAACTTTAAAAACATCTAGGAATATTTTAGAAATCTTTAAAAATACAACCTTGAACAAATATTTTTGCTATCATAATATTTGCCTCCCTGAACCAACTAATGTTTTCTCCTGAATTTTTTTTTTCTATCATAAAAAACAAGCGAGATATTTTAGATACTCGAATTAGGTGGGACACCCTGTATATACATGTATATATACTCTATGCATTGTATTAATATTAACCCTTTACACTCCAGAATTTTGTAAACACCTGTTAAATGTCGAGTCACACTTGACAAAGGAGCGCAAAGGGTTAATGCATGTATTCTCAATGAATTGTCAAAATTGGATTTTCTCAGGAAAAGAATTTAATCTACACTTTCCATAATCTGTTCGTTTGTACTATAATTTCAGTCGCATTCTGTATAATTAAAATGTGTACACGCATTTTGAAAGATCATTTAACTCAATTTAAACTATTAAAAATATTACTAGTTTAATCTTAATGAAACAAGAAACAATAACTCGACTATTTTATATAATAGATGCAATAATACATCTGTAATGTGCAGTTATGGGACCATACTATAATCTCTATAAATTGTAATAAATGTATACAAAATTTGTTCACTCTATAATTTGCAATTTGCTATTACATTTATTTATGAATAATTATTTTTACTTTGGTAAAGGAAAACATATAATTTATGATATATTTTAATTAATTTCCTAACCGAACCATTAAATTTAATGTCAGCGATTTTCATATGAAGTTTAAACGTAGCACTTCAAATACATTTTGAATATATATGTTATGTATTTATAGGATATAGCACACTATTCATTACTGAAGTCTATCCATTAAATATGCTATTTATTTATTAATGTTATAATAAATTATATCAAGGAACATGTAGAAAATGAATATACCTTAATAATTTCCACAGTTCTTAAGGAATTTAGAAATTTCTTAAAAGTTATTTATTTAATACATTTTGTATTTATATAATTTAATAGAAACGGAAATATGTCAGGACATTTTTCTTTTGCCAATTGTTCTATGCTTAACCGGTTATTAGTCTCTAACGTTAAGTCTGTGCACATTATCAAAAATTTACACACATCTACAGAACCTGCTGCAAGTGCTTTATGCAAGGCAGTATATCCATCTATATCTTTTATATTAGCGTTTGCACCAAATTTTAGTAACAGTTGAACAATATCGATATGACCTTGCATAGCTGCTCTATGCAAAGCAGTAGCACGTCCACACCGAGTTTGTGCATTTACTGTTGCACCATTTTCTAATAACGTTTTACAAACTTCATAGTGTCCATTTCGGGCTGCGTAATGCAAGGCTGTGTATCCAGCAGAATCTTCTACATTCGCTGCAACACCCTTATTCATTAATGCCTTTACACGATCCAACTCATTATATTGTGCTGAAAATTATACCATTTTTAATAGATGTACTCGTAACTGGATTCAAAAAGAATTCTATAATTTCAACCAGATTGTAGTAGATACCTGCATACCAAATACCTCGCTCAAATTCCATTTCAACAAAAGATTGGTGAACATCAACATATTTATTTGAACTACAGCATACATTGTGGTTATCTGGGTCGTGACTATGCTCCATTTGTTAAGTTCTCTTTGCTTATAGCTATATAAATATGAATCGTGTTGGTCTATTAGTTCACCGGAAACAGAAAGAATAATGAAAAGTAATAATTTATAAATATGTCATAAAAAACTATGTGGTGAGTATTAATTCTGTGTGAATATAATAATGTGTCTATCTAATAATATGTGTTTAGTAATAAACAGAACATAATAATAATATAATTTAAAATATAAAATATATATATATATATATATATCATTAATAGCCAAGGTATGGCCCCAATTTGACATGGAATTTTGCCTTCAAAATTGCCGCATTTGGCTCGGAATTTGTTGGTGTCAAAATCATACAAAATGGGAACTAAATTCTGTTCCAAACAGGGTTTGGTAACAAATGGACAAGTTTTTGTTCGCAAAGTGTGATACAAATATTAAGCAAAATTTACTCGAAACAGCATTTGGCTAACTGGGAAACTCATACAAAATTAGTTACTGGAAAATTTTGTTGAGAGAATCGATCAGCAGATTGATGGCAGATCTAGCCAACATAACCTACAACTCGGTTACAGATTAGGTTATGTTAGCAAATTGGGGGAAAAACATAACACATCCTATTGACAGAATCGGGCAACAGACTGGCGACAGATCCTGTTAACATAATGTGCAATTCCTGTTATTTCATCAGAGATTTGAGACTTTCACGGCATCATACAGTTTTGTCTGTTGAGGCTTTCGGGTGTAAGCCGTGTCCTAAACGAAGAAATTTCCCAACGTTTCGCAAGTATTGCAGCTAGATTCATCAGGGATCAGAAGACACACTGATACTTGTTCGGCCGCCCAATTAAAAGTCTACTCTGATTGGTGCTTACCGAATCGGAACAATGAGCAAACCCCACTACATAAGTGGAGCACAATCCGACTCACATTAGTACCAGTGTGTTTTCAGATCCCTGATGAATCTAGCTGCAATACTTGCGAAACGTTGCGAAATTTCTTCCTTTAGGAGACGGCTTACACCCGAAAGCAACAGACAAATCCTGTCATTTAAATTTTTAAGATGGAGGACGCGCGTATTGTATTAACATTTAAATAAGCTTTTTAAATAATTATTTTTATTACTGATTTTAAGTAAACAAATAATTATCATAACATTTTTATTTTATATACGTAGTCATAGATTGATGATGACATCAATAACACAATGAATGTAATAGGATATGGAAATGTGTAATATAAAAAAGCAATATGCAATAGTGCAATTGTATATATATATATTTACTAATTAATATAACATGCAGAATATAAAAACTTAATATTAAGTACCGCTAATATAAAATATGGAGATTATATAGTAATTTAGAACTAATTAATATAATACAAAGTATACGTACATATAATAAATTATATTTTTGTAAAGTTTGAAAATATATCCTTTTCAAGTCTGTAAACTGAAAGTAAAATAAATAACTGAAATTAAATTTATAATAATTATAATGTATCAGAAACAGCATACATAGTGAACAGGGTGTAAGGTATTTGATATCGATAAATTAGTCTAAAAATTATTTATTTAGATAAAAATTTAAAAAATCGAGAATAAATTCAATCTTTTATTTAACAAAGAAACCACACGGTTTAGGATAATGCCTTTTGGAAGAATATATAAATCCTCTAGTAAATATCCAGAACTAAAAAACCCTAATGAAGTTCTGCCTGGTGGACCTCCGTTTTTGAGAAAAACGAGTTTAAAGTTTTAGTTTCTTAAGAACTATAATGGAAGGACAGGTTTTTGGGTGTTGTTTACTGCAAGTAAAGTGATTTGATTACTAAAAGGAGTATTATAGTTATCATTAGACTGCAGATTTTTATAGAAAATAAAAAATGTTTGCATTGATTGCAATGTATAGGAACCAAAAACGAATTTTTTGCTTCTTTTAATTATTCTACTTAATGTCCACTGTTTAAAGTGTACGCACCTGTTTTTGTCATAAATGCATAAAATCCGCATTTCAGTTATAATTACTTACAAGTTCATTTTTAATTACTTTAAATTTTTAAATTCCATTAGTTTTCAGGATATTTTAAGTACGCCCTTCTTGTTTAATATTTACTCCAATACCTGCCGTTTTACACAATGCTTGTAGTGTAAGGCAAATTGTTAGTTTGTAATAATTGTTTGTTAAAATGAAAAATATTATAATAGCAAAATAAAATTTTTTTAAGCAACATATGAATATGTATTAGAAATAGAAAAAAAATGCTATTCATGGATTTCGAACTCGGGACTTCTAGAATTGTAGGAAGAAAAGTTGTCTGCAAAGCAACACCACAAGCAAGCAAGGGGGGAGAGATAAATTGAGAGATTATCAGTACTACCGTTGCCAGAATCTGTCTGTGCTTGATCAGATTCTATTCTCGCGACTGTCTGTACAAGGGGATATGTGACGTCACATTATTTCCACTATGAAGAGAATCAAGCCACATTTAGTGGCTTTAGTGGTAGAGGGTGAAGCACTTGTAAGGAAATACACACGACCTGGTAACGCTGAATTCAGCACTAATATTGTCGAAGACAAAGTGTGCATTGTTTTGTTGTTTATCTAAAAAGTGTGTTCGTAGTAGTGGAGCAAAAGAGGTATTAAACATGTATTATGCAGGGTGGGACAACAATCGTAGTACAACCAGATGGGGGTGATTCTACATGGAAAAGGTAAGGAAACTATTTGGTATAATATTTTTTTATTCGCAGCATCATTTTTGAAGAAATCGACTTTGAAATTTGATCAACTATGTGAACGATTGAATATGATTTCATTGCTGTGTATTTTCTTATTGGGAGTCTCTGTCCAGTTTAGCATTAATAAACATTAACAATATTGGGGTGACTAAAATGGAAAAAATGTTTTTGCAGAGTGTTTATTATTTTATAAGTATTGCTGAAAGCGTTTTCCTCATTGCTACATCCATTATTGAATATTTTTAACAATGCTTGTAAGATAATAAACAGTTTCCACAATCACTTTGTAGTTTTTTGGCTATACCGTTTTCAATGTTTTTTAAGACTCGCAAAGACACAAACAGTCAATGACAATATACACAGCAATCATATTTAGTCATTGGCGTAGCTCATCAAACATTTGAATTATTCAGAATAAAAATTTTTGTCTTATTTTTTAAAGTAGAATTGTCTGCTGCTCACTTGTAAGATTTCTACCTTCTTAATTATTTTTTGTGAGCAGGAAGAATGCATTCCATGTACACCTACAGCGTGTACTGCAGGGCTATGTGGAATTGATGATGTTGTTACCCACCAAAAACCTACCTCTGGTCTTCGCTTCCAGTGAATATTTGTAACCGTTCCCTGTTTATGTGTCTTGAGTATGTATTTTTGTATATATATAATCCAATACTAACCTATATTAATTTTTTTTCTTCCAATTCCTCATTCCAAACATCATTATTATATGAGGTTGTCTGCATTTGAAGGCCCCTGATTCTACTCCGTATCCTCTTTTTCATTGTCCAAAGTGTCAACATGATGCTGCCTGCAATTATTGCAAAATATTAATTAATATAGTATCTGGAAATGAATAGCATTTAAAGTAATAATAATATAATTACATAAACAGCTCCTTTTAGGTGTACCTTCCAACTTACTGCAGATAATTTACACCTAAACAAAATAATGACTGTTATAAAAATTTATTACATATAGATGAATAAAATCATCCTTTTGTTTTACTTACAATCTCATTATAGTTCTCGTGGTCAATGATTTTAAATTGGTATATATTAGTCACCGTGACAATGGAGAACTAAGCTGATTTAACCAGATTTCCCCATGGATGGTGCTGCTTTAAAAGCTTTCTATAAATGCTAAATTATAATTATACATAATCATTGCTTCTTAATACATTATGAGCTGGACCTAAATATACTCATGTTTTCGTTTCCGAACGCTACAGACTGCTTACGAGTTAACTTGTGTTTATGTTTCAGTAATCAGTCATACAGTATAGTTTTGGTTCACTACACTCACGGACCTAAATGACCGCAGCGACACTGACTGACTGACAGTGTCACCAGATCCAGAAAATCGAGGGGAATGCATACAATGTACCCCCTCTCTGATGTCCAGAGTAATATGTGCGTGTTCGCGATGGGGATTGAGTGGGGCGAATGGGTGACACGTTACGCGTGCGCGTGGGGACGCAACAATGACATGTCGCAAGTTGTAGGTTGTTGCCGCGTATCTTACCTACATATTACCTATTTAATGCAATAAATCATATGAAACGGTCTAGAGATTATAAACATTCTTTATTATGAATAAAATTAATTTTAACATTAAATTATCGTTGTATGTCAGTACCGCTGTTCTTTTTACTGCCACTCATACGAAATCGGTGGTTCTCGCCGAGCGTCCCATTTGAAATATGCAGGGCACGCTGGAAACCTAAGAGTCATCCTACGTGAAAGTTTTATGTCGCGTGTATGACATACAAATATGACTGACGTTCAAACGGAAAGAATATCCGTCTTTGATATAATGTTGGTTGGTTTATTCTTTACTCTATTATACATAGAGATGGTGTTGGAGAGCCGGAGCTGTCGTGTAATATTATGTTCCCTTGTCGATTTTGGGATCTAACAATAAGTTCTAATTTGAATTTTTAGCGTGAAGTCTCTTATTCTGTTTTCCTTATGTCACTTAATGACGATTTCTACATTGCACTTTGTTATTAAACTAACAAAATTCCTAGAAATGGTAGACTGTACAGTATCTTGTAACCGTACAGGTTACATATAGAGACATCGCGTATGTTAAACTCGATGGCAACCCCACCACACCATTCTGTGACGTATCCTGCGAGTCCTAACGGGAAAAAGGACTCTACGTCTGGAAGCCGATCTAGAATCACGCTTTCGCGAGGTGTCCCGCCGGCGAGACACGGTACGCGATCGAGGGGTCAAACCGACCCGATAGAACAGACAAACCGACTGTTCTATCCTCGACGCGTATGCGCCTCAAACCGAGGAGTCACAGCTGCAAACCGCGCTGTGGCATTGCCGACGAATTGACGCAGTTTATGCGGTGTAAGTAGATTCGCGTGGTTGTCGTTGACGCGTAATTTGAGTCTTGATTCGTGTTCGTAAACCCACACCTTCCGCTGTCCTCACGACCGATTACACAGTCATGATCATTCTTCCGCTATCTACACAGAATACGTTCGGAGACCACGTAACGTGCCGAAGAGCGTAGTCCTTGGTAGCGTGGTGTGATCGCTGGCTTAGTGTACGGCTCCATCCTTGTCCTGTGCATGTACTTGTGGCTGAGTGCACAATCATAATCATTCTTCCGCTATCTATACGGAATACGTTCGGAGACCACGTAACGTGCCGAAGAGCGTAGTCCTTGGTAGCGTGGCATGAGCATTGGCTTTGTGTGTGTCTCCATTCATACCATTCGCCCGTACTTGCGGCCGAACGTATGGGTGGTGAGACAGGTCACAAGTTTGGCATTTAGCGGGTAACGACTCAGATCAAGACGAGAAAATCGGTATTGAAATCCAGGCGTAGAGGCGAAGCGAGCGAGCCGAGTGCATAGTCACCCGGTAGACATCGCGTGTTTACAAGTTGCGAGTATACGGTAGGGATTACCGATTCTAAGAAATCGGTGCGTCGTCATAACAATATTTATTGCCCGCCACGTCGGGAAGGATCGCGAGCTGGCGCGTACAGACCTAAGTAAACAGTTTTTCTACGAAAACTTATAAAGCTAATAAGATTACACAGAATATATTACCCATTTTACCAGAACATTGTCTATAAACTTTATTTGTCTCGTCCAAACCTCACCGCCTTCCAGTGCCTGGAGGCACGAATCCAACCCGTTCGCGAATTAATACGCGTAGGGAAACGGGGCAGTAACCGGCCCCCGCGAGATAGAATAGATTTTGCGTGAACTAGTCAAGATAGAAACCAAATAAATACTTGGGGACAAGTGAATGTAGAAAGAACGGTTACAATCTAAACTTTTAAAATATTTTTTTAACACGTTAAACGCTAACGGTCACTAGGGACCGGCGCTAGACTTTCTATTCAGGCTTCGTCCGTCGGCATGGACCGGCGGTAGATTTTTCGTTCTTGTTATCGCCGAGCGCGTGTCGGTCCTTCCGTACTTGTGAGACTGAACATTTAATTTAGACGGCATCGGTTTTTGTTTGGTCAATGCTTTAAAGAAAAGAATATAATACTTAAAAACATTAATGTAATTTATTAAAACTTAGGTAAACAAAGGTATGGTTTCTTTTTACATTGATTACAAAAGGTTGTAACTTTTCGTGTTACATTTTTGGCTGTCTTTCGCCCTAACATTCGTGAATTTTAATTATAGTACTCGGTGCAGTACCTCCTAGTTTTATGCGCTCTGCCTTCTCTTTTTTCCAAATGATGTCGAGGATTTACGGTTTTCATTTCTTTTGTATGTTTGGTCGAAAGTAACAAAACGTGACGCTTCTCTCTCCATTTCAAAATTGTGCTCCCTTCTGTACCCTCTTGAGCGGCACATTCTCCCCGTTTCAGTTTTTTGGACACCACTTCTTTCGGGTTATCTGTGCGGTTACTTCTTAGGGTACCAATCAAGTGGGTATTTTTTCTATGAGTTTTTTGGCCTTTACACTGGTGTACCAATTGTCCGTGCAGATTGTGTGGCCTTTATGGAATATTTCTTCGCTCAAATTCATGACTACATTCGTTGGCGTCGTGTTCACTTTGTCGAAAGTTTTTCCGCTGTAGGCACTAAAGTTGTATGTATAGCCGAAGCCACAGCGGAGTTTGAAAATTTTTATTCCATATTTGGGTCTTTTCAGTTTCATATACTGTCGGAATATAATTCGTCCACGAAATGGAATCATTGATTCGTCAATACAAATCAATTTTGTTGAATGGTAATACTTTTTAAAATTTTGGTTCAACTCGTTCATAATCGGCTGGATCTTATATAAACGGTTGGTGACAAAATGAAGTATCCTCATAAGAATCTCAAATCGGTTCCTGCTCATTATTTTGTGTGGGAATGGATGATAATATTGAGGACCCCTGGACCAGTATAAATTTATTGCTGGATATTTCACCAATACCATCCACATAATGAGCCCAAATAAGCGATTTATTTCTTGTTTATTCGTAAGGACCCACTTATCTATACGCCTCGAAGAACTTATTGATTGTTTTTGCACTGCTTGTACATTTGTTTGGTCACTTATTTGCTGAAGCATTTCCTCCGTGACCTGTAACGTGTAAAAGTCTTTCGCATTGAGACAATTTTGTAATGGGATATTATGTATATCAACCACACATTCGTCCGCAAAAGCTCTTATGTTAGATTGATTTCCTCGTGAACACCCGTTGTATTACTATCCACACGTTCATTCTCTAATGAACTTTCATCTTCGGACGAGCGCAATACACGATGATGACTAAGTCTAGGCAGCAAAACTTGTTCGCTTGATGTATCACTTGATGACATATCAACTGAGAATTCGTTAGGCGTTCGGGCGTCATTAGTCCTCGCTGTTCGGTTTCTTATTTTCTACCAAGGAGAAGGAACTATAAGGACACGAATCCAAAACAGTATTTATTGCGATTAGAAAAAGTCAAACCCTCGAGTGCAACTCATCTGCAAGTGGAGAGGTAAAGATACGAAGACTAGCTTATCGGCGAGCGACCCGGCAGGGCTCGCCTGACGGTGGGCCCGGGGTGCGAGCTGACCTGGGCCCCCGGGGGGAGCATGGCTCCCCCGTGATAGGCCGACACCCCCCGGGTTAGTTTCCCGGTGTGTGG